>WHYT01017102.1:326312-398410 GCA_009806455.1 Tetrax tetrax
GGCATCGCCGCTCACCCCGGGCTGCGCTCCCCGGGGCAGGGGTTGGGGATGGGGAGGGCGTGCGGCCCCGCAGGGCCGGGACCGGCGCGGTGCTGGAGGTGCGAGGGCTTCTCCTTGCGTTTTGCGGGGCGAAGAGGCGGGGTGAGGAGAAGGAGGAAGAGGGGGGTGAAGGTGGGGGAGTGCGGGCTAGTGCTGGCAGAGCCCTGCGTTGCTCTGCTGAAGTCTTTGCCCTGAACTCCCCGGCTCGCGCCTCGCCGCCCCTCTCCGTCCCCCCCCCCGAAAGGCTCGGGGGCGGCTGCAGTCCCGCGGAGGGGAGAGGGCTGCCCGTCGTTTTCCCGCCGGCTGCTTGCGCGGGAGCGGATCCACGGAGATGTCTCCGAATCTCTTTCGCATTGCAGAGCTCTGCCTTGCCTTTTGAAAACACGTTTAGATTAAAAAGTAAACTACATTTAAGCAGCCGTGAGTCACTACAGCAGCCTCAGTGGCTAAAGAAATGCGGGACAAGTCTTTTTTCTCTGCATGGCCCATTTAAAGTCGACTTACTAAGCTGGAGATAGTTTACTTGATTTTAGATCCGGGTGGATTTTGAAGGGTCTTTCTCTTTTTATAAAAAGACACTCATGTGCTTCTATAAGAAAACCCTTATTGCTCATTTTCTGGATTTTCTTACCGGTGCGTGGTGCAGTGTGAGATAGCCCCGTGTCAATGTTGTTTTTTTGCCTAATGCAAAGCACAGTTGCTGGTTATTCTGGGAGCCGAACTCAGAGTGTCTGCTGGGGAAGGTAGACCTCAAGATCTGAGCAGCGGCAGTGTATTGATTCCATTAGCGGAATTTACAGATCTACAGACAGATCCCTTTTAACGTAGTCGCTTTCCCAGAATTAAAGTTCTCGGAGCATCCGTCGCTGGTCTAGACCAATAGATGGCATAAGGTGCTTGGACAAACATCCTGAGGGGACACGGGAGGCAAGAATAGACTTTGTACATGAGCCAGGATTTTCAGAGGGACTGTATGGAGCCAAATTTTGAGTGTCCGACTTGGGATACCTTAGGAAAGTCTCATTTTCAGAGGCATGCCCTGGGCCACACGTTCTTATTTTCCTTGGTCACAAGTGTAGGGTTTTCCAAAATCCTTCTCTACTCTAAGCAGTTAAGGTT
Source organism: Tetrax tetrax (assembly GCA_009806455.1). Classification (NCBI taxonomy): domain Eukaryota; kingdom Metazoa; phylum Chordata; class Aves; order Otidiformes; family Otididae; genus Tetrax; species Tetrax tetrax. The sequence goes on from WHYT01017102.1 coordinate 327,471, forward strand.
AAATCATCCACAGTTCTGGCAGGATTTGATCAGTGTTGATATCCTAAGATCACTAGGAATCAGAGTTGACTTTTCAACTTTGCAAGGTCTATTTGTTATCTGCTGCTGTGGGGAAGGTGCCCGTTGCAGCAGTGTTGTAACCAGTAATCATTTGTGATGAGAATGGAGGGTTTTTTTAATAGAGAACTGTATCCTCTCCTTGTTGCCTTCTACTTTTCTGGATTTCACTGCTCAAAAAGGTAGTAAGTACTTGGGGGAGTGGAAGATAATTGGCTAATAAGGAAAAAAAACTTGGCTTCTGTATCTAAACTTCTGCTGAGATAGCACTGTGGGTAGGCAAAGATGATTTTATGTTCTAAAACTGTGTAAATTATTTGTATATAGGTAGGTAGCTAAATTATGATCAAATAGCTTTAACTGACAGTAATCATACAGCCTCTATATGGTGCTTATTTTCTATAGATTTCAAAGCAGTTATTTTTATAAAGAGGTGCAGTATCATTATTTCATTTTTTTTCAATTGCAGGAATTGAAGAACGGAAAAGGTCCAGAAATAGTATCCAAATTCCTAAGTCCTATTTCTTTACTTTGTCTCTTAGACCTCCTTTGTACAGGTTGAAAAGATTTGTTTAAGTTGATCTTAAAATAAGAAAAATCTATATGTATTGATAGCAGGCGACATCAAAGCTCTTTTTGAAGATATAGTCTTCCTTGAACACTGTATCTAAATGTCTGTGTCTTGTTATCAGTCTCAGCACTAAGGCAACCCACAGAAATGGCAGCAGCTCTTCAAGATCCTATTTGTGAGTGTGGGGAAAAGAAAACCAATGAACAGAGGTTTTCAGCTGAACCCATACAATTAGTGTGATCCCTGGCATTATTCCTGAGACAGGTGAGGTCAGATGTTTCCCATTTGTAGAAACAGAGAGGTCCTGTCTTTGCTCACCCGCTCCAGGACTTAGCAAATTTATAAGAGGAAGAAGAATAAAACCACCTTGAACTTGAACAGATGATAAATCAGTATTAAGCCACCAGTATCACCTTAGTTGTACAATTACAGCTCTAGGCAAGGGAAAATCAACTGCTAATACTCATTGCCAAGATCATGGGCCAGGCTCAGGCTCAGGGCAAAGCAAGGTTCAGCAGTGACAGAGCTGAGTTGCAGAGGCACCTTAAACCTGTATGGAATGCGGAGACACCCGGGCTTTCCCTGCTCAGCATTGATGCATCTGCCAGAGGTGTGCCCTTTGCTCTGGCTGAGCCCCCAGCAAAGCTGGCATTGGACACGTTGCCTGCCTCTGTGCTGGGATCGCTGCCAGAGACCGCTGCTCCTGTGGCTGCCTGCTATTGCATCCCTCCTCCCTGCCAGCTGAGCAAGCTGAGCCCCACATACTCTCAGGTGAAGTAAGCGCTGGTGAACAAGGACTGCCTGTGCAAGGCAGATGCTCTGCAGAGTCTGATGTGAGCTAGGGTCAGCGGGAGGAGCAGGCTGTACCCTGCTGGGCAGTATCTATCCTAACAGCCTGTCCTTCAGCTTGGTTACTTGAAAACAAGCTGTGGCCATGATTTCTGTCTTTTCTCCTGGAATCCCTCTCTGGCAAAGCCCATTTGTTTGCAGCATGCCTCCTGTCTAAGGGCTCTTGATTTAAAGAACTTGTTTACTTGCTACTGGATCTGCCCAAGGCTAATGACTAGAAACAAGGCTCATGTCTCTAAACTCGCATCATTCCCTGCCTTGCAAATTTTCAGTTATGGGATGTCTGCCAAGGACACATAATAAAACACAGCTCATTAATAAATAAAATGTATTCCACTAACCTATAGATATTTTTTCTTGTCTTGCCTTTGCCCCATCTCTTTGCTCTCACTTCTTGCTCTTCATCTATTATTTTCTGTTTAGCCTTTCTCCTTTTTAAATTATGGAATCATCTTATTTTCTTCCTGTGCTACCTCTTTACTTTTTTGAGGGGGGAAAACACCCCTAGAAAACCAGGCAGGATACTGCCTGATTGCCCTTGTCTGGTTCTGTGTAGAGCGCCAAACCTTCAGCTGACAGAAACTGCCCTTGACCTGTTCCAGTAAATGGTTCTGCATCAGTTAACGTCAGGTGATCATCTGCTCCAAGGTGAAACCCGAGTGTGCTTCCTCATTTTTTACCATTTATTCTTTTTTATACCCCATTTCCTTCTGTCCCCTTTTGTTTTTCTGTATTTTACTGATATTTCTTCCCCTTATACTCTACTTTCCATTTTATTTGAATATGTAGTCTTACCATAATTCATAATGTATCTGAAGTTCTAACATGTGCCCTGACTGCAGACATCAACCTGACTTCAGTTTGCTCTGTGTCTGTTGCCTTCTCTTCCATGTAGGTTTATGTCTTAAAAGTTGAACTTGTGCAGGGGGAGCTGCCTGATTTTGATCCAGCAGAATTGATTTATATGTGGTGGCAGTCAGGCAGCGTTGCACCGTCCCTGCCAGGGATTGTGCTGACGAGGTGTGAGTGCTCTGGAGGTGTACCTATTCTGCTAGAGCCACGTGTGCTCTGAACAGGATTGTCTTGGGATAAAGGCTAATAAATGAAACGTTTTTTTTTTTTTTCTTTTGTTTGGAAATGTTTTGGTCTTACCAACCTGCCAGTAAAAACCAGCAAAGGCCACATGGACAAGACAGAGTGTGGCTGATTTAAGGAGAACAGGTTATTTATCATCTGAGACAGAAAAAAAGGGGGAGCAAAATTCTCTCTTTCTCTTTTGTACATTTTTACCCTTTGTTCCTCAGCTTGGACAAGCAATTTAGATGCCAACAGAGATCTTAGAAACTTATTAATTCTTCCATGTGTTTAATCATTCTAGCCCAGTGCTATTCTAATGACAGGCTCAGAGCTCAACCTCTGCAGAGGTTTACTTGTCTTCTCTTTCGGTTCTCAGTAAAAGCAAAACAAAGACAGAGGTTTTATGGATTTGGGAGTGTTGAAGTAGAACATGTTGATCTGCTACATGTCATTGAACAGGTCACTTCTCAAATCTCAGGTTCAGCTTCCAAAGCATGGAGCTCAAAGTATCCTACTCACATCACTTAGTAAAGTGCTGTGAGATTTACGGGCAAAAACTGTCCTGTATGTAATAGTCTTGTAAAACTTAGTATTAGCTGTTTTCTGCCTCATATAAGGCATTTTATATTTCTCTATTTTTTTGTTCTTTCTCTCTGAGCCTAACAAATTGATTGCTGCTGCCCATGTAACTGCAGGCAGGTTACCTGTAGGAGGCAGATAACCAACTCCAGAAAAATCTATGACATCTTTGATTTGCATAGAGGAGTGTTGTAGTTTAGCCCCACTTGGGACCAACCAAGCTACGCAGTTTCTTGCTTGCTTCCCCAAACCTCCTTCATTAACCTTGGTGTCTGCAGCAGCCATTCCTCTCACAAGAAATTCTTCACAATCGGCTCAAGCAGACACTGGTGATGTTCTCTTCACATCTCTCCACTTCTTGCAGCCTGGCTGGGCTGAGTTGGGTCCAGTTGGCTGCCCGGTGGGAGGCCAGAGGGTGAGGGCCACAAGGCCCACAAGGCTCGTGCCTCCCCCTCTCTGCCCCCACTTCAGCTTCTTCCCACCTTCTTCTCTTTTTTAAAATTATTTTTCCTCTTCTTAAATACGTTATTGCAGAGGCGTTATCAGGGAACATTCCACCACCAATTGGCTTGGCCCTGGCCAGCAGCGGGTCTTCCCTAGGCCTGGCTGAGTCCACTGGACCAAGGGAAAACTTCTAGCAGCTTCTTGCAGAAGCTGCCACCATAGCACCCCACTAAACAAAACCAACACAAAGAGTTAAGACACAACCAGGGTAGTTTGATAAAAATTGGAAGCACTTCTGATAGGACTGCTCTGCTTCTTGCTTCTTTCTACCTCCTCTGCTTGAGCTGACAAGAGATGATGCTGCTTCCAGGGGTGTTAACGGCTGTGAAAGCTTCAGCGCAGAAATATCCTTGATATCAGGGGAGAGAGTATTGCAAAGGGCAAAGGACTTCTCACTCTTGACTTTAGTGAGAGGAGAATAACCTCATAATTTGTGAGATGCAATGATAGTTCTACAGTATTACTTTAGTGTACAATTATTGTCAATCACTATGTTTAACAGGGGGGCAGTGGAGGATTGGATATGTCCCAAAGAAGATTCCTTTTTTCTTTTGAAGGTTTTATTATATCTTTTTTTCTCTCTCTCTCTTTTTTTTTTTTTTTAAATTGAAATTCTTCAGTTACCTGAATCATTGTAGCTGCTGATTTAACTGGATTATGATTCGAAAGCTGCTTTGTAATTTTATGAACTCTATTTATTGCCGGTTGAAAGAGGAACAAACAGAGCCATAAGTTAGGTTTTGATTTTGAAAATAACTAACTCATTACTGCAGCACAAATTTAAATCAGTCCTCCATGTTTTAGCCCCAGCTAGTGATGAGCATTGAATGATGGTTTCAGCATGACATTGTAGTGGCAGACACCTTTTCCCTCAATAAGCTGCTAAAAAGGATGCTGCCTTGTATACTTTTCTTAAGCTAAGAAGATCCGTGTGTCTCTCTGTCCAGTGCAACGTTTGCACTGAAAAGGACAGCCAGTGTGGATCAATACTGCTCTTTTAATTCACCCATGAAATTGGTAAAAGCTTGAGCTGGACAAAGGGGATAGCATCGGTCCTTGCTGATATTTTAGCTCAGCGCCATTAGTCTGGAAACAGTAATGGTGTTTATGGTCTCATTTTTTGTAGGCTGTTCTTTTCAGGGAGTTGTGATTTTGTTTTACTGCTTATTGTGTATTAGGCCAGGCAAAGAGCAGTTTTTACCACTTATTTTGATTAATTTTTTAGGATGACAGAAAAGTACAAAGCTAAGGACAAGTTAGCTCTTCAGGTCTCACAGTGTATATTTGACACTCAAATAAGAGTTGTGGGACATGTTGAAACCTGTGGATCTTAAAAATGAGAAAAGCTAAATCTGCAAGTACTTGCTACTAGGCAAGGTGCTTATTCCTGGCTCTCTGGGATGCTCCATCCATCTCCTGGCCATGAAGCCAGCCTTTTCTGAGGTCCTCTGTAAGTGCTAGAGGCAGGGGATGTGTTTCAGCCTTTTTAAGCTATTAATTGTCCTTGAAGCTGAGCAAAAGCTCCAATTCAAGGTAATACTTAAGCACAGGTTTATTCATTAGCTTGTAAGTCCAGTGTGCTTGAAAGAGACTATTTTTGCTTGTGTATATCCATCTCTATCTGAAAACTCTGGCCTGAGACTCAGCTGGCACCTCTGACAGCTCCTGGCCCAAGGGCCTGAGACTTGGATCTAAGGTAATCAGACATGTTTTGGTTAGTGATAAATCTTACTGATTTCAGCTGATATCAAGTGTTTATGTATTCAGATACAAAGTCTGAACTTTAGAAATCTTCAGGGCCCCTGAAGCCTGTGGAAACTGCTGCACAAATGAAGTAAGAGGCAGAAGTAATTTTTCCCTCCAGGGTTTTACTGAGCACATGCTCAGTCATTCAAATTTAGACCAAAAGAAAGAAATGCATTTTCAGATGTCGTCTTCTTCCTCCTAGTGAGCTGTGGATTAACACTGCTGCTAAGGCCAAACAGGTTTTTGCTTGAAGTGGTGTTTAGTGGTACTTTACTTCAAGCAGCAGCTTATAAATGGAAACTACCAACTAAAATCAAATATGTAGTGCTGTTAAATTATTTTTTTTCCAATGCCCTACATATGCTTAATTAAATCTAGTTATTTTTCTGAAGATAAGTAGTCAGGGTCTCAGATCTTCCTCGTGACCTGTTGGTATGAACTGCCTCCATATTGTGGTGCCATCAAAATCCTTTGGGCTCATATGGGAGTTTATGAATCTCTCTAGCTGAAGTTTAGCCCAGGCAAAAACCTCAGAAATCCCTTGTCCTGTTGAAGTCTTCCACAAAACCTCTACTGATTTTGTGGAACTAGGATTTATCCAGCCACCTGTCCTCATTTTTCTTCTCTGGACATTTGTATGGGCCATCTTGGATATTGGAAAACTATGTTTCTAAAAATAAGGTGGGAGAAAGAAGGAGAGGAAAGGCTGTTTCTGGCTTCTGTAATTCCTCCTAATTTGGTTTGACTTTATATTCTGTTCCAAACTTTCTGTCATGGAAAGCAACAGTAAAAATTACACCTGAGTAACTTTATAGGGCCTGACATTGGGTTGAGTAAATGGCTATATTCTTATGGGCTGTGCAAACACATGTATTAATATTGCCAGAATCCAACCCGTGCACATAACTCCTATAGTACTTTACAAGTTGTTCTGATGTGCAGCATTATTTTGCATATGTAAATCCAGGTGTTAGTAGCTGCTCGACACTTCCTGAAAAAACAACGGGCAATAATACTGACAGGTGCAGAAATGAATTGCACTGGTGGGACTAATGCGTATTTGGTGAAAAACTTACTTGCTGGCTATTCCTTTTTGTACAATAACGCCTCTGCTATTTTTGTGAATATTCTGTTGGATAGTGGTGCAGTGAATGCAATTTTATATTTTAGCCTGTCAGGTACTTGCTTCATACATTTTCTGGCAAATGTCCGTTCTTACTGAGTGCTTTGTGGGACCAGCAAAGTGGAAGTAAGCAGGGAAAATACCTTTGGTTTTGGAGGGCTGAGATTGCTGATACTACACTGATACACTCATGGGATACCCTTAAAAGGGATTTCAACATCCTGGAGAAACTCCATCTGGGCTGCAGTAGCCCCACGCAACAGTAGAGTTTGGAGGGCTGACTGAATGGAAAGCAGCTCTGTAGAGAAGGATGTGGCCATCTTGCTAGGCAACATCTTGAATACGAGTGAATAGTGTGCCCTCGCAATGAAGGCCAACTGCATCCTAGGTTTTATTAGCAAAGCTGTAGACAGCAGGTCCACAGAAGCAGATATTCCTCCCTTCTTGGCACTGTGAAGCTGCATCTGAAGGACCATGTCCAGTTTTAGGCTCTCTGCTATAGGTGTTGACATACTGGAGTGAGTTCTGCAGAAGGCCATGAAGATTGTTGAGGGCTGAAGCACACAGCATACAAGGAAAGGCTGACAAAGATGGGTTTGTTCAATCTAGAGAAGGTGCAGGACAAACCTTACTGTGGTCTGCAGTTACCTGATGGGTAACTTTTCTCAGAAATGCACAGTAATGGGATGCAAGGCAGTGAACCCAAGTTGGAACAAAAGAGCATGTGATTAGACTTTAGGAAAAATACTTGCACCGTAAGAAGGGTTCAACACCGACCCAGGTTTCCCAGAGACTTTGAGAAATCTTGAAGATACTAAAAACTCAATTGAACCTGAGCAGTCTGCTCTGACTGAAGCAGCTTTGAACATTGGGTTGGACGAGATGACCTGCCAAGGACCTTTTCAACACAAATTAGTTTGTGTTGCTATCTGAAAAGTCAACAGGAGGGGGAACAAAGTGATGTCCAATATAGGAGTGGTTAGCACGTGTCCCAGAATCTGAGTGCTCCAAGAAATTGAGGCTTCTAAAGGCCCAGGTAAGGCCCAGGTAAGGCTGAACAGTATGTCCTCAGAGCCTGGTCTCCATCTAACATTTCTGTAACACCATGCTACAGTCTGTCTCCCACTCTGAGATGGCACCTGATGGACACAGCTGGCTGGCTTGACCTGTAGCATGCTGGATAAGCTGCTCCCAGTGTTGGCTGGAAGGCTCCAATTCCTTTTTTGCCTCCAGAGGTTTCTAGACTCAAGAAAGTCTGTCTTGCAGATATTCTCTCCAGCTGCCTCCACATCTCCTCCCTTAGTGTGAGGACTTACGTCATGCACGCTCACACATTATATAAGTTACTTGGATGCTTTGCAATGGATGGTTGGATTGAAGCAGACTGCAGGACTTACGTAAGTGATATCTGGAGCTTTGCTTTAGAGTTTTCTTGGGTCAAGATAATTTTTTTTTTTAACAACACAGACTCCTTTAGTGAAATTAACAAGCTTCAAATACAAAGGTTTTTACAGACTTTCAGTTGAAGGTTTCACCCAAAATATCCTCTATAACAATCGCTTGTGTTCTTGTTGCCTGAGAGACTCTACAAGTATTCCGGAGAATTTCACTGTGGTAAGGAAAACGTTTCTTTATCTCTGAGATTAATAGACTTTTTTCAAAACATAAAAAAGTAAATACCATGTAACTTTAGCTACTCAGACTGCCAAGTAAAATTAGCTATTTAGCAAAGGAAGAAACTGAACTGTTACAGAGAATCTGTAGGTAGTCTTTTTGCTGTCCATCCTCAGTGACTCCATCCCAGTCCGAATCTACTTTACATATATACATCCATGGGCCTGAACTGCAGCATAGGATGCTTAAGTAGATGTTAGGAAAATATTTTTCCAGAGAGCAAAGGCATTCAAGCACTGGACTAGATTCCGCAACCTCTTTGGGCAGACTTTATCACAGGAGATTAAATAAACATCTATCAAAAATTGTTTAGAATAACTGATCCTGCCTTGAGGTGGAGGAGGAATTAAATTATGTTACTCTTCCTGACCTAATGTCTATAGTTGGCAGTATATTACTAACATAACAATTTTATTTATAAGTGAAAATCCCAAAGTGACTGAGATACACCCATAACAATATTGTGGGAAGGGATTTTTTTTTTAAGCAGCTTATCCCAAAGCCAGGACTTTACAGAATAAAACTATAATGGATTCAAAAGTTAGCACAGTGCCATGGGCAGCTGAATTGTTCTTTTAGCTCTTTTAATTCTGTGTTTGAGTGCTAGTGAGGGTGTGATTGGTAGCACAGGAAGGACCGATTTCACATGTCTCCTAATGACTTCTTTTCTGCTATCGTGTAGTACAATGTAGTCCTGGGTTTTATATTTATAGGTGTTGCCTCCCAGTATAAGGTGAAAAAGTCCTACTTTATGGGGTGCATAGATTTGTTATAGTTCAGAACAACTTTTTCACTCAGTGAAACTGATTGTTGCAATTGGTCCTTTAGAAACATTATATTTCTTCTAAAAAGAAAAAAAAAAATAGAAAGATTAGGAGATGGAAGAGAGAATCTAGGAGCAGGAACGATCAATGGTCCTGCTGCATCAGGTGTCATCTGTGCTAGGAATTGGAGGACAATTCCTCAGACATCAAAGTGAGAAATGAGAAGAACTAGTTTTCCTTTACAGTCAGGAAATGTGGATGAACTAACAAATGGAAAAAATTTGAATATTGGGTCAATCTTCCTGGCAATGAGTTAAATCTTAATTTTAGCTCTCTTACCCTTCCACAAGAGATAAGAATATTCTGAATTTAACCAAACTCCATATTCATTTACTTAACATGGAAGAGTTATGGTTCACTGCAGGTATAATTGGCATCTGAGCAGAGGCTTGTGAACCATTAATACTCTGCCTGAAAATTCAGGAGACTCTTGAATGATTTGTGGACCTGTGTATTAGGGAGAAAATATCATGTCTAATTGTTTATCCCTTTATGTTAGGCCTGAAGGGGTTGTAATGGTGGGATAGGTTGTGCAGTTTCTCACCTCTGCCATCATAGCCTCTCAATGCAACTGCTGACTCCTGAAACTACATTATAAATGTGGGAATAATACTTAGATTTTCTAGCCTATCCTTTTTTTTTTTTTTTTAAATGAAGAAATACTTGAAGATTACATATTTCAGGAGAAATGAGCTTGGATAGTATAATTAACAGCCCAGTTGAATAGTTTTGCTGAATAACAGCAGCAGCATGCATGTTAAACAGAGGCTACTGAACCTGCCACTGAGTACAGTTAGAGATTGTTGTTTGTGTTGTGTGGGGACTCCTATGAATAATTTTTTTTTAATTGCCTGCTCTAGGGCTAGTCTGCCAGAATGCATTTGACCACTGGCTCTGTGCCCAAGTACCTGATCATTTTTACAATGAGGGTGGTGGAACACTGGAATAGGTTGCCCAGAGAGGTGGTGGATGCCCCATCCCTGGGAACATTCAAGGCCTGGCTGGGCAGGGCTCTGAGCAACCTGATCTAGTTGAAGATGTCCCTGCTTCTTGCAGGGGGTTTGGACTAGATGACCTTTAAAGGTTCCTTCCAACACGAACTGTTCTATGATACTGTGATTCTGTGATCCCGTGTCTCAGGGTGCCAGTACCTGGTTTGGTATGTGATGGTTATTGAGGAAACTGTGAAGAGGGTAATGTTGTGAGGGGAAGTGGGCTGTGCTTGTTCATGAACAGCTGATCTGCTGCGTAACCTCGGGCACATTGCTTTCACTGTCTGAGTATCTGCATCATCTTATTTGCTTAGGTAATTAACCCTTCAAAGCCAAACTACCTGTATTAGTGAAATAGACTTTCACTGAGGACTCCTTAGACTATAGATTAGTCAATAATGAAAGGAGAATGCAGAATTATTTTTTAAAAATATGATGATATACCTTTATTCAATATCTTTTTTTTTTCCTACATGGAAAAGTACCTGATGCTGAGATCATTATCAAATGTTTCTGACCACAACTAGTACTACAAATTACCACAATAGGCATAACAACAGGATTTTTTTTGTTCATCATGCTTATTAGAGAAATACTTGAATGGGAGTAATGTAGAAGTCAGTGCAAAATGCCCTCATTGCAGAGATCCTTTGACCTACAAGTTACATTGTTCACTTCAACAGTACTTCGTGTTTTGAAACTGTACTCTTGGTGGGTGTCATTATTTTGACCTGTCAAAAAAGATTGTTGCCCAAAGGTTAACCTGGAGACAGACAATTTATTTTACCATCAAACCACAGCAATGCTGACCTGGTCATAATAATGCCTTGAGGATCTTCTTATCTTCTTAAATATTTCTGTGAACTTCATCAAATGGGACAATATAGCTCAAGGAAACACTTAATGTGGTCCAACTGTCTGAAAGCCAACAGATATTGTAACAGCAGCATTACAACTATGTTTAATTGGTAGGGATTTACAGGTAGATTTTCAAGCAAACTCATTTTAATCTGTCAATTCCACTTAGTTAAGGTGGATAATGATCAATTTTTTATGAACAGAATATAAATTGCAGGGCCTTTGGGAATGCTGCAACATGCAGGTCTTGTTAACTGCCGTAATGTATGTTATATACTTTTTTTTTTCTTTAAATCATTTTACAATACAACTTTCTGATAACTGGGTGGTATGAGATCTCACTCCTTGCTCTTTATGTATATGAGCAAGCAGTTCAGATTACAGACTGCATTCCCAAAGAAACTTCTGTCATGTTGATGCCACAGCCAGTGCTGTTTTCCTTGGCATATACTCTGACCTTGCCAGCATCCTCACAGTGAAAATCAACAGCATTTCACTTTGGGAGGATTCATTTTACCTAGGATTAGCCATATGCAAGTTAGACACCTTATGACACCAGTCATACAGGCTGCTTATTTAGTTAATACAGAGATGAACTCCAGCGGGTGATTTACCCCACTTGAAAACATCTGCCTAAGCTAAGCAGTATGAACCATGGGCTTATTCCTCTATTCATGCTTGTGTTCTTCCACTCTGACTTATCATAGCTCAATTTCTTCCTTATGCAATCTTTTGGAGGAGGTGATTTTTTTTTTAAAAAACCCCTGTATTTTCCATTGAAGACTATTTTTCCAGAGGTACAGATTGTTAAATAATTTTACATTTTATTGTCAGCAGTACTTCTAGCAGCTACTGTTGCTTCCAGATTATTATCATTTCTTCCTGATCTCAATTTTATTGCAAAGATGTACAAACATTTGGTACAAGTTCAGTTTCTGAAACAGTCTGGTGACATCAGCAGAATTGTACCGGAGTGAACTTTGCCAAGTAAGCTTACGTGGAAGTACCATCAGAACAAAATTTGGCCTTTGATATTTCAACTCAAACTTTATTTACCTAAAGTCTCCTGGGAGGTTGTACTGAATCCATTTAAAGAGAAATTTAATTGCATAATTCTATTATTTTCATGGCATTTTAATGCAATATTCTGGATAAAGGATGTCACTGCCAGTGGAATATAAAAAATAAAGTACAACTGAGCAAATAATTTAGCTGATGAATTTATCCTCTTTGCCTCACAGAATCTCCATAACCCCAGACCAGTCTCTTCAGATGGTCTTGCCATTTGTGCTGGATGACTTTTTGAAGTTAACCTCTGCCTCCACAGACTGTTTGCAAGTGCTTTTACAGTTAACTGTGTCAAATATTACAAAGGGAGAGTTGATGGTTATATCAAAATGAAAGAGGCTGTGCCAAGTAATATTGCCTTATGTTTCTTCAGGCTTAATTATGTGTGCTAAAGAGGTTATTACTGCCCAGCTGACAGGCAATAGCTAAAGTCATACTAACTGAATTTCAGTCCAAATCCTAAATTGTGATTGATCAAGTAAATTATACATGCATTTAGATGTTTTACTATGCTCAGTGAGTCAGAAAGCATAGACAGTACTTCTAGGTGGTGTATTTGATGAGTATGTGCCCTATGATGAGTGGAAAAATTCAAACACTTAAAAAATCAGTGTTGATCCTGAGCTGAAGTTTGTTAGGGTCATATCCTCAGCTTTTTCAAAGTACTTAGATGTCTAAAGCTGCACACATATAGCTAGGGTGAATTGTAGAAGCTCTTAACTCTCAGGAAATTAGGAGAAGTTAGAGCTTGGGTGGTTGTCTGCATCATTAGGAGGCAAAATCTGGTGCCTGGGGATGCCTGTGTGCCCAAATAAGACTTCTTAGAGTGAATTTGCTCAAAACTTCATTTTCTGAAGTGGGAACCCTAAAATGTAAATCTACCAAGATCATCAGATTCTTTGGGAAAAAATACCCTTGAGCTCTGTAAATGGTTTGTAGAGTTATGGAGATTTGTGTGCCCTTTCAAGATGACATACGTATTGTTCCCCTTGACTTCAGGGTGAGCAGAACTAGGCCCTTTTTATTTATTTTCTTTTGACTGAGAGGAAACCACCCTGAAACGTGAACTTTCTTAGTCTTGAGAGGTTTGTGAAGTGCTACTCTGTAGCAAGCAGGAGGTGAGGTTATAGACAATAAAGCCATGAAGCAAACAGGTAGAAAATCTGTAGGGATGTGCTGTCTTTGAATATTTTAAGTAGCAAAACATAACATAGTCTATCCAATGATAAATCAGTTCAACTTTCTTTCCGTTGTGCCTGGATAATCACAGACAGATGAATGCTAACGAAAACTGAAACTATCCCAGTTGATGAGGTACCGCCATGCTCAGATATGCAACATGGGGTATGTGATACATCTGTGGCATAGTTCTCTGAAAGGAACTGTATATACAAACTCTGTGACTCTCCTCTGTGAGCTTTAGGGATTTCACAGCCCAGAAATTTTCTATCCCTCTTCCAAGACAGACAATGGGCCTGTGGCCTCACCAACAATGTATGACTGCAGAAGCGCTGGCTAGAGCCCATCTCCAAATTGGATTGGGAAGAGTTGGATCCTGTCGTTTTGTTTTTTATTCTAATGTTTGTATCCTTTTCATACAGCTTTACTTATGACTGGATTTTATTTGGCCCTCAAGCTTAACATTTGGAACTTTTATTTGTTGTTTTTTTTTCATCTTGGAAAATAATGTTGATTCTTCCAGTAAGAATCTTTCTTTTGTGTTTTATTTAATTTTCTATTCTATATGAGTTCTTATCCAGTAGCTCATTGAAGGAACTGAAGCAATTAAAGCAACCAAGTAACTAACATCTGGTATGTGTTTGCTTACTCTCTTATACTCTCTTCAGGGCAAGAAGCGTGTGCTTTGGAATGGTTAGCAGTTTATTATGTTATATATGAATACTTGTTGTTTACAGAAGATCAAAGAGGTTAATGTTGCACTTCAAATTGCGAATTGCAAAGTTTGTGGTAGTTCTGTGTTCTTAGGGTATTCATGACACAGGCTTTGGCACTCCAGGAAAGCATAATTTCCAGATGAGCACAATTTTACCCTTGAGTAAAAAAGTCGATTGAGTGAGTAAAGGGTTCCCTTGAGTAGAGAGCATGTTGTGCTGAGACAAAAGTTGTCATCTCTAGTCTTTGCGCTGTGGCTGGAGTCACTTGTTTAAATGCCACAAATTGTTCTGATGGTGCCTGGCACAACAATATCCTGGTCCGTGGCTCAGAGATTCAAGGTACCTGCAAGGCAAACAATACATTCTTCACATCATGAAGCTCCCCTTGACATAGTTATCATTAAACTTTCCTGTGCATTCTTGCCTTAATCTAAAAATCACTGAATAGTAGTAGTATAGTGGGTTCCGGATCATGGCCTTCCTAAGCAAGGTCCATTTTCTTCTGAATCTTGCACAAATTATGACTACAGTGCCCTCAGAACAGAGCAGTAAATTGTTGCTCACTGAGTTTATTATACAGGCAATTACATGGAGGCACTATTATGAATATAATCTGCATAATCAATGTGGGTTTATATTGCTGTCTCAACAGTAAGTCAGAGTCTACTGTGCTAAGGATTTGCTGAGCAATGAGTTCTTGCTATAGCTATTTCTGAGTAAAACTTGCTTTGTTTTTGTTATGGTCAGAAACACCCCTAGATAATCTGAGATCTTCCCTGTTTTTTATAATATTAACTTGCATTGTTAGTGCTCTCATCCTAATGAATTGCTGAAATTGAGCTAGAGATTATACTCACTTAAATTAATCAATAAATAGAGTCAGTGTGGTTTTGAATATACTTTGACCTCCAGTCAGCCCAGTCCTTGACATTTATTATTTTTTTTCGTAATTTATAGGGTTGTAAAAACACAGCTTGGCTCTAGATCATGAGTGAAGTGTGGTACTGTTTATCAGCTGAGTCCTGCTGCCCTTCATCTGTGAGTAGAGTTCAGTGCTTTTATTTTATGTCTTAATCGTTCCTAAAAGCTGAGCCTTGGGAAATGCTTGGAGCAACTGTGTCTTACAATCATTCCGTTAACTAGTAAATACCTGTCTTCAAACTACACCTTAAGGTGTAAAATCACTTCTATGTACACAGTTTATCATGCCATAAAAAACTGACCGTTCTCTGTCTTGCTTGCTTAGAAGGCAGTATGTCTCATACAATGCTTTTTTTCCCCTCCACCTCTTAGCAGAACAAGAAGTTTATCTTGATTGTATGGTAGGGTCTGCACACAGTAAAATTAATGTTTTAAACTGATTTGGATTTAAGATAAGTTCTTTAAAGGGGTTCGTAGTGTGTCTAGAAAAAGAAGTGCTTTTCCCTATTTTTCAGAAGAACGTTTTTCTTTCAGTATATAAATAAAGCTCACTCTGAATCGAGATTTGTTTTTGCAGAATTAATTACTAGAGCAAATACGTAGTTTCAGCATTTTCTAGGCCTGGTTGTTCATGTGTTATGGGTGTTAGTAGTTGTTATACACAGGGAGATTACTGTGAGATTTTCAGTAACTTTGGTTGGAATGAATCCCATGAAGAAACAGAAGTAGAATACGTGAGGTTTATAGCATCAGACCCTGTGTTCCTACTCGTTTGAATACTATAAAAAAAATACAAGGAAAATAGTAAGAGAGAACAGCACTGAGTAGATCTCTAGTGATGTTTGTGACAAACCTAAAAAAACTCTTGCATGTCAGGAAGTTAAAGGCGAGGTGACTGAGAAGATCATGGTTCAGAAAGTATTTTGTAGCCTCCCCCTAAACAGAAAAATGGATCTGTATTAAAACGTGATATGCCTTAACTCATGTGCTGAAACCCTGCCACCATGAGCTCCTAGAGATCTATTTCTCTGTTCTCACCATGTCTGGAAGGCACTGGAGTGGCAAGAAGGCAATAGAAGGCCTTTCCTTCATGGCAGTTACAGGGAGTTGCTGCTCCTCTAAACAGTAGATGTTCTCCATCACAGAGAAAATAAATCATTGCATTTTGCAGATACTAAGGAACATTCTCAGCTGGAGGGATTCAACTTCTGACTGATAACTTCAAGCACTTTGGCACTTTCCCTCCCAGTCTGGATTTGTATCTTCTTTTCCTTCTCCTCTCCTTGCCATTTAATCTGAAGTTTAAATCCAGTTTTTAAGGCTTTTCCCATTGCTGTCTTTTGCTATAATCCACAAGTGACAAGGACAACATTGCACATGAGGGTTGACCCTACTGTGAAGCAGGATGGGGTTGTCTTCCTTTAGGTCTTACTCAGTAACAGGAGGTTGGGAGCTTTGCAGAAAAGTTGGTCCGTCCCTCGAAGGCAAGCAGCCTCGCTGGGTTATCTCATTTGGGACAATAGACTTGGGATCAGTAGCTGGAAAATGGCTCCACCTCCATAATGCAACCAGTTCAGGAAGTTTGTTTTAAAAATTATGAGGAAGTCAGTTCTGGATTAGACAGAGGTGCCCAAGAAGTCACATAATGAGTTACATTGGGTGACTGATGGAGCTGTAGCTAGCAGTGGTGGAGATGCAGACTTATCTCTGCTCAGGGTATTCACAATTGATTCGTATCAAGAGTTCAGTTCAGCTCAGTCCATTCTTCCCTTCTCCACAAGGCACCATGGCTCTGGTCTTTTATTTGGAGCTGCAGAGTGAAAACACTTGCTGTCTTTACAAATTCAGGCAGTCGTGCTATATGCCTCGAAAGAACTAGTTCATTAATACAAGTACCTGAGGCTAAAAGAAAGCTGTATTGTTACAGCTGACAGTGAATAAAGATCATTGGGTGGGGTTCTTTTTTTCCTTTTTTTTTTTTCTTTTGTCTCCTACTTGTTCTGGCGTTGTAAAGTGGGGCTTACCCTTGAGGCTCAGTATCCCAGCCATCCACTCTGGCACTTATTAAAGTCTACAGTGACTCCTGTTTGTTGAAAATGCCTGGGTTTCTTTTATGTAAAGTGCTGGTACTCCTCTCTCATGCAACACACTGCAAACAGGAAAATAGACATAACCTTAATGACCTTCATTAACTGATTCAGGACACCTCGAGAACAGCAAAGCATATTCAAACTCAAACATGTCCCAGCTTTGAATTGTAATTGGTGCTACTGCAGGAGGCACTAAAAGATGGACAGGCTTAGAAATTACTGCCTATTCCTTGTGTAGCTTTCCCAAGCCATTAAAGAGCACCTAAGCAATTTCTTTGCATGATATGAGTCCATCTGTTAGGACTGCAGAATTACAGTGCTCTCTTGTCACATTTAAAATTCATTGACTTCCATATTAAACTGAAATAAATTAGCTTAGTATATATCAATTAATGTTTAAGTGTCAGGGATTTAAAAAAAAAAATGCTCTCCTCATGATCAGAAGTTATATATGTTGTCATGACAAGTGTGAGAACTGCCAATTTTGGCTTGAAGACAACTGTTCCGTAGAAGGAAAGCAAGAGATAAGTTCTCTTGAAAAAGTTAACTTATTTGCTAGTAACTGTATCTGCCTTTTTGAATTCAGTTTCAACTGAATAATTTAACTTACAGTAAAATATGGAAATGTCCTTCTGTCTATCTGCAGGTATCCACAGTTACGTGCTGAGGCAAAATTTCTGGGCAAGTTCGATCTCTGGAAGCTCCTGTTTCCAGAAATGGCATTTCAACACCAATTTCTCAGCATTCCCATAGTGGCTGTGGCTACACTGTGGCAGAATAGGAAGAGCTTCTGGAACTGACCAAGGTCGTAGGAGGGTTGTGGCACTCCAGGTAAGTAGAAAAGCAGGTAGAGAAATACCTCAAGGGAGTGCAGATACCCAAATAGCTACTAGACAAAACTGTGATGTCGGGAATTGGAAAGCTTCAAATGCCCATTTGATAAGTTTTCAAGAATACAGAATGCTCTTCAGGGGGTGACTAGAAAGAAATTAATTGATACGACAACAGAAGTAATTGTAATCCACATTCAAGCAGGTAATGTTGAAAGTAATAGGTTATAAACTGCAACATCATGTAAAGCAATACAGCTCTACTGAAACCATAACTGAGAGACTCCTGCTTTTAAGCTTTGTCCTAAATGTTTTGATGATTTGACAAGTTTTCTGTCTTTAACCCAAAGATTTTTTACTTCATTGGAGTAAACTTACCTCGGAGTGTTAATTTCAATGTAATAGTAGTACAGAGACTGATTTATTTATGAATTAAGCATTCTTCCTCCACATTAGAAAAAATTAAGGAGAGCTAAACCAGAACCTATTGCTTTCAAATTTGTTAAAGCTGAGTTAAACCATCAAACTGATGTAAATCTACTTTTTGTGAAATGCTGAATAATGGTATTCATATTTTCATTTCTTTTTTTTTGCTACAACATTTCATAGGAACCGGAGATGGAAAAAAAATGTGTCACAAGAGCAAACCTGAATTAAATGCTCTAACAGTATTTTATGTTCGTTTCAGGTGCAGTGTAATCTTATTGGGTACCAGCAGTGAAACTCTTCATTCAAAATGGTTTATGGTGAATTTTTCCACAGACCTGGCAAAGATGCAAAACTTATCAATTTGAATGTGGGTGGCTTCAAGCAATCTGTGGATCAAAGCACCTTGCTCCGATTTCCCCATACCAGACTCGGGAAACTTCTCAAATGCCATTCAGAAGAGGCTATTCTAGAACTGTGTGATGATTATAGTGTTGCAGACAAGGAATATTACTTTGACAGGAATCCTTCCTTGTTCCGATATGTTCTGAATTTTTACTATACAGGCAAACTTCATGTCATGGAAGAACTTTGTGTCTTTTCCTTTTGCCAGGAAATAGAGTACTGGGGGATAAATGAGCTGTTTATTGATTCTTGCTGCAGCAATCGGTACCAAGAAAGGAAAGAAGAAGGTCCTGAGAAAGACTGGGATCAGAAAAGCAATGACAGAAGCATAGACTCCTCTAATGAAGAGTCATCCATATTTGATAAAGAGCTGGAAAAGTTTGACAATCTGTGTTTTGGTGAAATAAGAAAGAAGATCTGGGTCAGAATGGAAAATCCTGCATACTGCTTGTCTGCCAAGTTAATTGCCGTGTCGTCCCTGAGTGTTGTCTTGGCGTCAATCGTGGCCATGTGCATTCACAGCATGCCAGAGTTTCAAAGGCTGGACGCCAATGACAGGGAGATTGAAGACCCTGTGCTGGAAGCCGTGGAAATTACGTGCATCATCTGGTTCACTGCTGAGCTAGTGATCAGGCTCATTGCTGCTCCAAGTCAAAAGAAGTTCTGGAAGAAACCCCTGAATATCATTGATTTTGTCTCTATTATCCCATTTTATGCCACCTTGGCTGTGGACACGAAGGAAGAAGAAAGTGAAGATATCGAAAACATGGGGAAAGTGGTTCAGATCCTACGATTAATGAGGATATTTCGCATCCTGAAACTGGCCAGGCACTCCGTAGGACTGCGGTCTTTAGGTGCCACTTTGAGACATAGCTATCAGGAAGTTGGACTTCTGCTTCTGTTTTTGTCTGTTGGGATTTCTATTTTTTCAGTGCTTGTTTACTCAGTGGAGAAAGACGATGACTCATCAGAACTGCACAGCATCCCTGTCTGCTGGTGGTGGGCAACGATCAGCATGACCACTGTTGGTTATGGGGACACTTACCCGGTCACGCTTGCTGGAAAGCTGCTTGGCACCCTATGCATTATCTGTGGGATACTAGTGGTAGCACTTCCAATCACCATTATTTTCAATAAGTTTTCTAAGTACTATCAGAAACAAAAAGATATTGATCCAGACCAATGCAACAATGATCGCAAAGACAAATGTAATGACTTACCTTATTTTAACATTAGGGATATTTATGCAAAAAAGATGCACTCCTTCATTTCTAGCCTTTCTTCAGTAGGAATTGTAGTCAGTGACCAAGATTCAACAGATGCCTCCAGCATCCAAGATATGGAGGATGTTTATAACACAACATCTTTAGAAAATGGTACAGGAAAATGAGTTGAATTACTTTATCTTCCCTTTATTTCTCTTCTGATTCTTAGTAAATGTGGACTTACAAGCTTCAGTGAATTTATTAAGAGCAATTAATTCTCAGGGTACTTAACTCTCAGCCATATTTGGACATTCTTTGCTCTGAGGATGCCATACAAGCTTCATTGTTTATATGAGGCTTTAAATTATGCCTCATATGGTGGTTTAGTTTTTACACAGCTAATGTTATGCATTTTTGGGGAGAAAAAGTCAGGAAAAAAAGTTTTAAATGTGAGATCAGTGTTTGTTTGGTTTTGTGGGGATTTTTTTTTTTTTTATTTGGTTGGTTGTTTTTTTTTCCTTGCAGCAATCTGATAGCTTGTACAGAATCTGCCATTATAATTTGTTGCTGTTCGGGTAGAGATATATTATAAACACATAAGAACTATTGCACAAAACAATGAAGTTTTTACCTGCATATACATCAGGAAAAAGAAGGAATTATGTACATGTAAAACTGTGCTCACTAACACATTTATGTAATCTTGGAGTTGGGAAGCCATTTCCTAAGTTGGGGTAGAAAATGTATTGGTGGATATTATTTTTACTTCATGGAAGCCTAATATTTATTAATTTCTTTCCAAAAGCACAATACATTTTTAGTTTGTTAAAATAAATTAATCCCATTGTGCCTATATTTTTCTCAGCATGGCCAAGCTCTATCAGGTCCTAAATGTTCTAAATCACAAGTTGCGGGATGAAGTGCGTGGTGTAGGGCAGAACAGGAACTGATTGTACCTGCCAGCCACCTCTTCTGCCATTGTGAAGCGGAGCAATTCTGGTGCCTGGAGAGGATCCTGCTGTGATTGACACCACCCTGGTGGCTTCCCCAGAGGCTTTGTTTTATGGGCACTGAAGAAAGCATCAGTGGTGGTCTTTAGAAGTTATTGCTCCCTGCTTTCAGCACTGCTCCTTCTCTGGGGGTTACTGCCTCAGTGGTAGGGGTAAATGTGAGCAGCATCTCGGCTGCCCTGGTTCTGAGTCCAGGGCTATAATGTCAAGCAACGGAGATGTTTGGACATGCTCTCCTCTAACATCTATTGCTCATCAGGGAGGCAGGGTGGGCACTGCATGTGGGCACCTGTGTATTAAACTATTTCATCTCCTTTTACTAAAGCTCATCTGTTGGTAGTGGCAGCTTTCCTGGTTTGTACTATGGGCTGGAGTGGTGCTCATTGCCAGGCAGAGTGCTGCGGCTCTGTGTGTTGCTCTCCAGGGATTTCTTGTGCAACCAGCTAATAGTGCTCTGGTTCAAACTGGATCTTTTAGGGCTATTTAAAATGAAAGCCAGCCCTTGAGCCTAGCCCTTGAGTGCTGGAGAAACTCAAGGACCTTATAGAAGTCCATAGTGTTTCTGAACACTCATTTTCTTTTGCCTAGTGACTAAATTAGATGCAGGGCCATGGAGAACTGAAGATACTGTGATGTTGATATTTTCCTTGAAGAGAGGCTTAACTTTTTTTTTTTTTTTTTTTTTTGTTATTATTGGGCCAAATGCTTAAACCCTTACTCAGTTTCTACTCAGGCAGATAAAACCCAGTACGAGTCGACTTCAAGACTGAGTAAAACCAGAAGATGGCAATAGATTTTAGTCTCTGCATAGGATTGATTTTTCAGATATGTGCCAGGTTTTCTCTTGTAAAATACACTGAGTAGCTGAGGTGCACTGGTATTTACTGAGGCACAGAGCTCTAATCTCTTTCTGAGATGGAGAAACAAAGAAGAATGGAATGGATCAACTTATACCTCAGAAAGAAGTGTCCCTCAGGACTGCTGTGCACCAATATAGCGACGTGGGATTTAAAAGAGATTATTTTGAGCTTTGGAGAAATTTCAAAATTTGGCTTATTACTTGCTGAGGGTCATAAGTGTATGGGATGCTTCACAGAAAATGAAGGTTAATTCTTCCCATAGTTAGAGCAGGAATACCAAAAGGGAAATTTAGCCTAAATGTGTTTTGTTTTTAGTGAACAATTAGCATTACAAAGATATAAAATATTAAATATGCATGCGCGTATGAATTTAATAGGAACCAGCAGAATAACAGCATAAAAATTACTCTCTATCAAAAGAAACTCTCTTGGTAGTCTCCATATAAAGATATATTACATTGCCACTGAAGTTCAAAAGCAATGAAAAATATTGTAATGCAACAAAAACTGCAAGAAATGCGTATTAAATCATTGAAAAAAATCTGGGACTGAAAAATCTAATCTTATATATAAATCATTACCCAAGGATCACAGAATATACAACTTTTTTTTTGTATTAAATTTTACTGACTAGTAATTTGTCATAAAAATGATAAGTTCTTGATCAATCCTGTGAATCAATCTTGAGGCTGTGACACTGTTTAAGTCCCTCTGACTTTTTTGTATGTATAGATACATCTTGCAGCAAGGTGTGTCATGTTTTTTGGAACATATCAGAAGGTAGAGTACATATCTGTGTATCATACAGTTATGTTATTTTGACTTCTGGGATGAAATCCCAGATTTTTTTCAAATCAACTTTATTTTTAAAAATGGTTTTGTTGTTATCTGTTCCCTTTGATGGAATAAATCCAGCACATTGGTTTCATATAGGTGTAACTGGGAGCAGGACGTGAACCCTGTTTCATGCCAAAACATACTCCCCTCAAGGCAGAACTGCAGTCCTGTAACGTGCACTGCTACTAGAGCATGTCAGAAGTCTTGAGAGTCTTGAGTGCCAGAAAAAAAGCAGACGAGAACAAATACTGAAATACTGCCTGCTCTTCATGCCAGTAAAAGTTTTTAGTAGAATAATTGACTAGGAAGAGATGAGCGTAAGAGAGGATTGTTTCTTATTTAATTTGCCTTCTTCCTTGGTTTAGAGTTACATAGAGTTGGGGCTGCCTGTTCAGCCTGGAGAAGAGAAAGCTCCAGGGACACCTTATAGCAGCCTTCTGATACCTAAAGGGGACTTATAGGAAAGGTGAGGAGAAACTCTTTAGCAGGGCCTGTTGTGATAGGACAAGGGGTAACGGTTTTAAAACAAAGGGAGGTAGATTCAGACTTGATGTAAGGAAGACATTTTTTTTACAATGAGGGTGGTGAAACAGTCGAACACGTTGCCCAGAGAGGTGGTGTGTGTCCCATCCCTGGAAGCATTCAAGGCCATGTTGGATGGGGCTCTGAGCAACCTGATCTGGTTGGAGATGTCCCTGCTTCTTGCAGAGGGGTTGGACTAGATGACCTTTAAAGGTTCCTTCCAACCCTAACCATTCTATGATTCTATATTATCAATATGTAATATTAGTATCAGCAAAAGGTAGATTGTCTTTATTGCTTTTGTATTCCCCTACCATATGTTTTTATCTTTTAAAACACATCCTAAATTCTATCAATCCATCTGCTCTGTTTCAGACACCAAAGCACAGAAGACGTTACTGTTTTGATATGCATACAATTTTGTATGGGACAGATTTTTTTTTTGTCTTTCTATAAAACAGTTTCATGACACATTATTAGTTTGTTTATCTTGATGGCAAATGCTTCCCTTTCGATATTCATTATTTCCAGGGTAGCATCATCTTTGCAGGGTTTTTCCCTAGTATAGCATGGGAAGACACCACTGCACCTTGTTTGAGGAGCTTCCAACGGGCAGGGGGTATCACCCAACTGCCCACAGCTCATGCCTGGCTGGGAGCAGGCTCTGTCACTGCCACCATTTTCCAGTGTGTGTTAGAAGAAGGAAAAGACCAATGTAGGGAACGAGAAAAGGTGAGGAAAGGTAAGACGATATCAATCAGAGGGGATGATGGAAAAACCTGAGAGGACCTTAGAAGAAAGGAGAAGAGAACGAAGTTGACAGAAAAAGTCCTCACTTGTTTTCACTTTATTTCTTGGGTTTTCCACCAGCACTTTTCCTTCTTTTCCTTCCCTTCTGCCTTGCATCCCCTCCCTTCGCCTCTCTTCCTACCCAGCCTGTGGTCCAGCAGTTCCATTTCTGTCCCAGAACAAGGGTCTTTCTGAGTCCAGAAAGGCATGGTTCATCCACCTGGATGGCAGCAGGCAGAACTTAGCAGTGAGGACTCCTACTATCTATATGAGCAGTGATTAACACACTTTCTAGCTGTGCTTTTTTGTAAGAAAAGTCACAACGTGGCTTAAATCAATGAACGTAAATGTGAGCTAAATAAACCGCACATCTGTGTCAGGCCTTTAAATGACATACCACTTATGGCTTAGGTAGAAATTAGTGTCAGGCACCATAATGTGAGATATTAACATTTAAAAGCAGACTCCATGCTGACTCCCGTGCGAACGGGTTGCTGTCAGGGAATGCTGGGAGTGTCAGGCAGATTTGACTGGCAACTGCAGTACACAGGCTCCGGGTGTGCCAAGGGCTCCTGACAGGCTGCTGTGTATTCATACATTTATTCATTTCCACACATTCCTAACATCTAGAGCGAGGGACAGAAAACCACTAAGCTGTGGAGAGTTTCTCTAATATTTTCTGATTAGCTGACAGTGTTTGTGAAGCTGCTCATACCTCTTCATCCAAAAGAGGACATTTCTCAAATAAAATCTGAATAGCCCTGTGCTAGACGTGCAATTTGTGACTGATAGCAGTAGCTCAGTCACAGTCAGTAAATATTGCTCTCTGGTGCTCTATGACTGCAATGCTGTTACTTGTATTTCTGAAATGTTTATGCTCTGTCAATCGAGAGACAGCAGACGCCATTAAAACCATCTCAGCACTTTCCCGCTGCACAATAATTGCAGCGTCTCTTTAAGCATAGCAGAATGTCGTGACTTGCTGAGGCCTCTTTTTTTTTAATTTGTTGTGCAGTTGTAGTTAATTTTTCATGATGAGCCTATGGTCAAAGCACAATCTAGCAGAAGAAAAAGTCACTGTGTGTCTCTGGTCAGGTTACAAGATTTTGCTGTTTACTTCACTCTGGTCATTGCCCTCCCACCTGACTGATACAACAATAGTACAAGGAGTGGTGATTCACTGTGGTATAGGCTGATAGCTGTTACAAGTAGTTAAATTTTTTTAAAATGAGGGTGGTGAGACACAGGAACAGGTTGACCAGAGAGGTGGTGTGTGCCCCATCCCTGGGATTGGGATGGGGCTCTGAGCAACCTGATCTGGTTGGAGATGTCCCTGCTTCTTGCAGGGGGTTTGGACTAGATGACCTTGAAAGGTCCCTTCCAACCCAAACCATTCTATGATTCTATGACAGAGCTCCTGCAGGGAGGATATAGTTTATATGTAATTGAATATATGCCCTCTGGGCAGAGCTCATTTACGTGTATAATACAATCAGGTTAATTACCAAATGTGACACTTTCCTTGAGAAATCACCTACAGTTCATTTCTTTTAAATGAATATTATAGAGGGCAGTCTTTGCCTGGGGCTTTAGCAGAAAAGCCAGTCAAGGGCTCTCTCATCTGCACACACACATCAGTTTTTCTCAAACTGCATGTATCAGGAGGGAGAGACTTTCCAGCACCCCCAACAGGCCCATGAACCTGTAGGTCAAGGAATTGGGTTCCTAAGTTGGGGGCTGGTTGTGGAGGAGAACCTGTCCCTGGCACCTGGCTGGAAAGGGTCTGTCTGCTTTCAGCTATGGCAATGCAGTGCTGGCAAAGAGGAATTCTGAACTGGTACCATGTTTTGTCAGTTAAAACAAATGCCATGTGGTGACTTACAAAGGTAATCTGCTGTCACTGTTTCTATAAAACTGTTTCAAGGTAGAGCCCAAGAAGGCACTTCATTGCAAAGGTTTAATATTTAGTTACTTTCTGGTATTTAATGTCACATGTATTGTCTAAGTCACCTATTTTTTTTTAATGGCATTCATCACTATTTCTACTCAAATCCCTCTCTAACTCACATATGACTGTGTTAGAGGTTGGTATAACCTACTTTAGTGTCATTGTCATAGGATCTCTTATGAATCAGCAGAGGCAGAAAGGCACCCTGGGCAGAATTCATTTCCCCTAACTTCAGCTATTATGTAGCTGGTCATTTGGGCTCTCTCTATCAACAGAGAAACAACAGACCTTGGGAGATGACACATTCTATCTTTAGAAAGGAGGTGTCTGTAGATGGGTCCTATCTGAAGATGGCTACACAAGAAGTCTATGTGACTTGGTTAGGTTAGATATCTGGCCTTTAGGTGGCTAAAGTTAGATCTGATGAGTGCCAGACAACAAGAGGTAGGGATTTGATTACCCTCTGGTGATGCCATCCTTCCCCTCTCAATGCTATATCTGTAGGAAGGACTGTGTTTTTGATGTAGGCACCTGAACTTGGGTGGCATGAAGCCAGACACAGAAATTCATTCTGAAGCCTGAAGGCTGGTCAGTGATAGCCACTGGCTAAGGATAAATCCAGTGTAATATTGCTAAAACCAACTTCCTATACAAGAAGATTTGGACTTTCTCAAAAAGCCTTGCTTGCTGTCTGTAAGAGTCTGTAATGACCTGCAACTTGAAGTTCAGTCCACTCTCCTGTAGTAATTTAAAAAAGACATAATCAAATACTGGAGGGAGCAAACTGGTGTTGGCAAAGAGGAAGGCACAATATGCTGACAGTACTTTTGTGGCCCAAATTTGCATTATTTCTTGGCTTTCTCTAAGTCATATATAATATTCTCCTTGTGCCATGTGGTGTAAAATCTGCCCCTGTGCATTAGTATAAATATAATAGTGAGCCAAGTCCTGCTATTACAGCTGTGAAGCTGGAAAAAATTCTGTGCTTGGAGATATTGCAGAAATATTTTTTTAGCTGCAACTGCAGTTTAAATGTTGAGGCTGCCTCAGTGGTGAGGAGGAGCAAGGAACGGTGCACAGGTGCTGGTACGTGGGCTTCCCTTTTTTCCTCTGTACACCTAACACTGAGCTCTTCTTGGTTGACCATATAGGCTGAGGGACCCCTATAGTCTTGCGGACTGCTCAGCAGACCCTTCCTGGGGCTATTAGGTGTGTGGCCACATGTCCCTAGAAAGGGATGGGGTTGAATGAGAAAATAATGAGGTCTGTATGAAATGGCCTTTGGAGGTGTGGAATAATACTGCTGAATTTGCTGTCACCACCCTCCTACACCTCTGAGAGACCTCGGAGAGAAAACAATAACAAGGAAGAAGTTCAAAGTTCAGATATTTAGCTGCAGCCATTTGAAGGCTACTCTTCAAATGGTAAAATGTGTTGTTCTAATCCAAGGGCTTTTGTTAAATCACAGGTAGAGATCTCAATACAATACAATACAACATCCAAACGTTTCTTGAACACCCCCATGGTCGGTGACTCCACCACCTCCCTGGGCAGTGCATTCCAGTGCCTGACTACCCTTTCCGAGAAGTAATATTTCCTAATGTCCAGCCTGAATCTCCCCTGGCGCAGCTTGAAACCATTGCCTCTAGTTCTATCACTGTCTACACGGGAGAACAGGCCGACCCCTGGCTCACCACAACCTCCCTTCAGGAAGTTATAGAGAGCTATAAGGTCTCCCCTGAGCCTCCTCTTCTCCAGACTGAACAATCCCAGCTCCCTCAGCCGCTCCTCATAAGGCCTGTGCTCCAGACAGGAGCTGTATCCATCTGTATATAACCTTGAACCCATTCAATTAACTGGAATAATGTGCTGTCTTCCCACAGGCTTTGAGTTGCAGGTACAACATGTCCTTTTCTCTAAGCCAGTTTCTAGACGTGATGCTGCCTCTGCCTTTCACGCTGACTGGAATCTGGATGTTTCTGAAGCGGTGCACATGCTATAAATCAGCCTGCAGCTTCTACACCATTTCCTAGAAACCTGGAAAGTATAAGCGTGAAAGAGTTCAAAACAGTTTCTCTAGTCCAATATTGTGTTTTGACAACATCAAATGCTGTGCATTTCATAGAAAGAGATTTCCCTGCTCCTGAATTGTGATCTTTAGGACTTTAGGGTTTGTTTTAAATCTATTATTTGAAGATCAGCTTAGGTCCTGAGATAGGCAGATAGATAAGTTTAGGATTTTGTTCCAGGTGGTGTAACCCCAAGTACACAATTAAATATCAATTTCTTTGGCTTTTGGAAAATAAGGTTGCAATCTTGCATATTTGGATTGTGGATCTTTGGGGAAAAAAAACAAAACAAAACAAAAACCTGTGGTGAATAAATATCTCATGCTGCCAAAATGCTGGTTGAATGCTCATGAGTGCGCAGGCATTCCTTATGAACCAGAAGGATGCTGATGTCTGACAGCATGGCTTTATAAGCCTCCTGGACTTTTTTTTTTCTTAGTTCTCTAAATATTTCAGGTGTAAGAATCTTGCTGTTCTGTGATGATGGAGAGTGTTGAATGAACTGAAGGGCACATTGAAGTTAAAGTTGTCAAAAACTAACATGACTTTTTTTGTAAACAACCCCCTTCCCTCGGGACAGTAATTTTTCATGTTATTCCAACTTTTTTTTTTTTTAAGGCAAAAACATAACATACCAAAAATACTGCAATATTTTCCCTTGCTGGATATTTTAAAGATTAAATTATCTCTACTTATAGGTGTAGGAAGATAAATAGCTGGTGGGTAGGTTGTGAGGGGTGCTTGAAAATTTATAAATTATTTTGTAATTCTATTCTTTTGCCTTTGGCATCACACACTTTTGCATCAGTTTTTTTTTTATTGACTGAAGAATCGAAATAAATAATAGACAATATTTATCTGGAGAATTTCTTTAGACAATTGAATCTAAGTGAAAAGATAAGGCCTAGCATTTCAGTCTGGAGTGATGTCAAATATACTGTTAGAGGTCTTGAAAATGCTTTTAAAACTGATCAGAAGCATTCCTAAGCAACATATGGATTCATGCATAAGTATCGTACATTTTATGTATCATTAGCCACAAAACTAAAGTTCTGGCAGTGTTCAGTGAATGAAAGGCTAATAGAAACTCAAGTATTAACCTGGTTCTGTTCTAGTTGGAGCCTTTGGTGCAGTAATGTGGAGGAGGAGAAGCTCAACATGAGCCGGCAATGCGCCCTTGTGGCCCAGAAGGCCAACCGCATCTTGGGCTGCGTCAAGAGGAGTGTGGCCAGCAGGTCGAGGGAGGTGATTCTCCCCCTCTACTCTGCCCTGGTGAGACCCCAGCTGGAGTACTGCGTCCAGTTCTGGAGTCCCCAACATAAGAAGGACATGGACCAGCTGGAGAGGGTCCAGAGGAGGGCCACGAAGATGATCAGAGGGCTGGAGCACCTCTCCTGTGAGGCCAGGCTGAGAGAGTTGGGGCTGTTCAGCCTGGAGAAGAGGAGGCTCCGGGGAGACCTGATAGCAGTCTTCCAGTACCTCAAGGGGGCCTACAAGAAAGATGGGGAGAGGCTGTTCAGTAGGGCCTGTTGTGATAGGACGAGGGGTAATGGGTTAAAAATAGAGGGAGGTAGATTTAGTTTAGATATTAGGAAAAATTTTTTTACAATGCGAATTGTACAACACTGGCACAAGTTGCCCAGAGAGGTGGTAGAAGCCCCATCCCCCTGGAAACATTCAAGGCCAGGCTGGGTGAGGCTCTGAGCAACCTGATCTAGTCAGGGACATCCCTGCTTCTTGCAGGGGGGTTGGACTAGATGACCTTTGTAGGTGCCTTCCAACTCTAACCATTCTATGATTCTATGATTAATGTACTTTTAGACTGCCTCTGTAAATGTGAGGCTGGTGCTTTGGGTATTCTATATATCTAGATGTATACAGACTGCTTGGACAGCTGTCAAAGCATTATTGTACAGGTTTTTAGAAGAGTGGCACCAAAGGTAACCTCTGTTAATCTACGGCGCTGGCACTCGTCAAGGAGTTGCTGCATTACAGGGGTGTGCGGTCCATGCAAAGTGATTGCTCGATTAGGCGATGCAGGCAAGCGTGCAAGTGGGAACGTGGGTCTACGCCAAGGGCACTTGCAACAGAAATGTTGGCTTCTGTTAGCTTGCTTTCAGTGTATTGTCACCTGCTGAAAACCACTCTGTGCCCCAATTTAATGTTATAATTAATCTCAATAAGATTTAAGTTATCTGGAAAGGGTTCCTTGAAAACAAATACTGAGACGAGGGGGAAAACGTGGCTGAAAGACTTTTCTTGATGGCTTTTCTACCTTGTCATAGGAGGAATGGGAGTAGCGCAACAAAAGTAAGGTGTAAATTCAGTGTTTGGAGAGTCTTTAGGTCCACTGTGGGTCCATATGAAAATAACTGTTGGAGGAATCTGGGGATCAGAGTAGGGAATCTGCGTGCTGAATGTGCCAAACAGTTCTTGCATACTCTGTGTTTCGGGTAGTGGGTGGAAAGAAGATGACATCTCTGTGCCAGTGGTTTTCTGCTGCATAGCTGCACTGCATGAGCTGCAGCCTTCTGTTCTCTATTCACAATGTCCTTCTCAATCTGACACTGATTTCCTCAAGCATTAAAATGCTTTTTCAGTCCTGAAATCAGAGAAGAGATGCAATGAGAGCAGCTAGAAGGAGGTAATGAAGGAGGAAAAAGGGGCTGATGGCAAGAGTCATGTCTGGTGACGTGCTGCAGAGACTTTGTTGGGAAATCTTGCCCCCAGTGTCTTGAAGATTCTCCTCTCTTCAACTCCTACGTTTTGGGAAGATGACAATATAGCTCACTTTGTGATCTTTCTTTTCCTTTTGATTTTGTACTTTACAGCATTCAAAAGCACTTTGGCAACACGTACTCCCCTCTTAGGCATGCAGCATGTGTTGGGTTATATAATCCATGCAATGTTCCCAGCTATTTAGCAAACTAAAAGAAACTGTGAAGGGAATGACGTCAGGAAGAAACGTTTTGTATTGCTAAAATCCTGTTCTCCCACATGTAATTTCAGTATCCAGTTTATTTGAAAAGCAGGTGACTTCCCCATCACAAATCTAGTTCACCATACAAAAAACCACTTGCAATAAACCTTACATAGTCTGATTGATAATTTATTATTGGATGGAGGAGAAAAACAGAAGAAAAATGTGTGACTTTTTGTATGGTGAAAAAAGATATGGAAAGATATTTGAATAATAATTGTCATAGCCAAATAATTCCACAGTCATTGGAGTTGGATTAAATAGTAAAAAAGAAACTATATATACACTTGAGCATTAAAAAAATGAGGAGAAGAAAGAAAAATTGCTGTATCTTCCCTATCTCTGACTCCTTCATGGAGATTGAAATACCTTTCTCTTGTCAAGTCAGATGATGAACCACTTGTTAATTAAGTGGTCAAAAAAAGTAGCTGAAAAAGAGTTTGGACTCTGAGACAGCTCAGTGCAGAGGAAACCATCTCTGTGATCAATCCTGTCAGTTTTCCACACCTTAATTAAAAGTTGTCTTTGGCAGCATGAAGGCAGCTCAAGTGCTATGAAAGTGGACAGCTAAGCATTTTGTTGTGGTCATTTGGGAAAAAAACCAGCACAGAAACGATTGAGAGACAATCCTGCCTCCACCAGGAAGAGAAAACTGTAGATATTGCAGTGCAGGCGGCCATGGAGCGTCAGGGATGGATCTGGGCTGGCTCAGGCCGATTGCTCTCGTAGTGGTGAACAGCAGCTTTGGGCTACAAAGGATTGGGATCCTCCCTTGCGGCTCTAATTGAAGTTTCATGTGATCCTATGCCAGCCATTCTGTCATTCAGCACTTCTGGTTTCCATCACATCTTTTGCCTCTCTTTCTGACATTTAGGCTATGTAGGACAGCAGTTGTCTCTCAATCTATGCACTCCTTCCCTAAGGGGAGTGCAGTGATCAAAACTGGGGTGGTCATCTTGAAGAAGACCGCATGTTACTGGGAAAGTGGTGACTAAATTGTGGAGAAATGGAAAAAGTTGACATCTTGTTGGAAGAGTTGACTTTAGTTTTCGCCAAGCTGTTTAAAATGAGCTGTCTTTAATGAGAGGTCTAAGGAAAAAAATCCCCAAAATATATTAGTGTAAGGAGGGCGGGAAATAATAATCCCCTGTGCAGTCCTGTTATAGTTAAATAGAAAATAGTATAATTTATTACAGCGAACAATAGATTTTTCTATTTGGTTGCTGAACCAAACTGTTTAAAATGTCCATATTAAAAACCTCAAGAGTGAGCTTTTTTCCTTTGACTCAGTGTTTTGTTTGATTTTGAGGGGTTAATTCTTTTACATCTAATTAAATTTAGACTTGTTTGAAAAATTAAAAAAAAAAAAGTTTCACAATGAAAAAGTATTTTTTTTAGAATATGTTGAAATGCAACATTTCAGCGTCTTTGGAAACAAGATGCTCTCAGAAAATTTCACAATGAAATATGCACTGTTCCAAAATCCCTCCTGCCTTTTTTGTTTTGTTTTTGTTCGGTTTGTTTGTTTTGTGGAAAATTCCCACCAACTGTGGGCTGGATTCAGAAATAAAGTTGTTCTCCCTGTCACAGCCTTTTTCAATGAATTTTCTATTCACAAAAAAAAAATTGTTTTCATCCAGTTTTAGCTGTATTCTTTGGAAAATACTTCTTTTCCTTAGAGAATTCAGATGGAGGGAAAATAAAAAAAAAAAAAGTGTGTCATCTCCGTGATTGTTGTTGCTGATCCATTGCCTTCCTCGCTGTGTGACAGTCAGGTGGTGATTGGTAAGGAGAGACAAATCGTTTAGTTTGCTCAAGGCAGAAAATAAAAAGAAGTTGTAAGAAAATCACATCCTGAGAAAGGAAATGAGCCCATTTTAACAAGTTTATGACTGAGAGCTTTGTTACAAAGGACAAAAAAAGGAAGCACATGAGAAGCCTGGTGAAGCCCATCTGTTCATGCGATTCCTTTGACGGGAATTGAACTGTGAAGGCAGACCAGAGAAAAAATTGTTATTTCTTTGTAGTAGTAGTTACAAATGGATATTTATATTCTTCTACAATAATTGGTGAATATGTTTTGAATAGAGCTCTTTCCAGTAAATAAAATAGCATCAAGCAACAACCACTTAGTGGCTGGTAAGCAGAAGTAGCTTACTGAGATGGATAGGGAGGCTCAAGAGAGAGATTGTTATAATATTATTATTTAATATTTATGCTGTTTAGTCTAGAGAAGAGAAGGTTTGGGCAGTTAGAGCGATCTTAATGTATGTGAAAGGCTTTTGCAAGAAGACAAAAAGTATAGGATTTCTTTTCTGTACTGTTTAGGGAGTAAAGGAGCTGAACTCAAGCCAGGGAGAGTGAAGATGAAGAGCTGATGGCAGAAGTGACTCAATAATTCCTCCTGCAGCCCCCTGATCAGCCCTAGTTCCAGCTGGTTGCTATCTCAGTCACATTGACATAAATCTGTGTAAAGATAGAGAAGATTGCTCTAATAACCCAGGTTTAAGAAAAAAGTTATTCTCTGCTGAGTGGGTGGAAGGGAGCTGTAAGCCTGAAAAGTTGAAAAGACCCCGGATTACTGTCCACTTGATGGAGACCCAACTCGTTTTTCAGTCACTCCATAGTTGTGACAACAGTTCAAAATTTTATAAAGTTTATTAGTTTGATTTGGATGGGAAAACTTACTCCATTGAGGGTCTAACTCAGTGGCTTCAATAAGGAGTTTACTGGGCTACCTACCTGTGTCACAGAGATGTCCCTAGCCCAAGAACTTGGGGTGTCGTGAGGAGAAAATGGATAGATGATGGAACCCAGCCTTGTACATTTCAAATGCTGTTGTGACTCTGACTTGGACTTCAGGGGAGAAGTTGATATCCTTTGTAGTGTTGGCCAATATTTTCCCCTGGTCTCACTGGTGGGAAAGGAGGAGGGGCTTTCAGGGAGGAGACTGTGAGTACATGTCAATAGAAAGGGAAATATCTTCTTACTCAGTAAAAGGGTCCTTGGGAACGTGACGGAGATACAGTGACAGTCTGCCATGAGTGAATTCCAAGGCTACTGTCAGTGTTTGGCTCATTTGCCTAATTTTTCTTGGTATAGTGCATTCTGGTATGTGAGCACTATACAGGTTTGATTTATCTTCCCAGCAGCACCCTTGTAAGGAAGTGCTAATAATTCCTTTTCATCTCTGATTTTAAAAATCGAAGTGCAGAACATAAATATTTAATAATCTTCTCTGTGATCCACTCAATTTGTCATGCATGTATTTGCATAAAGTACTGAAAAGGTTTTTCTCGTGCATTAAGTATATGTTATCACATAGCTATTAATATTTTCATTATATAAGTAGAGGTAAGCTGAACTACTGAATGGAAATCCTAATCCTTACCTACACAAAAAATTTTGTATGCCAGAAACAACATATTTTTATAGATTTGAATTAATCTTTTTTTCCCTTGTAAACTTTCTTCCAGAGGAAATTTCAAAATCCCACCCTTCCATTGTGATTAGGAATGGGTTTTGGTTTTGTTTCAATTTCCATGGCAACAGCAAATTTTGTTTCCTGACAGACTTTGCACACAAATTCTGGTTTCCTTGGGCTGTTTTGAATACATCAGTTTGCATTTTTGTCCTTGCTAGTATTTGAACCTCTGTCCTTAACCCATTGACTCCATTTAGTTCATTGAAATCTGATCTGTTTCTCCTTAGACAAGACAGGGGCTTTTTCATACTTTCTTAATTTTTCAGATATAATTTGTTTCAGTGTGCTGATAACAGAAATATTGCCACATTTTATAATTTGAATAGAATTTAAATTCTTTCCTTAGAGAAGCATTATTACTTTTTAATGACTTTTAAGCACTAAAATTGTTCCAAATCTTGCTTCAAGGTTGTGGAATGTAACCTTTATAATTTTAAAGTCAGGACCTAACTTTCTTTGTTATGTTTTGTTGCATTCATATATCTTACTGTGTTTGGCTGATCAGCCAGTCCATCGGTGTGCGTGAAGAGTGCCTTATAAAGAATATAACAGCTACATAATCACCAAACTTTGTATTAAGCCTCCTGCAATTATGAACAAAATATTTAAATTAATTTCTGAATAGATGCTAGACTTCTGTGGTTTGTAAAGCTTTATTGTTCACTATGTGAACGATTAAATCTCATTGTATTTAACACTGACCTCACCTGTGCCACCAAATTGTTTTAACATAAGTGCAATAAAGTTTCCAGTTGTGTAGTTTAAATTCAAACAGCCTCTTAAGTTTGAATGTGAAAGAAGAATGGAAGAAAGTCAAGGATATGGTAGTCTTATTCTTCTATGCTTTGCCTACCTGTCTAGATTCTTTCACAAGTTATCACTGAAGTAAATTACATCTCTGTGTCCTACCAGCAAGTGTTTCAGCTGTGAATCATACTGTAAATACTGTTGTGCTACTCTGAGCCCAGCTAGTTTTCTTGCGTAGTTCCTCTCCATCTGAGCTGGAATATGTGTATGGCTCCTTAACCGGAGGGGAAAATATTTCTAGTAAGTCCTAAAACCTCCCCCTAATCTTTGGCCCTCCTCCATAAACTGAAGTAAGGCAGCGCCCATAGGTACTGGCTGTGCAGATCTGCAGTCCTTCTTCTCTTTGATTAAAGGAGAAAAGAACCAGCAATGCTGACATGTGAGTTATTGGCAGCAGGATAAAGGCCAAAGTGAATTAATGGGGCAGTTCAAACCTTTGAACTCTGCTTTCCCACAACAACAGTTGGAGAACCTCACAAAGGAACTGAAAAAGCTGATCTTCTTGGATCGCAGCTTCTGAGGATAGCATCTTTGGAGGATGGTTGGTACCCTCAATAGTTGTCTCCAGCTGCTTCCTAACCCTTTAGAATGTTGTGCTGATAGAATATGACTTTAATTTCATTAAAGCATTAATAAGATTAAAATTCCAGCACAGTCTATTTGGGCAGTTATCTGCAGTCTTTTTTATTTATAGGCTTATTCTATATTTATCCATGACTTTGGTGAAATTCCTTGTCATTATTAATAGCTATTTATACTACACAGACTTTATTGATACTGTTACAATTGAGTTTTCTGTTGATGTTGAGATCTGAGCTTAATTATGACTCTGCACTCCTGTTTGAAAGTCATAATAAAACTGGTCTGCATTTTTATTTTTGCCGTCAATGAAATATAGCCAGCTTGTATTCATTACCAGCATATTTATAACTATATCTGATATTTTTGCTTAGTCGTTAGATCTCGTATTGCTTTCTTTGCATGGATTATCTGAGAAAACTGCACAGGCTCTAAGTTGTGGGAAGATTCAATCTTCATATCTTAATGTGTGCCAAGCAAACTTACCATGTAACTCAGCTGATTTGAGAGCTGTTTTTCTTTTAGATAAATATTTTTGAGACTGTATCTATTTATGACTTTAGCCCCTTGTGAATGGTTACTGCAGGTCGTCTGTTGTTGATTCAGAAGTATCAGTTAATCATACAGGAAAGGGTCCATGGGTGAAACTCCATGATTTCTTCCTGTGGGAAAGTAAATAATAATTTTTGTTCATTTTGAGCTTCACAGATTAAGTCACTAGAAACTGTAGTACAGTCCATGGCTTTGCAAATGTTTGAAAGAACATTTCTGAATTCTGAGTATGTAAAGAAACAATTATTTTTTACAATACTTATCTCCACTCAGTTAAAAAACTTATCCCTTAATAAATATAAGAATAAAGAATAAAATCGAATGTCAACAAAAATACATTGCTTGTTTTGCTTAAGTATCTAACGATTTTTGATGCTTTGTTTTCATGTCTTGGCGTATTCAGGTATGCTCAACTAATCCTTAAAACCCAGAATTTTCATTGTGCCGAAAGTGAATGTGCATCCCTAATAAATACTGTAGGCTCTAGAACAACTTAGAATAATTTGTGTCATGGAATCTTTATTCTAGATCCTTCCATAAAAATATTGTTAAGAGCAGACTAGAAAGCTGCATGTCTGGTTGCTGCGACGGACAGATGGATGTGCTGCTGTCAGTAATCCAAATCTACAGACCTCAGATGGACTTAGGTTGGAAGAAAGCCAGAATGTATGGCCCAGTCTGAGTCTGACAGGGCACACATACAGGAGAGAGGTGAAGGGTTCTTCTTCTCCTAGCCTAGAGAAGAGCTTTGTGTTTGTTCCTTGGAGGTTACTGGCAAACAAAGGCATTTGTGTGGTTCCTGGCCAGAGTCAGTCTTGCTGGGAGTGATTTTGGGAAGCCCAGGGGAAACACTGTGCCAGGCTGAGGCTGGGAGGAGGGCAAGGACACAGTTAGAGTGAGTCCCGAGGATCAGAGGGCTGGAGCACCTCTCCTATGAGGACAGGTTGAGAGAGTTGGGGCTGTTCAGCTTGGAGAAGAGGACGCTCCAGAGAGACCTTGTAGTGGTCTTCTAGTACCTAAAGGAAGCTTATAAGAAAGATGAGAATAAACTCTTCAGCAGGGTCTGTTGTGATAGGACAAGGGGTAATGGTTTCAAAATAGAAGGAGGTAGATTCAGACTACAATGAGGGTGGTGAAATACTGGAACAGGTTCCTCAGAGGTGGTGGATGCCTCATCCCTGGAAACATTCAAGGCCAAGTTGGACGGGGCTCTGAGCGAACTGATCCTGTTGGAGATGTCCCTGCTCCTTGCAGGGGGGTTGGACTGGATGGCCTTGAAAGGTCCCTTCCAACCCAAACCGTTCTATGATTCTATGAGTCTATGATAGGGGTCCTAGGGTAAGAAGGGAGCTGCTCAAGCACTTCTTCCTCTGGGAGCAAATTCTTTGGACTGGCAGGTGTAGTCTGGACCCAAGGGGTGACATAATGAGTTAATTGTCTCCATGTACAAGAAAATTAAATTGCAATAATTTTAGAACCTGCAATCTTTCTGGAACTTCCCTTATTTGTAAACCTGGTTTTGGAAAGGTCTTGTGTCCTATGTTCTAGGCTGTCATGGTTTCTACGTCTTCTCTCAACACAGAGGAGAATATTAATGCTATCCCACAGGTCACATTGGCCTTTCCAGAAGAAGAGAGTGATGACTTACTTTAATCCCCTTTGGAGAACAAAAGCAGACTACTGTATTTTTATATTCCTCTTTTAATGAAACTTATTTGCAAATCCTTTTTTTTCTTCTTTTTTTTTTTTTTTTATTCCTGAGAATATGTGGGATAGCAGCACTCTGTTCGGCATTAGAAAAACACAATTTTTGTTTACTTTGTTACTTTGTGACTGCTGGCTTTGACAAAACCACGGATTAAGTTTATCTGGTCAGCAAATTATTTCAGTTCATCTGCAGCCCCGGAAGCCTGTTTGGATCTTGCAAGTGCATCTGGTCTCAGTTTCAAATTTAATTGTCTCATTTTTGTTTGACGTGAGTGAGCACGGAGACTTAGATCATAATTCCATTTCTGTGCATCACAATCCAAGAAGAAATCACTCACCCCTTGCCTCCCAGTCCTCTCCTATCCCCAGAACAAACTTTGGTACCTCTCTACTGTAACTGTCTGTCTGTTGTAAGTTTTCTGAAGGGTATTTACAGCATGGAAGACTGTGCAGGGGAGGGACATGCCTCCTTCTGTGAACTCCTATTTGTATGCATAAGCTTTCCTTGGGAGCACTGAAGATGAATTTCATTACTGATATTGTCAGTGAACCTCTCTTTATATCCAGTGACTACCATTCTTTACAAGGTCCTTTTAACTGAGTAGATAGTAGGAGAATAAGAAGGTAGTTGACAAGAGTTTGCTGTTTGGATCTGGCAGCCTTTTCCATTAGTTAACGCTCATACTTGTGAGCTTCCCAGAGGTTCCCATTTTTAAGTTCCTAAAAACAGTCAAACTAAGCTGCAGAGTAAAGAGAGATTGGAAAACACCTCTATTTAACATCTCTCTGAACATTAGAAGTGTTCTTGGTAACACAAAGTCTGAAGGTATATGACTGGGCTGAGTTTATTAGACAACTTCATTGTAGCCTAATTGATTTCAATTAACTTTTGCCCTTAAAACACAGGGCAGAGAGCTCCAGCTGAGCTCCACCGGATGTCAGAGTTAGGCGGGACATGGAAAAAGCAGCTGGTAGTAGACAGCTACTGAATAAATGAAACCTTGTTCTGTGGTAGACAGAGTCTGAGCTGTCACGAGGTGATGGCAGAGCAGGAGTTGCAGATCTCTCCGAAATCTTTGCATCCTGTTCTGACCTTACCGGTGTTTATCAGCTATAGGAGCTGTTTAATTTCATTTCAGGACAAGGCATCTGCTTTAAAATCTATTTTGACGAGTGCAATTCCTGGTAGAGTGACAGAGAGGCTGAGTGCATTAGCTGATAAACTGGCTTGGGAATGGCTTATTAGCATAAATAGCAAATATGAGATTCAGCACTGGCTAAATGGGTAGTCCTCTTAAACCCCCTCAGTCTGACATACTTCCAGGTTATGACAAAAGGAAATAGAATAGAAAAATGATAAGTTAAGAAACCTTATGAATTTGGTGATTATAAATGAATTAAACAGGGATAGATTTTTGGTTTTCCTTGTGTATAGCTGATAGTAACTGGTATGTCCACGGCTTATCAATATATGTAGCAAAATACATTGTTACTGAAGATTTTTGAGGCTTGATAAAACAGATGTTTTAAGTTTGCTAAACAGGTTGTTCACTTAATAGAATTTACTCAATTAATGGGATGGATTAAACCTTTTATCTTCTCTGTGTCCTTACCTCTGCACTGCAGGACCTACAGGTTGAACTTCTGTAGCCTACCTTAAAAAGGACTTGGTATATATCAGCCTTAAAAATTTTACAAATTAATGTGATTTCTGCAAGAGATTTTCGGCAGTGTTTTTCCATGTTCTGTATGAAGGAGAGCAGAATTATTTTGAGAAAAAATATTTCAGAAGACTGGAGTGTTTGTTTTTCATCCGAGGCATCCAGACTTTTTATTAGCAGTATTAAAATATTTTTAGAGACATGTACCGCTTCATGAAGCTGATTTCAAGCTGATCTGTCTAAGCATGGAAGACGTTATGAAACAGGTTGTTAACAGCCTGTTCCAGACAGTCAGTGTGCATCATTAGGCAAAAATTCAATACAAAATAACTCTTTAATTATTTGAAGATTGGCTAGTGCATCTCGAAATCATAAGGAATTTCTGACTGGACATGGAACTCAATCACTTTCTTATCTTTTACTTTGGATTACTGGATAGGAGCAGGAATTGTAGAGCCAATAGTTAAAAATTTTGAACACTTTGTTTTAAAATAATATTTTACAGTGATCTCTAGCTTTCTGTGGCCGTGAGAGAGATTTTCCTAAGCAATCTGATGTGTTAGTGCTTGTAACTGTAGTTTCTCAGCGCTGAATGAAGCAGGAGATTATAAAAACAGAATGCAAAGATTTTAGCTGAACTGTCAACTAGCTGGAAATCAAAATCTTCACCACACTGGACAGAAACTGGACTAAATGACCAATTCATTTGAAAAATTGGATAGATTCTCCCAGAAGATGGCAGTGCACCTATGAGCAGTGTTCCTCTGCCAGCTTTGCAAGCTGTATCATTTCTAGCTGTTTTTTTTTTTCAATGTTGAGTGCAATAACAAAGCAAGTAATGAAAGTGACTACAGTTTGGTGTGGATACCAATGGTACTTTTGATCTTGAAATCTGAAGTGAGCACCAGGAATCCACAAAGGCCTGTCCTGTTTGGATGGTGATGAACTGGATGCTTTTGGGTAGGTTTGCAAGTCACTCAGCATTTTGCCGCACCTACCAGGACGCTCAAGATCCCCTTTCCACTGGAGTCCTTCAGATAATCCTTACGCAAAAACAATTGACTAGATCCAGAGCTTTAAAATCTGTCTGAGTTCTTAAAGTGTCAATGCTCTCAGAAGAATGGATAGATGTAAGATAACAGTTACTAAGAAATGAAAAAATGATGAGATTTGAAAGTCTGGGCATGTTATATCTTTACTCCACTATTTCTCACTGAAGAGTTTCTTCATTCAGAGAGGGATCACAAGCAGATGTTCAAAAACACCAAAAAGAACTACTTCTGTATTGATTCTAGTCTAAGAGCAATCAATAATTGCTGTAAATTTAGGGAAAATTCTAGATCAGTTTCCAAAGCAGGAGTCTAAGTGTGGATTTTCAAATGTGCAATCAAACCAGAACTACTTAACCTTTCAAAAATTAATCCACTCCTTATCATTTTATTTATTTCAGAATTAGCAGTAGGGAATGCTAATGCAACTTTTTAAAAAATCCATCTTAATCTATAGCTACATTTTGCAAATAAAACCCAGTAGCTGTTCGGTAGTGCTTGTCTTATGAACTGTTTGATATGCCTATTTGCATGTATAAGCAAGATCTTTTTGTGATGTACCTGAATGAAGAGATGTTTGGAAAGAGTGGAGAGGGAAGTGAGGTGGCTTTAGGCACATAGAAATCCTTACATGTAATTTTTGGAACTAGACTTTGCCACCCATGTTCTGTCTTATCCAGAATTACTACCAGTAAGCTAAAGAACGTTTAAATATTTATTCTCTGTAGCTTAGGAAAAAAAAAAAAAGTTCTGTTACGGCTCATTTGTAACCATTTATTTAGTTTTCCAACAGCAAAAATGCACTAGCAGTAAAAAGAAAAAAAAGATGCAGCTGTTTCTTTAACATAAAGAAGACATGAAAAACAATTGTATGTTCTTGTTCTGCAGTCATATATAATTGCATATTCTTGTCCTACTGCTTAGACAATATGGGTGCTAATTTGACTAAATTAACGTAAGCCACATCATTTCTTTTGCATAAAACACAAAACCAAGCAAGAAATTATTATTTTTTTTTCTTTTAGTTTTCAGTTTCCTCCTCATGTAAGTCATGGGAGCTGCAAGGCACATTGGGTTCTTAATTTTTCAGATGTCTGCCCTCCATTTTGAAAGTGTGTTTGTCTTCCTTGAGAATTAATATCTTTAGCCTCTTTGAGGGTTCCTCTGTGATTGAATCTGTCATGACCTTAAACTCAATCAGGCAAAATCTTCCTTAGCACCTGAAGACACACAAGCAGCACTTTCCCATTCAAACGGCCAGCAGAGCTGTCTAGCCCATCTTTAATGGCCAAAATAACAATCTGTACATTGTATGAAGTGGGCAGTGGTAACAGATTTGATCTGTTCACCAGCAGAGCCTATTGCCAATACCTTACCAATTGCCAATACCAATAGCTATTGCCAATACCTGTTGCCAATACTTACCACCTAATAATCCACCTTTCAGTACTGAGAAGCATCCTTCTCCTTTGTCAGGAGACTTTCATTAAATCACACACTGAATTCCCCACCCCAGTCAGCTTTTTAACATAATTTTTCTGGTGCTTGCACAATTTGCAGTGCTTGTGTGACTGAAAGAAATTTTGGGTTCTGTGCAGCTGCTCATATAATTACTGTTGCCTTTGTGTAACTTGGATATGCTGTGACGTATAAATGATGCTGCTTGCTATTTCCTTGCTCCTACAGCTTAAAATCTCAATAAAAGTGAAAAATATCACTATACAACCTGCAAACATCTCAGCTGACTATTCCACAATAAGGCAAGCTACCTCAGCACCAATAAATGTTGATATTACTTTCTTTGTGGATTTTTTTCCCTGTGTTTCTTAGTGAATTTTCCATCTTCAATCTCACTGCTTAGGGTAAAACCAACCTTGTTATTTGGTCTAGAACAGTATTGCTCTGGACCAAATTCTTTAATGCTTATGCAAGCAAATACTATTTACATTAGAGGCAATTAACACATTACTAAAAATGAATGAAGGATCACCGTATCTGGCTTACACAGTCAGTGGCTCGCAGAGCATTTTTCTTTAATTTGTTTTGTGAACTGCATGTGACATAAATAAAGCTGCTATACCTTCTGTAACAAAACCACTAAAGCTGTCTTCTGTCATATTTTGATTAAACTTTTCAAATTGAGGTGCCTAAGATACTGAACTTCACCTGATACTTTCTTCTACTGTAGTTTTGTGTATTTTGAGGAGGTTGAAAGGGGTTTCCTATCTGGTCGCATTTTTGCCTGCTTCGCATCTAATATGAATGAGTCTGTCTTTCCTAAATGCTTTAAGAAGTTTGGTTCATAGGACACCCTGAAAATGTATAAGCTATATTGAAGTCTTTCTGACAGCTCAGTCACAGCTTTGTGGTTAAGATAGGAAAATGGGGGAAGCTGGTTGCAGTCTTTCTGCAATAATTAACTGTTACTAATAGCCTAATGTTTACAGGGCTCCCCTAGGAAGTAGGAGAGCCAAGTCTCAATTCCCTTCAGCGAGAGTAGTTTCAAATATGTAGCTCCCAGGCCAACCCTCACCTGAAACTCATCCCTCTGCTGAAACCACGTCAATAGACAGCAAAAAAAAAGGGATGCTTCAGCTGGACAGATGAATCATGTAGCGTACTGCAGACATAAATGACTAGCACTTGACTGGTTTGTGTTGACTTGTCCACAATCCTTCTACAGTCCCCAATGGAGTTGTAGCCTTGCAGTCTGCTGCTCCTACTCTATCCCACTGCCAACCAACTCTTGGCAGTCCACTGCATCCAGTGACCTGCAAAACAGTTGTCTTATTACTGGTGATCTTCCAGTATCAGATCGGGTAGCCTGATGGTCCTGGGAAGGAAACCAGATGCTCACACAACTAAGCTGCTCTTTTCAGCACACAATAGACTCCTCCTGAAAACAACCTGGCCTAAACATGCCT
The DNA here is from genome assembly GCA_009806455.1 of Tetrax tetrax. Classification (NCBI taxonomy): domain Eukaryota; kingdom Metazoa; phylum Chordata; class Aves; order Otidiformes; family Otididae; genus Tetrax; species Tetrax tetrax. The sequence goes on from WHYT01017102.1 coordinate 370,943, forward strand.
CCTAGATAATCCTCAATGATTTTGTGGGACAGCACACATTTCTGTTAATCCAAAACCAGAACTTACTGAAAATAGCTAGTCTATGAACACTGGCAGAATCAAGCGGGTACCCAAGCTGTACCACATATTTTGAATACTCTCTCAGACTGCAAGTCCAATACCAAATAGTAATACTCAAAGAGGATGTTGTCTGGATACTATTTTTGGAGAACCTGGCTATGTTTGTGAGCTTTCACAATCTTTCTCTCACTACTGTCTTCATGAGCCTCTCAATCTGTCTTTTCAATTGAAGGTGCAGAGAAGCACCTGCTGTGCCATCCAACCTTGGAAAATACCCACTTTTGTGAGTAGCTCCTACTCAATAGAAAACATGTTTCCAGCAGGGATCTGAATTTGACCCTTTTCTTGCTGAATTCTGTTACCATAGTTGTTTTCCCAGGTGGACAGGATTTCCATAAGGTACTGAGTTTTCCCTTAGAAGCATTCAGTGCACCATAGGGGGAAGAGAAGGCTTGGACATAGCTACAACATTATCTGCACCAATCTGTACACAGACAGGGTAGCTGCTTTCTCAGCCTGGTGATCAGGGTATAGGAGGATTTGAAGAGCTACTTTGCTTCCCAAAGCCATGTCTTCCCAGCCCCTGAATAAAGTATGTGGGTTAAGTATCTGGAAATCCCTGCGCTGCCACTTCATGTGATGAGAGGTGGCAGATCAGAAGTTGGCTTCATGCCTCTGTGGTATGTTTAGTATGGATGCTAAGGAAGTCTCCTAAAAAGGATGTCTGGGAAGGCATCATCTTTGATCGACGTAAGAGTCAGGTAAGTGATTTAGGCTTGAAGTACCTTGGAAAGAGCTGCAAAAAAAGTGAGTTCACTAAGTGATGAGTCTGAGTTCAAGCCTCCTGAAGAGTAGTGACATAGACCAGACAAAAAAATCCCTTCGGCCATGGGACTTAGAAATCTTGAGCATGTGCACACCTAGTGAGAGCTGTATGAGCTTAGGACTCAAATGCAGGAACAAGGAAAACCTGTTGAGAGGCTATGTCACAACATAGAGTTTATATCCAACTATAGATATGTTTAAGCTGGGAGAACATTAGGAGGGTGGCGAGGGAAATTTAAGTTTTTCACAAAGACTTTTTTTTTTATTAAAAGGCCTGGATGGTATTGAAAGAGCTGTTTGGGCAGTTCTTTTGCTGTGCAAGTCTTCTGTTGTGGAGCGTGTGTAATAAAGCACTAAAAATTTTCTTTAATCAAGGCCCTGAATGGCCATAACATCTGTCTCCTTTTCTCATAGGCTACAAATTTTGATTCATCCTACCTAAAAAACCTATTAATTAATTACAGGCTGATTTCTATAAGTGTACACACATTTCTCTAAAAACTGTGGAGCAAGATGCTCAGATGATGTAGAAACAAAAAATTCTGTGAAGCTTGCTTGTGCTAAAGAATGAATCTTGCTGACTGATATAAATAAACCATATGGCTTGTCAAGTTAAATACAAGCAGTATAGTAATAGTATTGAATTTCTGTGTTGAGTATTTATTTTTAATCTCAAACTAGTTTTCTCCTCAGCACTAGAAATCAGATGAATTATAGAAAGAAGATCTGAATAATTAATATATTCAGTGAAATTAGGCCTATTACAGACTTTCAATACATTTGGGGATACAATAAAACAGAGGGGATGTAGATACTTCCAACTCAAGTAGCTACAGTGCAGTATTTTTGGATCTAGGTAGCTCAATCCTTTAAATGTTTGGTTTAGGCTCTTAAGATCACTTTGGATTTGTTCCTATATCTTTAGAGTTATAAATAACTCTCAAGACAAGATGAATTCTTATTTTTTCCCAGTGAATCATCTTCAGGTTTCAATAAATTCAAGTGCAGTTACACTGCAGGAGGAGGGAATACTGCATTGTTGATAGAGCATTTCTGGTTTGAATTTCTGTGTGTGGGCCTGCATTAAATTACCGCTCTGACAAAGTACCAATCCCATGTCTGGAACCAGAAGTGCTGAGTAAGTTTTACAATTGAAAACGAATGCAATTCTGTTTCTCCTCTTTGAGTTGAAAGCAGAGAGTTTAAGAAAAGCAGAGTATCAGGGTATTCTGATTGAAATATCCATCACAAAATACAAGGATGATTTTTACTTATTATAGGTCATGTTTTATTTGCATATACTTATATATATATGCATACATGTATATGTTCATATACATATTTATGCATGAGTATCAGTGTATTTAACTAATTGACTTAGTACATGCACGTAGGATAAGCTTCTACTTCTTAAGCACCCTTTCAATTAGTTCTCCCAGTTTCATGAAAATGGTTTGATAGCAGGGAGTTCTCAGAAAATCCTTGATTCTATTTGAACTGTAGAACTAAGCTGGTTGAGTCCATGATAGCCTTACTTCACAATGTCCATGTATATGGTGTTATTTTTCACTCGTATTGTGGTAGGAATTATAGCTGCTAGACCAAAGCAACTTCACCTTATATTGATAGTTTTTGTCAATTGACAATATTGTATTGACAATATTGACAGGAAATATTTGGGAAGGAGGAGTTAAGAAAGATAAAGATTTTTTTTTCCCAATCTAAACAGAAATCTGCAGCAGAGCTGGAACTGAACTTGGTGATGATCAGGTTCCAAAATAATCTTTTAGATCTTAATTGCTTCGAAGTCCTTTTTTGATATTTTTTTTTTTTTATAAATAATGTAATCATTTCTATAATGGGCTTATATAAAGAGAAAGTATCTTACATTTATCAATGATGCCTCAATAGATATCAGTGTACATTTGCAGCAAAAGTATACAAATTGTGCAGAGTTGGTTTGATTAAAAAAAGAGTGGAGAAAGATATGTGACAACCCCAGACAATCAGCTTCATCTAATCGGGCCATTGACAAAGTCTTTGTGCACCAGACACATTGGCCTTAAGCCAAAAGTGCTATTTTCTAAGGGATTTGATTAATATCACCACCCAGAGAAACATTTTGTCTCTTCTTCACAATGTCTTAGGTCATATCAGCTAATGGCTCCCAGTGATGTTCAAAGGGTTTTTTGTAAGCATCCAAAACTATTTTTATGACTCCATTCTTGGAAGACAGAAAAATAGGGGGGAGACAGCAGATGCAATCCTCTTCTGCCACTGAAACCCCTGCAGTATCCGGTCCCAGGATGCAATCCTTATCCCTGAGAGGATTACTGGCTAACTCATCAAATATTTCCTGTCTGGGACTTTTGATAGCAGCTAAAAGATAAAGACCTGTTATTTTATGAGGTGTGTCAAGTCAGATTTTCTGCCTTTTCCCTAAGAAGTTGCCTGGGAGGAGCTGTGGTGACAGCTAATAGCAGAAGATAAGCAAGTGATTGACTAGTGTTTTTAGAAATATCAAGAATGTGGAGATTGATTTTCCTTTCATCTCCCAAATGCTGCTGGCATTTCTTAGTGTTAGCCATACAGAACTGCAGATGACAAAGGGGATGGAAACATGTTGATGGTCTCATCAAGTTGGTTTCCATAAAGCCCGACTGAACAGCTTCTAGCAGATGACATGTTTCTCCTGCTGTTGTTTGATTTGGTGCACTAGGCACATTATCTGTAAGTTACATGGTACACATTACTATCGTGTTACCCACCAGCTGAAGAATGATACACAGTAAACAAGTAAGGAATATTGATGTGTGCAAGTCATGCCTTTATACATGTAGGCAAGGTTAAGAAGAAAATATGTTTGTCTTGTATCACAAAAGCTGTTTCAGCACAACTCACCATGCAGTTTGTGTGTGCATCCTATACTGCTTATATGCCAACTACACCTTCACCAGTATTTTGAACACTTTGCATAAGTTTTGAGATAAATGGTATCTGATATGTAACAACCACGTCAGTAAACTTAGGGCATCTTATTTAATTAGCAAGCTGTTGGTTAGTAGGAAGGCTTTAACCATAGGATGTATTGGGATGCAGCCGTAACCTTCTTCCATTAGCAGTTCTTGGGAAATTGCTTTTTCTGTTTCACAGAATTCAGTTCCCTTTGTAACACATCTTGCCTCTGTTAGCATCACCCTTCTGTTGACCTTGGTGCTAATGCACACTTTGTTAACACAACAACTGAATAGTGTCTGAAATTGATTTCCATAAAGATGCTACAAAAGAAGGTGTAGAAGTGTCATACATTGTTAGCTGACAAACTTTAGTTTAAATGTACTTCTACTAGTTAGCTCAGGGATTCAGAGTCATGACTGCTGGGAGCTATTTCTGGTTTTCATATGTGTCACTGTTTGAAAAACAATTCAAGCACCTGCAAAAACCATGCAGCGAGTCTGTTGCATTCAGTGTGCTGTTTGAGGCTGGAGGCAGTAGGTGATGTGTAGCATCACTAAAAAGACAACCTTCTTTTGACTTCCCTCAAAATATGGGGGGCCAATAATATCTTCCTACTTCATTGTGATCTCAGGAGATAAAAGTAATTAATTACCACAAAAGATGCCAAGTTCCTCTGACTAAGAGTTCAGTATATGTGAAATACAATTAACTAGCTTTTAAAAAGCGCTTTGAAGTTCTAGGGTGATTCAGTGGTTGTATTTAAAGTAATGCTGCCTTCTGAAAAGAATGTCTCGTACTATGCAATTGTTCCTCAGATCTGTATGCATGTGCTTGCTATTAAGCAGTTCCTTTCAAGTTATTATGAATATTTGTATTTATGGAAAATAGATTTCCCCTTTGATATTTTACAAATATAGTAACTTGTTTTACATTTATTTGTATTGCATTTATTAAATCAAATTAATACAATTGTCCACTTACTTTATTATTTGAAGCAAGTACATTTTAAGAATGTTTTCAATTATCTTGAACATAATTTCCCATTTCCTCACACATGTATCAATTTTTACCTGAATGCTTCAGTGCAAGAAACTTAGGCTATTCCAAGACATGAGTATTAATGATATTTGTTTGTATTACAAAAGATCATGGAGATCTTTTTATGGAGACAAAAAACTCTTTGCACTAAGCAACTATAAATGCAGAACAAATCACGTTCTGTGCTTTAAAGGCAAGTTGAAAACAACAACAGTTCATCCTGAGAATATATTTAACTAGTGAATAGTAGGCAATAGACTGAAATTCTGAAGGTGAACAGCAAAGAAGCTTGAGAGACTGTAAAGGAATCGGGTCTGATACATGGCTTCAGAGATAAAGGGAAATTTACCATTGACCCCAGAGCTGTAGGGAGTTTATCTTTGGATCTGTAAAGGAATGAGCTTAGCATAGTCACACATGTTATGCTCAAGATGAACTCATAATCATGGATTCATTCTGACAAATCTTGATTCTATCATGCTAGAGCAGGTCCCTCCAGAAGGAGATACTGAGTGAAACATTTACTGCGGCTGCATTGGACCATATGTGTGATACTGCGCTTGCAACTTATACAAGCATCTCTGTATGAGCACATCTACTTTTGTGCATGGTTTGGTGCAGAGACAGAAAGATTAGAATTTGGTTTGGTGTGATTTATTACAATCCTAGGACAGTACAGCCACTTTGCATCTTTGCTAGCCATGGTGTCTGCACCTATTGCTGGTCGAGGCATTCACAGTGTCTGCAAATCAGATTTACCTATGGCTGTCCCTGACTTCCTCCCCATCTTCAGTGCAATTCCAAGCACATGGAGAGCTGGGTGATGGAGACTCTTGCAGCTGCATTGCAAAGAGAGTCTAGGTGGAATGGGAGGGCAATTTTGTTTCCTCTGTGAGATAAAACACTTCAAGGCACTTATTGGAAGACACCAAATGTTACAGAAATGCTAGTTTAGGGGACTGTTGTCCACCTTTCAGCACAGGAAAAGGGGATACCAGACCATCTACATCCTTTTACATACCTGTTTCCACTTTTGTAGCCTGCAGTAATATAATGAGAGCTTAATAGTTTTGATTTTTAAAGTAGCCGTGGAATTAGTTTAAAAGGATAACACCATATTTTGTCTGATCTTGCTATAATCCATCTCTTCAAAATATTTTTTTTAAATTATATATCAACAGTGTCAACTGACTTCTATTATTCATTTTTGCATTTTGCAATTGCCCTCCCTCTTTTTAAAACAGTATTTTAAATTAGCATTAGATCCATCTGGCACACAAGCAGTAGGCAAATAACATTTCTTCATGACTGATTATGCAACTTAACCTCAGGTAAGTGTAGCATGACCAGTTAATTGGAAATTGCTTTCCATTTAGAATTCACTCCGTGCTAGCCAATGATAAGTAGTGATTTCATCTGGCTCATTTCACATTACACACTTTAAACACTCAACCCTCACACCGACTTTAAAAAACAAAGCCATTATTCTCTATTCTACAACTTTTCAATACTCTTTTTTTTTTAATATTTCCTTCTCGTCTTTTATTAGCACTTTTTTACTTTTGAATTGTGCTTATTGAGACAGATGGGGGAGACAGCCTACTTTGTCTATGCTTCCTTATTTCCCTAAAGATTGTTTCTTATTTGAAATATAATAAAAGAACTGAGTGAACTCTTTGACTCAACCATTGTAGAGTAGGTGATATAACCTGCAAAGGTACATTGTGTTTTCAGAAGAACTGAAAAGATCATGTTAGTGCCTGAGAATGGAGAAAAATGAACTATGCGAAACAATCAAATTGAGAAATGGATGTTGCAAAATTTGCATATTTTGTATTATCAACATCAAACACTTCATGGTGGCCTGGGGCAATTTTGAAGTCAACTGAGACCAAATTATACAAAATGGCCTGTTATCATACAAAGCACGAAGATATAATTCTTTAGATTGCATTTCAGCTCAGGACTTCAGATTAGCTTGAGCCAGTGATGCGACACAGGGTGACGTTTTCCCCTCAAATTTATCAGAGCTTCTTTCTGGAAATGCAGTTGCTGGTTGTATTAGTTTAGTTATTGACCATTCTAGTCATAGGTGACATTTAAATATTTATGTACCTATAAGTGTTCTATATCTTACCTCCTCTTTCCTTCTTACCTGTTGCATTGATGTGTTCAATCTTTCATTTGTCTTCAAGCAGCAGCATAAACACCTAAGAGGCATAGTGTGCATACCCTCAATATATACTCATTCTGTAAGTACCTTTATGGAACGATTGCAATTATTTACAATAACTGTTGCTGACAACTGGCAGATCAGCATGCAAAACAGGAAGCTCAGCTTGAGTGCCTGATTTAAGCTGAGCTGAATTTATGTCACAAGATTAGTGAAAGGAACTAAAATCTAAAATTCTGATTCGTTAAACTGTCTCAGATGATTTACTGTAACATATAGAGAAAGACAGATAGAAAATCATAATATGGTTAGCGATTTGCATTTGATGGGAAGCGATAATAGCTGAAGAGCTCAATGTAGTGATATTGACGTCAGCATTACATCCCCTTCTCATCCAATGTAATCAAAGCCCTATGTAAAGTGCCTCATTACTGTGAATGTTATGACATTAAAGGTTGAGAATAAAGAGTGTTAAGCTCCCTTTCTCAGACATGACATGCCTTTGTTTTGAGCAAAATGTTTAGCTTTGTTTTTTTAATGAGGTACATCATCAAGTTTGTCTTCCATACATAAATGTGAGCTTCAGACACTAAGGTGGAATAGACAAAAATAAAAGATCACAGTAATAAATATTTTAAATTATGGAAAATGGGAAATATTTTGGTAAGCAAATGTCAGATTTTTGCTCTACTTCTACATGAAGCATTAAAAGTCTACACTAGGTGTCAGATTCTCCATACTGTTGCACCTGTCTTAAACTAAAGGAAAGTTCTATAAATGGACTCGAGCTATCAAAGAGTCAGCAGCTGGCCACACTGCTAGAAATATTTATCTGCCTGATAATAATAGTCATTTCATTAGAGAAAGAGATCCATGGTGATTTACTTCTTCTAATCTTATTTTTATACTAAGAGGTCAAACTTTTATACTAAGAGGGGGTTTTTTTTGGTTTTTTTTTGGTTTTTTTTCCAAATATTTAGGACCCAGATTATACACTGAAGAACAAAAAAAAAATTGCATTTACAAGTTTTAACCTAATCCCCAAAGCAAGAGTCCTGGAACATACACCACAATTATAAGAATTATCAGAGGTATGGCATAAAAACATTTGAAATAATTTAAAAATATTCAAGAGAACTGCATTTCTTCTTGATTCTACCAATTGCTAGTACCAGTACCAGGAGTAACATCCCAGGAATATTCCACGTTTCCTGTTAATCTTACCATTCCTACCAGAAAAGAATACTCTCCTGACAGGTTTGAGTAGGGCCATATTGCTTATTTTTGCGAAGTGTTTCTTACCCCAAAAAACTACCTATTCTTGAAGTGTTTTTTTTAATTTCTCAGTGACATATCCTGCCCAGCAAAGACTGACGAAGAATTCTGAAAGTCAGCAGTTTTGACGTAAATGTCTTCTCATATCTAACTGACTGCATAGAAGGATCATGTTCTAGGTTAAGCAGATTTAAAGAGGGAGAAACACAAACAAATGGATATTCATATTTCAATAGCGCATGGACATCCTTTTGCTTAACATGGATTGCCCTGTAATAAGTGTTTATAAATTTAGAGACCACAGTTAGATACAGATGGAAGATAAATAATTATACCATTACTTACTTGTACAGTAAGACTTCAGAATAGCAGTTTCTTAACCACTGTAAATTGTTCTGGCAAAGGAAAGCTTTGAGCGGAGTTTTGCAATTTTATAAAGGTATTTCTACAGAAGAAAGGGAGCATGAAGAAGTCTGAAGGATACTGATCTGAGAACCTAACCGGCAGTGTTGTCTAAGGAGAGAGGAATGCTATTGACAGTGAAATGGGGATACTAATTAGCACAGAGCGACTGAGTATAGTTACATCTACAGGACGTTGAAGAAAGTACTCGTGATCTCTTCCAGCTGTTGCCTACCACTGTCTAAGGACAGTCCTCTAAAATATCTAGTGACCTGGATATTCAGTGCCATAAATCATGATCATTCAGGAAAATACATCTCTCAACACTGTGCCATGGAAGTCCTACAGAAGGGATGAACACGATTCTGATGGTGTGTCTGTGAACTCTGAGTTTGGTTTGGTCACTGAATTTCCTTGGGAAAGTCACTTCACATCTGCTTTCTGTTGTCCCTCGACTGCATTACTCAGCTTCTCTCCTCACCCCATACTTTAACTATTTAGATAGTAAGCAGTTTGGTACAGAGGCTGGTTTTGACTTATCACAAGCCATGTTTTCTTAGACCTTTTTTTTTATTCTTAAGTCTGCCACGTGCTGCATGGGTGACCATTGCAAATCATGTCTCATTATTTGTCAGACGAGAATGGTGATACTTGTTCACCCTCTACAGTACCTTGAGATTGGTAATTGGCACATTAGTGTATTACTTCAATTATGAATATAGAGTAATTCCATCTTGTTTTGATATGCTCTACACCTTTAAGTGTTTTATCAGACTACGCATCTTTTGCGGCTATTGGCTCACCTCCTACAAAAGACACTCCAGAGATCATAGACCAAATATGACTAATGGATAGGTCAAACATCATGAGTACTTGGAAAAAGCTCAAAAGGCTCCAATTTCTTGTCCAATATAGTAAATGTTTTGGGCATCCCATACTTCCCGTTCAGATTGTCCCATGAGACTGTGGTTAAATAGCAGCAGAATAAGTGTTCCTAGATTAACTTTCTCAAATTTCAGACTGCAATCACACTTACAGGATTCACAAATGCAACCATCACTCAAGAAAACAACAATGAAAGATCAAGATTTTAAAAGGAATCTCTTCAATGTTGACATGAGAACCTGAAACAGCAGATCCAGGTTTGAAAATGAACTGCAAGGACTCTGAAAAGGACTGTCACATTTAAAGGACAAATTGCAGTTCCCACTGAAATAAATAAGTCAAAACATATAAATAAAGTCAAAATAGGAAGAAGAATTTCAGAGTAGCTCAAACATGACTTCTGGGCAGTGAATTTTTGAAATACATTTTAAACTCCTTTGCACATTTGTGACAGAATACCAGTGCAATACATTCAAACGTTCCTACTACCCTATTGAAACTGACAATAAAATAAATGAAAGGAGCTCATTTTTATGCTTAATTTCAAGACATTAAAGTGACTGTGATTCTTCACAGTACTTTGAGCTGAGACTTTGGTCCTTGTAGGCAAGAATCATGAACTATCTTCTGCACCAGAGCTCCGGAACATGTTGCAGATCTAAACATTTTGGTCACACATACTAGAGCCCATTAAAAAAAAAAAAATACTCAGTGTAATAAAAAAAAAAATATTCTGTGAACTGAAGGATATAACCTCAGATAAAAACTCAGTGAAGACAGGTATTTATTCAGCAATCAGTAAATACATTGTAATTTATTTGCATTTGTAGAGAGCATTAAAAGACTGTCATTCTAACAATGCTCTCATTATTCTAGTTGTTTCAATTATGTAGGATTGTATATTTATTTGTATCTATAGTAAAGAAGAATTGCCAAAGGAGTATTATTCATAATCAAATATGATATATAGAGTCCTATGCCTGATGATTATTTTATCATAAATATTATTTGCAGACAAATATTGGATAAAAGACATCTTCATGCTTCAGAGTCTTGAATAAGAGTAGGTTTAGAGAAGGAGGAATATTTTATTTTACCTTCTAAACATATAGCTGCCCTTATGTTTATGAAGACACCATAAAATTTCAGTAAAATGCAATGTATGACCTAAGACTTGTAACCAAAACCATGAGATGTTCGTTGTTGGTGGCTTTAATATAATATAATTTTGTCGATTTTCAAAATGAAAATATTGAAAAAATACTTCAGAAAGAGTTAGTAGGGAACGAAGAAACCCCAAATCTAGCTGCTGGCAAGAAAGAGTTTGTTTGTCCCATGATATCATGTTTGGTATGTGGGCAGGCTGGAAGTACTGCAGAAACAACTGAAAATCTCATTGGTCTCTGACTTTTCAACTTTGCTTGCGCAGCTGTTTGTTTATTCTGCTATTTATATCTCAGCTGCCACTTGGAACATGCTCAAAATATGGCAGAAATTCCCAGTAAAATAGCTTAAATCAGATGAACTGTCTTCCATCCTTTCTTACTTAAAAAGGGGAAAGAATCCTTTCCTAGAAGTAATGTAACTTGGAGAAGTGCATATCTTGATTTTACAAAATATTGTTCTAACTTCAGATTAGAACAGGACTGGAACGACAGGTCCAAAGTTCAGTTTAGAAGCAATTATTTTTTTTTTTTCTTCAAAGTGCTATTTTTACAGGCTGCTTACCACAAGGGAGACATTTCTTTAAGTTTGTTTTTCAAATGTAGAACCTATGTCTTAGTCTTAATTTCAAGTCCTTTAATGAGAAACGGTAAAATCTACTTTTTATGCAGGCTATATTTCTTTGGTCACTCAAATTTCATTTCAAACCCTCTCAGCATCTTACTAGCACTAAGGATGAGATACTGCCAGGATGATCTCTTGTGGAGGGATGCTACCTTTATTTTCTTAGTTCAACCTAAACATTCCCAACATATATATTGTGGTTTATAAATCTTGTGTTTCTTCCGATTTATCATTCCGATGTAATCACTGAAATAATTGTTTATATTTCCAATTGAAATTAAAGGCCTCACTTTAAGCAGCACCATGCAAAGGTAGGTTTTGCAGGAAACTATTTTTTTTAAAATCTATTCAAATCAAGCATTACAATAATGAGTTATTGTGTGGATATGAGCTTCTAGGGCTCTCGAGGACAAAGCTGTCCCTCCCGCTTCTTCCTTCACTTTAGTCTTCTACATTCTTCCTTGTCCTTTGCTTTATTTTCTAGCCTTCTTCCCTCCTGGTTGAAAGATAACTTCATTCTCAGTTTCCTATTGGGTCTCTATGCTGATACTGATCTAACTTAGCAGCAGCAAGATTCAGACTTCAGCAATCTTGAAGAAAACTGTATATATTTAACAGGACAAAAACTTCCTAGTTTTCAGTGGCTGTTCTTAAAGTCCCACCCATAAGCAGGGGAATTATACTAGCTATAAGGCAACAAGAAAAACTGAGACAGAAAAATATGGGATCACTAAAGCATATAGACTTCTCAATTGAATATTTAAAAGGAATGTAGTTAGAATTTAGGATGTCAGCTATGGAGGAAAAATCTGAAATCCTCAGGTTTACAAATCCCTTGCTGTCACTGGTAAAATTGCAAAGGCGCCTGAAGTTCTGCCCTGTAAATGCTCCTTCCTGCAACTCTATATCTTACTTGAGTCCAAACTAGGATCCTTTAATTTGCTTTGAAACCCAGTTTCTTGAAAGTCTCAATCCAAGTTATTCGGAATATACCTATGGAGTACCTGTGGGAATATGCCCAACAGCATTAACTACTGTTATGAGATTAGCTGATTAATTAACTGTAAAGAGAAGTAGAAATAACTTAATTTGTAGTCCACCTAGGTCAGGTTTTAGAGGTAATTCACTCTGGGAACAGCTAACACTCCCCATCATGAGCTCTTTATGCTGAAGTTAAAAAACCATTCTTCAGGACACAGACTATCTAAAGTAGACATCATCCTACGGTCTGTTGGATGTTTCCCCTTTTCCTTGAAGCCTTGTCATTGTGCAGCAAAGAACTGAAGAGTCACTGGACTGTACAGAAAACACAAGAACAAGCACAAATCTTTAATACTTTAATACAAATCAGGAAATTTGCCTAAAAAGGGTGAGTTGTGGATTCCTGTTCTTGTTCCAAGCAGTGTTTATGTATTAAATATTAAACAGCCATTGAATAAAATGAAAAAAAAAAAAAATATGCTTGAGAGCTGGGACTGGAACGTGTGACTTAATCTCCAAGGCAGAGCGCTTTGGACTGGCTAATCTTAAACTCTTTTCTGCAGAAATTCAGTATGCCCTCGCAGAGAAATGATTTCTGTCTTGCTGCCCGAGACTTTCTGCTGGAGAATGGATGATTTGGCAATATACCAGGCTGATAACTCAACTCTACCCTGGTGAGTTGTAAGGAATTTGTGTGCCCAGCTCAAGGCTGAACCTTACTTGTTGAGAGCCAAGGACCTACACCTACCCTTCTGGCTGCCAATACTGACATCTCTATTTGGTGTTATGTCTAGGCAGGGCTGTTCTCTGGCATGGAGACCAATAGTCAGAGTACTGCCTGCTTTATCGCTGCTCAACTCTTTTACCCTTCAGAACAAGATACTCACAGCAAAAGTGACTGTTGCGAGTGGCCACCAGCCCGTGCTGGTTTACTAAGCATGTCCAGGGCTTGTCTGGGAGACTTAAGTGCCAGTTTGGGTCATTTTAACAGTTTAGCCATGTAGAGTCAAGTTCCTCTGCTTGGGAACATTCCCTTGCACTGTTTAATTTATTCTTTTAAACATAGCCATAGTGATCTGTCAGCGTCATGCAGGAAACATCTTGTCATTTCGCTAATCCGGGTTTATTATGCTAAGTGATAGCGGCAGCTCTGGCTGCAGGCACTGGTCCTCAGCAGTCTCTGCTATTCATGGAGCACACACTGACCATAGCAGTTGACAACCCTGTGCAGTGAGGCAAGCCAGCACCAGTCAGTGTGGGGCCTCTCGAGAGCTTCTTCACAATCAGGAAGGATGGAAACCTTGAAGAGAAAGAATGGGGAGTATCTGTGAAGCAAAGTACGTGTATTGTGCACATAACTGAGGTGTAGGACATCTTCACTCTTAAATCAGAAACCCTTGCTCTTGGCATTGATCACTTGATAAGTGTTAAATGCTGGTTTTCCCCTCCTTGGGCCTCTTATTGCCCAGAGTAATAAATTCTTGCATAAAACCAGCGTTGATCATCCTAACTGCCTTTCATTCTCAGCTTTGAATTGAAAAGATCTGTTTGGCCTTCTCAGGTCCTTTGCTAAGTCCAGTTGTATGAAATTCTTTTTAACATCACTTTAGTTAATGACTGAAGTATTCTGAAATGACTGAAAAGACAAAACAAATCTTTAGATGTTCCTTAACTTTTCTGTTTGATGCAACAACCACAAAATATTGGACTATTTAGTTGTAATTCAAATATACATTTAAGCACTGACATTTAAAAACTTTCGCACCATCATGCCAAGGAAGAAACTTGCCTAGTCCATAGTGCAAAGACATCAGGACTGAAGTGGAACTTCACCCTTACATCATTGTTTTTGGTTAGATAGGCCTAGATTAACAGCAGGACTTAATGAGTCATGGGCTGCTGCGCATGCATGCTTGAGTTAAGAGCAAGACAAGGCATTCTGGTCCAGCTTTGACTGTTGCCACCAGCCTCCTGTTGGTGCTCCAAATCAGGGCAATATCACTTCATTATTACTTTTAATTAATATTAATGCTCACTGAATCATCTAGATGAGCTGGACTTACCTGGCATACTGCAAAACTGCCAGATGTTCTCAACAGCAAACTAATCTATATCTTTCTTATCTTTGCATGTAAAATACTGGAAAAAATAAAGCTCTTATGTTACTTTTTATTTATACATGTTATGTAGAAGAAGAAAACATCTGTCAAGCAACAGAAGTTATTAGCTGCTTAGTGCATTTCTCTGCACATCATCCCCTGTCTTTTACTTTTCAGAGGATGTATGCAGCTTATGAGTAAGCCTTATGGATCAGCTGGTTGACAAGTGTGACTTAATGTAAGTTTGTAAGTTCTTTAGAGTTACTGGAGCTATATTATTTACATAAACAGAAGAACATCTTTCAAGTTCAAGAATTTTTTGGTCATATTCTGTAGATTCCAGATACTGACTAGACTGCCCATCAGGATCTACTGAGCTCTGTATTAACAGCAATACCATGAACTTTTACTTGCAAAAATCTTATCGCATTTTGAAAGTGTATCTAAAAGTGAAATTAGGACTATATCTGTGTTTATATAACTACTGCATGACAGTAACATGATCTCAGGCTTTCCCTGGTCTTGCCAACTAAATAGTATTTAATTATTGATAAGCCTTGGAGTAGGCAGAACATGGGATGGCATATGAAATCTACAGTAACTGGTTCTGAATTTATTTTGAGGAGGTAAGGCAAAGAGTTGGCAAACAGGTTTGCACAAAGCTTTTTTTTTTTTTTCCATATAAAACTGGGTACTCTTGCTTTCTTCCCTACCCTTGAACTACACCAAAACTCCCAATTTCTGAAATATGTTTTGATGTAAATTTGCAGGACAAACAAGAACTGTATGCTGAAAAAAAAAGGGCAGTTGCATGAATGTGATGATATGATTTATTTTATTCTGATAGCATTAAATTTTCCCAGAAGCAGACCCAGTGGGAAGGTCCCATGAATTACAGAAGATTAACTGTTCCTTTTAGTTTTCTTGAATACAACTGTTGGCAAATTTTTTGTTAAGCCTAAAAAAACCTAGACAAAATGTACATTTTTAATACAGTAGCCCTATGAGTAACAACTCATGAAAAAAAGAAAGGATATATCTAACATTAAATGATATAATTCTGTATATTAAAAAAAAACCTGTTAAAAAGGCTTAATGTGGTCCTCTGTCATTCCTAAAAGTAATGCTTTCCACAAAGTCAGTCAGCTATTACTTTATTTACGCCGTCTATTACTTTAATTACTTTAATAGACTTTAATAGACTTTAATAGACTTTAATAACTGTATACAGAACTACAGAGGGATCTTGATAGATTGAAGCATTGGGTTATGGTTAATGGCATGAAATTTAACAAGTTGAAGTGTCATATTCTGCACCTAGGATGGAGTAATGGCGAGTGCAAGTACAAACTGGGAGAGCAGCCCTGCAGAAAGGGGTCTGGGGGTGCTGGTCGACAGCAGGCTCAATAGGAGCCAGCAACGTGCCCTGGCAACCAAGAGGGCAAACTGCATCCTGGGGTGCATCAAACACAGCACAACCAGATGGTAAAAATAGATTATTATCCTACTGTATCGAGCATTGGTGTGGCCTCACCTCGAGTACTCTGTGCAGTTCTGGGTCCTACAATTTAAGAAGGATGTGAAGATCCTTGAATGTGCCCAGAAGAGGGCAACACAGCTGGTGAAAGGGCTGGAAGGCATGTCCTATGGGGAGTGGCTAACAACTTTGGGCTTGTGTAGTTTGAAGAAAAGGAGGCTGAGGTGCCACCTCATTGCTTTCTGCAGCTTCCTGAGGAGGCGACTGGAGAAGGAGGTGCTCGTCTCTTCTCCCTGGGATCCAGTGATAGGATGCATGGGAACAGTTCAAAGCTGCTAGGGAAGTTTAGGCTGGACATTAGGAAGCATTTCTTTACCAAGAGGATGGTCAAACACTGGAACAGGTTTCCTAGAGAGATAGTTAATGTCCCAAACCTGTCAGTGTTTAAAAAGCATTTGGACAATGCCCTTAATAACATGCTTTAATTTTTACTCAGCCCTGGATTGGTCAGGCAGTTGGACTAGATGATCATTGTAGATCCCTTCCAACTGAAATAGTCTGTTCTATATCTGAATCAATCATAGCTGCTCAGGAAATCACGTAGACTACATTTGCCTTCATTTTTTTCCCAAAAGGCAGAAAGTTTTGTTTCAGTTTCTCTTTTGACCAGATATTTTGTTCTGAAACTTTTTTTTCCATGAAGATTATAAAATATTAATTGAATCATGTTTTTTTCTTCCTGACTTTTTGGGTTTTTAAATTTTTCCACAAGAAAATCACATTTGCAACTCAGTTTATTTTAAATGAATAATCAGTCACACCATAGAAGCCACATATTCTGCTCTACTCTGATCCTTGTCTCAGGCTTAGTTGCACAGAAAGCAGCATTGCTGATATAGTGGCAAAAACTATCTGAATCACATCTCTACAACCTCTTCCAAGTCCTTCAAGCCAATAAATTTTTGTATATGCCTTTTTCTTCAGCTAGTGTCATGTCAGTGTGGCTGCACTGGCCTTAGTAGTTTCTCAACATGTATTTATTTTGGATATGATGATTGCCTTGTGATTTTTAAACTATTTGTGACCAGCAATATATTTTTTTTTGTTGAATAAATCTTCTAAGAATACAATTATTCCTACAAATAGTACAAAATCCTCCTTTACTTCTAATTTCATTGTTGCTTACCTACATCACCCACGACCAGGAGCTGAATTTTAAGCTCCTATAAAGAGAGAGGGATGATGAATTAAAAAGTTAACTTCCTATTATTAAACATATTTAAATGCAGAGATAGAGTTTAAATTTACTAGCTAGGGAAATTACAGCACAGCTATAAGCTAATTCTCCTGTATACTACTTTATAGCTTTGGAAAATCGTACAAGATACCAAGGACATTAGTCACTTCTGACATTCAGAACAGATCTCTTTTTTGAAAGTTTCATCATTCTGTATATATTGTCGTAGGCGTACAAGTGTTTGAGAAGTAGCTTGCAGGCAACAGGCCATCCTCTCCTGAGATAACCTGGGAGAAACTGCTAACTAATTGGTGGATGAAACCATTTCTTATTTATTAGTGCCATCTTCTATTACACATTCTTAAATCTGCATGTCACTGTGTCATAAAGCAAACTGAATTAGTCTGAAAATAAGAGGATTTGTTCACTTCTTCAATTTAATGTTATAATTTTAGATTAAAAGTAGTTTGTTGATGAATAGCTTAAACATCTTCCTAACTTGAATTTTTTCAAAATAAGAGTCTCTCAGGAAAATATTTTGCTCAATTATACCTGTACCCTCAATTTAACTCTGTTATTTTAAAGTCATCCCCCTTTTAAATGAGGGATGAGTCAAATAACAGCAATGTTGTTTGTTACAGAGAAATCCACTTTAAAAGGATATTGACAAATCAAGGACTTTAAAGGATAAAAAAAGTCTTACAAACCATTTAACAAACATAAACTATGAGGAAATGCATTTATTTTCTTAAGAGAAAAAAATGTTCTTCACAGTTTCCATGTCTGGAAAAAGAGGCTACAAAGCAAACAATGAAGGATTATTTTCCATGTCTCCTGCTGCTAGAAGAAAACAGGAATTGGTTGTATTTGCAGCAAAGAGTTATTCTAAATATTAGTAAACTTACTTTTTTCCTTAGCTTTCCTGTGAAGCTGTGGTAGAGCTGCTACCTAGAAAGGTGGCGGTACCCGTTTCATTGGAGGCGTTTAGGTGACTAATTTCAATATGGATAACCCACAGCACAGTACTAAGACTGTGGGAAGATTTTTAATAGCAAAAATGCAAGGTGAGCGCAGGGCTATGAGCAAGAGCCCCATGGATTTTGTTGTATGCAGAGGAAAACAGCAGATGAACTGACCAGCAGGACCCCATCCCACTGCAGTGCATTTGTGCCGGATGGACTTTAGGAGTGAATTTGGGATTGAGGTCAGGGAGGAAAAAATTGGTGACCAAAGCCAAAGTGAGCTGAGCAGAGAACAAGATAGGGAGCATCCCAAAGTTGCGTGTCACCTTGAACAAGCTGTAGCAGAATTTACAAGCTAGTTAGGCAATGAACCAACAAATGGGACCCTAGTGGGATTTTCAGAAGCACTTAGACAAAATATGTCTAATTTTTCAGCCTAAATTAGAGTCTGAGGTGCTATAAAATCTTAAAATCTTGCTTGGGCTATGTGTGTCTATAGTGACAGCGATATCTTAAAAATATGATCTCTCAGTAGCCCACTTTTCTCTAAAAGAGAAATAATAGTAATAACAACAGTAGTTGCTCTCTTGCAGGGTGCCCCTGAAGACAATTTTGTTAAAAAAAGGACTCTGGTATTCTCAGGTGCTGTATTACAAAACCTTTGAAAGCAGCAAAAATGTCACACTCTTTGCTAGTGTTCAGGGTCAAGTGTGGACCCCAAAGCTCAGCGCCAATCCTAGCAAGCCATGGAGGCAGATTAAGTCAATCAAAATGAAAAGGATATTTCAGCAAGAAGACTCAAGATCCACAGCTACTCTTGACCTCAACATATTTAAAACTGAATCTAAAGTGTGGTTCTTGCTATGACCTCTGGTTTTTGCTCTGACCTAAAATTGGGATGGGATTTAGCTTCAGAATATATCTTATTTCAGGTATTTACATGTAGGTGCTTGCACATGAGCTACTGTTGAGTAGTCAGTGGACACCCAGCCAATACTGTCAGTGGAGCCTGAAAGTCTGTCCGGCTCATCTTAAATAGGAAAGTTGCCTAAATTTAGGCACTTACTGCCATCTGAGATGTCTCTGGGCTTCCAAAATGTCCACTAAGGGTTGCAAGAAATGCACAACACTTACGGGAGATAGTACGCCCTGGACACCCTTGCAGGATCTGAAGAGACACTGTTCAGGTATGTTTAGGCAACTGAATCTCACCCTTATCTTTCGTCAGATGAATACATCTACAGACTACAGTGACTGTGCTGGTGCCTAAACATCTCTTGACATGAGGAAATCCCTGTGTAGACAATGATTTCAAACTCTTACTTTGACATGGAAATTCAGCTATGGTGTGGTAGAAGATACAATATCCCACTGCAAAATGAGACTGTCTAACATAATTGTATTTTGGTTAGATAATTACATTATAGTTTCAGCTACAACACTTACTGATCCACAGCTCTGAGCACCATTTAATAAAAGTATAGCCTTTCTTCTTAGAAGACAATTCTCAGCCCATGGAAGAACATTGGTTTCAGTTTGTTTTGACTTCTTTCCCTGTCTGTCAGGATATAAAATGTCTAGCAATCCTTCTCTAGACTATGACTCTTCAGTGTCCCTCTGGTCAATACAAGCTACTTCTTCCCTGCACATTACCAGCCAATCTCTAGCCTGAGATCACAGTCCAAGATAGGTTGAAAAATTGAATGCATTTACTGGTTGTTAAGAATTTGCAAACCTGCAAACTTTATTGAAACTTCTGCCCCTCACAGAAGCAATTAAAATGCCAGATCTTTCTGTACAGAAAAAAAAAAAAAAAACAACAATTATGGCAAGTATTTATACTTTCCCTTTTCCTCTTCATTTTTTTCTTTGCTGATACAATATGATTGCCAGGGACAGGAGAGGGCAGAGACTTTAACTGAAATAACTGCCGTAGAGCACTGGTCAGTGGGTAGCAGAGCACAGGCTTTGTATTCTTAATTTTCTCCTTCCTGACAGAAGTATCTGAAATATCCACTACGTGTGCTCTTTTTAGCCCTAGACATATATCAAAGGCAGTCTGTGCCATTTCGATCAATTCCTGCAGAACTGCAGGAAAACATTTTGGTGCTTAGCAGACTCTTTTGCTCTAAGCCTCTCTTATTCGCCACACTTTGGCCTCTTTTTGTTTCATAAGCATTCCTCTCGGGCAGCAGAAGCAGCAGTCAGCCAGCCTTGGATGTGTGTGCAACTCTTAGAGGCCCTTCCCAGAAAGGTGCTTGGGAAGATAGTCTCTTGTTTGACCCTTTAGTCCTGCTTTTCTGCTGCCGTGAGTGCTATACTTTGGGATACTTTATTAGTGATTCAGACAGCACACATTTTTCTTCATTCCTTTTTCTCGATAGATGTTTTTCTTAGCATTTTTCCAGGCCTGATGTAAAGTCATTCTCAAAGAGTCACATTTCTTCCTGCTGGTAATGAAAGATGGACATACCAAACTGACATCCTTGGTGACAGTTGCTGGTTGGTTAATTTGTTTGCTGTAGAACAAGATTATTTTTTTTATGCTGAACTTTTGGAATTTCAGGTTTCCCGAAGTAAAGGAAGGAACAGGAAGAAAAGAAGTAGCAGAAAATCACATAGGGACACATGCAGACTCATATTGTTGTTGCAATGATCTTCCAACACTTGCTCCTGGTGCAAGGAAGGCAGGGTGCCCCAGGGGCTGGGAGACACGTGGAGTTTTCATTCCTAGAGTCTAGTGGTGAAAGTGATGGACAGGGGCGGGTACGCCGTGCCAAACACATTGGTAACTCCAGCAAGGGACAGGAATGGGGGGCTGTCGGCAGGCACAGCTTGCATACTGGGGGTTATAGGCATGGAGGGCTCTGAAGGTGTTTCTGCATGTGCTGCTTGACACATGACAGAAGGTTGGTCTTGACAAAACACACCTACATAGAGCAGAACTGTCACACAGTGGCTTATTCCCGTGCACACATCCGAGCTCCACAGAAAGGTCCAAACACCTTGCTGGAAATCTTGGCTGAAGATGAAGAGAAGGCCAGTCTTGAGGAGTGGGAAAAAGGGGCTATTTTGGAGTGTGTTTCAAGTACCTGTTAGCTGTCTGCTTAGCAGAGTCTTTAATAAAGTCTTTATTAAGTACTGAATAATGCTTTACTTTAAGGACAACTGCTGGTTTTTGACTGACCCTGAGACACACATTTGTGTCAGGGGCAGGGCACAGTCATCAGCCCACAACTAATACTCCATATGTTGAGATGATAAGAGGAAAGAAGAGTATGGTCAGAGATTTCAGAGTAAGCACCAACTTAAGAGTGGAAGTATTGCTGGATAGTTAGTGTCCCTGTGTAACGGGTAGCATCATAGCCTTCTCAAAAGGTCTCAACAAAGAGACTCACTCAGTAAAATTACATTGCAGCCAGTTAGTATGAACTCACATGCATCTGTCTGCATCTTTTATTTAATTTAAGTTGCTGAGCCCCTGATTCAGCACTGCAATTGCAGAGCCCTTTTCCTCCTGTGCTCTCTATGCGGGTCTTGCCAGAGATATCTAATTTTTCTATAGTGCTGTTTTGTTGAATTTGCTTGATATGAAAGAGCAAAGACCATTTAAATAAGAGGACTAGTGGATGATAAATGTGACTTTTAACACCTTTAATCACTTTTCACCAGTACCTGTGGCGACTATGTCAGCCTGCTCTGTTTGTTCAGTTCAGTCCAAAGCTTGCACATATGTGAACACTAGTCTCACTTATTTTGGAGAGGACAGACTTAAATAAATTCCAGTCAGATTACCTGATTTAAAATTCGTTTCTAAAGGGAGAAAAAGAATAGAAGAGATATTACTTTGAAATGTTTCTTTGGAGAATACTAACAGAAAAAAGAAAATCCGGGTATGTACGATGCTATAATGCCAACTGCTATTGCTGATCTTACAGTGTGGAAGGCTTGAATTTTCATGGGCTCATCAGATATAATGACCAGGCCAATATTCTACCTTCTTGCAGGCTTCAGCATTTTTTTTTTTTTTTTGGTACACTCCATCTACTAGCTGATGAGATTGACTTTCAGTTAGTTACCCAAAGAAACACACAAAACAAAAAAGTATCCATCAAGCCTGTAGAACCCGTTTGAGGGAAAGGCAATGGAAAATGAAGTACTACAGGACAACATGAAGGATCTTTATAGAACAGTCTCCTATATCACGAAATTTTTGGCCATAGAATTTGAAGTTCAGGAAGACACTCTCCAGTAGAGAAGTGATTCATCTCACGTGAAACAATTGAGTTAAAGTTAGATGTTCAATCTAAGCTATGCTGTATCTCCACAAGGTAACTCAATATACCAGCAAGTACAAGTGCCCTGGAAGCAGTATATCATTCTCTGGGATTTCTGAGCTCCGTTTAGTAGCTTTAGAGATAACCTGATAGCTGTATTTGACCAGATGTTTAAATTCAGGTAGCTAAGTTAGGCAGAAGGAATCTTATATCAACAATCCTCATCTTGCTATAACAGTGAAGATCAACTGGCATTTTAATGGTGGAAATTTCTTTAGAACAAGTGCTAGGCTAAAGACAGGGTCAAATGTTCAGCTGTTATCCTGTGGTTCTTAGCTTTAATTCCAAAGCCAGGGCATATTTCCAGACTGTAGATAACACTGTGCGACAATCAATGATAAATTATGACAATTAAATAGCAACTGCCTTAAATAGACTACTAAACTAAAAATATTTGTTAATGTATCAAATGAACAGCATCTGTCAAAAATATGAGTGGGCCATCAATTAAACTTCTACTTCAGTTCCAGCACTACCAGAGAGCCTGTAAGAACCCCAAAGAAGACAACACAGTCGCTGATATTGTTCCAGAAATGATAGACCGGTCTTACTGAAAACTTACTCAACATGAGCCGGCAATATGCCTTTGCGGACCAGAAGGCCAGCCACATCCTGGGTTGCATCAAGAGGAGTGTGGCCAGCAGGTCAAGGGAGGTGATTCTCCCTCTCTACTCTGCCCTGGTGAGACCCCACCTGCAGTACTGTGTCCAGTTCTGGAGCCCCCAACAGAAGAAGGACATGGATCAGTTGGAGAGGGTCCAGAGGAGAGCCACGAAGATGATCAGAGGGCTGGAGCACCTCTCCTGTGAGGCCAGGCTGAGAGAGTTGGGGCTGTTCAGCCTGGAGAAGAGGAGGCTCCGAGGAGACCTGATAGCGGTCTTCCAGTACCTCAAGGGGGCCTACAAGAAAGATGGGGAGAGGCTGTTCAGTAGGGCCTGTTGTGATAGAATGAGGAGTAATGGTTTTAAAATAGAGGGAGTAGATTTAGATTGGATATTAGGAAAAAAATTTTACAATGCGAGTTGTAGAGCACTGGAACAGGTTGCCCACAGAGGTGGTGGAAGCCCCTCCCTGGAAACATTCAAGGCCAGGCTGGATGAGGCTCTGAGTAACCTGATCTAGTCAGGGACATCCCCGGTCCTTGCAGAGGGGTGTTGGACTAGATGACCTTTGAAGGTCCCTTCCAACTCTAACCATTCTATGATTCTATGATTCTATGATTTTATGATTTTAAAAATAAGTTCAGGATACATAGGAATAATAATCATGTCCATTGCCTCAGCAATAACACTTAGGATGGTCAAGAAAGATCCAACATGATAAACTCTTAAGATTGATTGGAAAGTTTAAATCACAAAGAATCAATGAATAATTTTCTATTGAAAGTGGAAAACAAGTTTGCCAGCCTGATGTATAATGCACAATTGTTGCCTGTGGAGTAACACCAGGTCACTCACTATGCTAAGGTCTGCTTGGATATTTATTCTCCATACTGAAATGTGACAAAGATTTATTTTTAAGGCTAAGGCCAAGTTTCTAGTCTAATAACCTGTGCTTTCTCTGTCAATATTTATGAACATGATTTAATTCCCCCAACTCTCTTTTCTCTAATTAAAGCTCCCCGAACTATCCATCTCATACTCATCAAAACCCTTAAAAACTAAAAAGCACACCTGCAATTATGGTGTTGTCTCTTTAAAAACAACAAAGGAAGAAGATTAATTCGAGGATAGGCATGCTGTTTATGGTGCATGAAACATTCCTTCTCCTAATGCAAAAATAAAACTTTGAAGAGTTTACCATTTGACTAGTCCTTCGAAATGAGAAGAGCTGTTGGGAAAGAAAAGAATCATGTGGACTACAGTCTTAGTCTTCAAATTTCATTTGCTTTGGTAGTAAAACTGGGGTTGGATTTACTTTCCTATGCTAAACATGTCTTGGTTAGTGATCTCTGCCACATCTCAGAAGCCTGAACAATAGTTTTCAGGTATTATGAGTCCCAATAGATATGACATCTTGTTCTACAGCAACTACTACTTTTAAATCTTGCAGGAGTTGGGATCCCGAAATGCATTATGTAGCGCATGTGCTTCAGTAAGCTTTAGAAAGTATGACTCTTAGAAGGCAGAAAAATTGTATGGAAACAGCAGAGAATTCTGACCTGTCATTAATTTCAATTAGATTTAGTGAGAGATTCATGGATGTTCAAAAGAAGACAAGATGTGTGACACAGAGTAATGAGATGACACAGAATGTAGCGTTTAGTCATAATGTTAATTTTACTGGTGAAGTGTTTCGTAATCTGTGGTAAACTGGGTTAATGAAGAGGAAACTGGACATCTAATGACACTACCTTCAACGAAGGGAGTGAAATCGAAACCTAGGATATTCTTGTTCTTCAAGTATGTTTTAGAAGGTTGGACAGGAACCTGCAGGGAAAGGGATACAGACAATGAAAAACATACCAGTGAAAAATAAGGAAATGGAGGATACTTCATGGCAATTGAAGCACGTGTATATAAAGTAATGAGTATTTTATGATTAGAGATTTCACCACGGTCAATTTAATGGCTTTAAAATATTGAAATGCAATGAGACTAGGGAGACTAGAAGTATTGTAAATACAAATCTATTGATTATAAACCTAAATGCAGAAGTATTATGCAGTCACTTCAGAGGCAGATAAGGATGGGGAAGAAGAACATAGAAGTCTTTAAAATCATTGGTTTTGTTCTAAGCACTTAACCAAAATTACAGGAACTTAAGGATTGTTTCAGTTGTTCAAGATGATTCTTTGATGTTAATTGAGGAAAAAATGCAAAATTTCTTCTGAACACAAGGTGAATGAAACAAGAGACAGCATCTTAGTAAAGTGAGTATACTGCTACAGGCGAAGGCTTGTCCCAAAATCCCCCCCCTCACTTTTCTCAGTGACAGTTTATAGGGCTTGTCCAGATCGTGATTTTATTTTCATTATTCCTCTTTGATATTTGCTATATTAGATCAGGAAACATTTTAGCTCGTACGGTTTCTGTGACACGTTAGTCCACAGGTTTGTGTGTAGAGACCTTTGCTGTTTTTGATTTAACCATACTAGCAAGCTGCAACCTCCTCTGCACAGACTAAAGCAGAGGAGTACAACATTCACAAGTTTAAAATAGGTTTTGCCACCATCATGCTACTATAAGCTTGGTACACGACTGACTTTATGTGTCTCATTCCTGCCACCTAAGGGATTTTTTTTGTGGTTTTTTGTTTATTTTTTTGTTTGTTTGTTTGTTTGTTTTTCCGTAGAAGTGCATAATTCTCAATCAGTGAAAAAAATGAAACTTCCTTGACTGATGGATGAATGATAGACTTCTCAATGGCAAAGGGAAGTTTTCTATTTCATTGTCAAACACCATGAATTTCCAGACTTGCAATATAGTAAATCTAGGATGTGGCAAGTAGAATTTAACTATGTGCTTAGAGGCAAGCACATGGCTTAATGCTTTGCCAAATCAAAACTCAAGGTATTTATAGAGTAAAACCTGTTGTGCTTAAGTGAAGGGAGTAGACCATTTGTGTTCCAAATGTTAGTACATTTTGAAAAGTGTTATTGCATTAGCCTTGTCAGCATGACTTACTTTGCTGGCTGGTCCTCTCTGTACTGCTTTGCTGCTGTTTACAGTCTTTTCGTGCCCTACCAGAACTTACTTACAAAGTAAATCTTGCAGTACTTTTATGCCATCATAAGGTTCTGTGCACTTGCTTTAGTTCCAAGCAATTTCTAGGTAACTGTTAAACTTCTCATTTTCTTAACTTACCTGATTAATGTTCATTTGGCCCATCCAGCATCCTATTGACTCTTAGTGCTGAAGTGACAAAAAATAACCATGGTTGACCATGACACATGAAAACTGTAATAATGAGGAGTGAAATTCACCTTTGTGTTGCAAACCTTTGTCCAGAAATTACAGTTCTTACTGTAACCAATGCCATAAGCTCTTCGACTGTGTCCATAAGTTGGGCAGATATGCCTCACTGCATTTCCATTGGCTCTGGTCTTAGCTTTGCAACCTGGCACCATTCCTGTGCCATCCAACTGTCTGTGAAAATGAGACCTGAGCATGACCATGCACCAGCATGTACTAATTTGTCTGGAAGGAAATCTGGATGTATGGGCTGGGAAAAAACTATGGACTTTTCTAGTAAGTCTCTTCTTCTGTATAGCTGAGGTCCATGGCCTTCTTACAAAGTGCACTTCTCCAGTGGTAGAGATGTCCTGACTGAAACCAGTAGGAGGTGTGTCAGTGCTGTGCCTGCGTGAGGGACACTGGTTACATAGGCACAGCATGGGCTGAAACAGCTGTTCTGCTCAGGGTTCTGGAGATGCTACTGTCTCTGGTGTTTCTGTGTGGGTTAGAGAACTCCGTAACTGGAGTGACTACATCATGCACAGGTAGCAGCCCAGTTGTGGGTGTACTGAAACCTGATCAGAGCATAAAGTCCACCTTGTCTACGCTGAGCTCCTGCAATTGAACTAATGCCAAGCTGGCCCAAGCTGGTTCAGATAGACCTGGCTCTATAAGCTACAGTCATGGCATCATAGACCTGATCAGTGTGCCTAGGCTTGAAGATACAGAATAATGTCCTAATACTATTACAATCAAAGAGATATTGCCATTGACTTCTTTGTGACTTCATGGCGGCAAAACTTCATTGTTTCGTCCCTGTTGATGCTAATGTAAGTTTTTCCAGATTGCAGCAGAAACAAATACCTAAGAGAAACTGCCTATTTACAGCTCTAAGTTAAATTGCCTGAACTGTTTTTTCTTCAGTACTGTTTTTCCTGGTGTTCTTTGAATTATGCCAGTCATTTGTAATGTCTTATTGGAATACAATTAGAACTTCTAAGGAAGCAACTTAGAAGTATTTATTTGTTTTCTTTCCCTTTAGAATTTTTCCAATAAAAGAACCAGATAACTGTGT
>WHYT01017102.1:421133-470716 GCA_009806455.1 Tetrax tetrax
CTGTATTTGTGCCTGGGATTGCCACGACCCAGGTGCAGGACCTTGCACTTGGCCTGGTTGAACTTCATGAGGTTGGCACGGGCCCACCTCTCCAGCCTGTCCAGGTCCCTCTGGATGGCATCCCTCCCTTCCAGCGTGTTGACGGTACCACACAGCTTGGTGTCATCAGTGAACTTGCTGAGGGTGCACTCTATCCCACTGTCCATGTCGCCAACAAAGATGTTGAACAGGGCTGGGCCCAACACGGACCCCTG
This sequence comes from Tetrax tetrax, assembly GCA_009806455.1. Classification (NCBI taxonomy): domain Eukaryota; kingdom Metazoa; phylum Chordata; class Aves; order Otidiformes; family Otididae; genus Tetrax; species Tetrax tetrax. The sequence goes on from WHYT01017102.1 coordinate 421,388, forward strand.
AGGGATGCCACTGGTGACCGGTCTCCACTTGGACATTGAGCTGTTGACCACCACTCTCTGAGTGTGGCCATCCAGCCAACTCCTTATCCACAGAGTGGTCTGTCCATCAAACCCATGCCTCTCTAGTTTAGAGAGAAGCCAACCACCTCCTTGCTCTCCATGTGCCTTAGCATGTTTTCCAGGACATTCTCCTCCATGACCTTGCCAGGCACAGAGGTGAGGCTGACCGGACTGTAGTTGCCCGGGTCTTCTTTGTTCCCCTTTCTAAAAATGGGGATTATGTTCCCTCTCTTCCCATCATCAGGGACATCACCAGAGTACCACGATTTCTCAAATATGATGGCCAGCGGCTTGTCAACTTCATCCGCCAGTTCCCTCAGGACCCACGGATGGATCTCATCAGGTCCCATGGACTTTTGCACCTTCAAGTTCCTCAGATGATCCCGAACCTGCTCTTCAAGTACAGTGAGCAGTTCTTCATCCTCACAGTCCCTGCTTGTGCCTTCCACAGCTTGGGTGCTGAGACAAGAGCCCTTATTGGTGAAGACTGAGGCAAAAAAGTTCATTGAGTACCTCAGCCTTCTCCATGTTGCAGGTAACCAGGACACTGGTTTCCTTCCAGAGGGGGCCTACATTCTCCTTGGACTTTCTTTTGTCGCCTACATACCTATAGAAGCTTTTCTTGTTGCTTTTTATATCCCTGGCCAGATTCAATTCTGTCAGGGCTTTAGCCTTCCTCACCTGATCCCTGGCCACTCGCACAGCCTCTTTGTAGTCCTTCCAGGCTACCTGTCTCCGCTTCCGCCTTCTATAGGCTTTTCTCTTCACTTTCAGTTGGTCCAGGAGCTCCTTGCTCATCCACGCAGGCCTCCTGGCCTTTTTGCCCGCTTTGTTCTTCATCAGGATGCACCTCTGCTGAGCTTGGAGGAGGTGCTCCTTGAATGTGGACCAACTTTCCTGGGCCCCTCTTCCCTCCAGGGCCACCTCCCATGGCACTTTGCCCATCAGGTCCCTGAAGAGGCTGAAGTCCGCCTTTCTGAAGTCTAGGGCTGAGAGCTTGCAGTGTAGTTTCCTTGCTGCTCCGTGGATCTTGAACTCCACCGTGTCGTGGTCGCTTCAGCCAAAGCTGTCCTTCAGTTTCACATCCCCCACCAGCCCCTCCCTGTTGGTGAGGTCCAGCATGGCACCCCTCCTTGTCAGCTCCTCTATCGCCTGCAGGAGGAAGCTATCATCCACGCATTCCAGGAACCTCCTGAACTGCCTGTGCCTTGCCGCGTTGTCTCTCCAACAGATGTCAGGGTGGTTGAAGTCCCCCATGAGGACCAGAGCTTGTGACCGTGGGGCTTCTCCTATCTGGCTATAGAGTGCCTCATCTGCTCTGTCCTTCTGGCCAGGCGGCCTGTAACAGACCCCCACTGTAACGTCCCCTGTCCGTCCCCATCCTCTGATCTTGACCCATAAGCTCTCTGTCAGCTCCTCCTCCATCCGCAGGTGGAGCTCCATGCACTCCAGCCGGTTGCTGACGTAGAGATTGACACCTCGTCCTCATCTCACCTTCCTGTCCTTTCTAAAAAGCCTATACCCCTCCATGTTGATGCTCCAGTCATAGGAGTCATCCCACCACTTCTCCGTGATGCCAACAAGGTCATAGCCCTGCTCGTGTGCACGCATCTCCAGCTCTTCCTGTTTATTTCCCATGCTGCGTGCGTTGGTATAAAGACACTTCAGCTGGGCCCCCGACAAAGCCGACTTGCTGGCTGGAGTGACAGTTCTTTTGGACCACAGTTCAAGTTCATTTGTACATATCTGAGATCCTTCCTCAGCTTCTGGACCCTCGATGCTGGTGCCATGCTGGCAGCAGTGAGCTGAACTGTACATTTTATGTCTAGGAGGATGTCACTTTCCAATTTCAGATGAGAGGAAGGCCCCTTTGCATTCTAGCCGACCTCAGAGAAGTCTGGGAGGCTAGGGATGGCTAGATCAACCTCTCACACACCGCAGCGTGGTTTTGCTCGTGTTCTCAGGATCAGAATTAAGACTCAAAATGGAGTCAAGCGCCAGGTAACTTTACCCAAGAAAAAGTTTGTGAATGCAAGAGAAAAGAAAGAAAGGAAGGAGAGAGAAAAGAAAAGAGTTTCAGTTGCAATAGCTACCACCACGGAGCTGCGGCATCCCGACAGTCCAGTTCACTCGGCGGGGGAATGTTCCGTCCGATGTTGATCCCGTCGATGTTGACTTCCATCGATGTGTGTATGTTGTTTCCCTTGATGTTTGTTCCCTTTTTCATGTTGGTTTCATTGCATATTCATTGTATTCCAAGAGCCTGTTTGCCTAGCTGCACCCCTCACCTGGCGGTGATATGCATGCCCATTACCATCTCTGGGCCCCTTCGTTTTTTTCCTTCTGGCCTTGGGTTTGGCTCATGCCGGGGGGTAGGGCTAGATTTCTCAGAATCAGCTCTGCATTCAGGTTCACAAGACAACAGGAGTTGGCTTGCAAGATAACGAGAATTGTCTTGCAAGATAACAGGAGTTGGCTTGCAAGATAACAGGAAGACTCTAGTAACTGAAGTTCCATTGTTCAGGTGGTGGTTTGATGTCACAACAATGTTGAGACAAATATTTGACAGTCTTTTACAGAGGGACAGAACGGGAAAGATGGCAGGGTACGTAAGGGATGGGGAATATATTAGCAGCAAAGTCCTGTTGCTGAAGTTCCATTATGGTCATGCAGATACTTTGAGAAACACGAACTGAGAATACTTCACTTAGGTCTGCGGTTTAATAATCTCCTCTAGATTCTCTAATGTGGTTAGAAAAACCTGCTAGTGTGAGTCTGTTATCTGTGGAGGCATGCCCCTTCCCTCATGACAGCAAATCATCAAATTCAGAGGATTCAGAGCTGAGAATCTTCTCTCATTAAATTCTGGATAGTGGGACAGGACAAATTTGACATAAAAGATATATACAGTATAAAAAACATATCCAGTAGAGAATCAATATTAAAAGATCCAGTATCAAAAGATATATCCAGACTCGTCTTCCAGGAAGGATTCTGACCGAAAATTCTGGATTTCATTCTCTCAGTTTCACAATTGGCCAGTTCCAGCACTTGGCCTTCCTACTCACCGCGATTACTTTACTAGTTCATGTTGCCTTTTTATACCATTCAGTATATCACTTAAATCCAGATCTTCAAGGTTGGAAGACACCTCCCTACCAAATTCCAAAGGAAATGTAGCACTTTAAATACATATAGACATCTCTGTGTGTCCTCATCTGGAAAAGTGTCTGTCAGGCTTTGGAAGAGCTACTGTAACACAAATAATAGTAATATTATCTTACACGGTTCTTCTTGCTTCAGTAAAACTTATAAAAATACACCTCCTTGCTGAAAGCTAGCACTTTATTATAGACCTATTAGTAACAGCAGCAAGTCTCCTGGGTGGCTGTGGCACGATGTGAATTCCCTGTGGGTCCCAAGATCAGCCTCTTTGTGCCAGGTTTTTTCCCTTCTAGCAGACTCCAGGAAGGGTTATGTGATGTTGCTCTTTATTTAGTGTCTTTTTTTTTTTCTTTTCCTGCTGCTACTCTTTTGCGAGGGTCAGTTTGTGAAGCCACTACAGAAATTCTGGGAAACTGCATTGTGGCTTAATCACACAGTCTTTAAAGGATGCTGGTGGCTGATGTAATATTTTCTTTACTTTTTATCAATACATGAAATATGGCTTTGGAGAGGAATTAGGAAAGAGAGGAGAGCAGGTAAAGGGGGAAGCACTTGTAATTATGTTTGTGTGTAAGAGAGAATAAATATCTAGAATTTCCCCTGTTATCTGTCACATACCAATAAATCATACCCTAATATAGCTGCCAAAGTGAGATATGGCATGGGAATGTTCTGTCTCACTCCAATCAGGCAGCCATTGGGCTTTTCTACAGCAACAGCCACCAGACCTAGTTTGATTATCGTGATCGGTGTTATAAAGTTCAGTCAGTCTTTTTATTGCTGGAAGCATACTGGACTGAAACATAATGTGTTATTGAACTTGCAATAGAACTGAAACTAATGTTTCCAAAATGAGCTGTTTGAACTGGAGTCGAGTCTTCTGCATCTTTCAGACAGCAGCCAGGAAGACAAATTCTGAAACCTATAAATGGCCAAAGAGTAGAATTGCCCAGCCCTTTCTGCCACACATGGACTGTATAGAGACCTGTTCTGTTTGCCACCTTATGGGAGCAGAAGATTGTTAGTCTACAAAATCTTTTAATAGGCGTCAAATCAGTATATACATATATTTTTATATAGGAAGCAGTCCTGGGAGCAAGGTGGTGTGGGAGGGGAAAATCTTTTGTTATGGTCCCTTTTTCTTTCTGTCCCAATAGGCAGAAATATTCCACAATCATGGAATGTTTTTTTAATGAACCTCTTCTCACCGGGCTTCTGAGTAGGCTTTAAGGAAAATTATATAAACATTCCATGTCAAAGAAAGTCTATTACTGTCATTTTGAGTCATCCTGCAGCTAAAAATATAACAATGGAGCTGGAAAAACACATTCAAATGGATTGTTTTGGTCAGAAAAAGTAGCTTGCCAAAATGTAAACTTATCATGAGACCATGTTCATTTTGTTCAAATGTTGAAGGGGAAAGTGTTTTAAATATATAAAGGAGATTATTTCCACTTTTAAAGAGTTTCCATGTAAATTTAAAACCACTGAAATGCAAACAGATTTTTTTTTCCCTGGATCTGAACAGTAATTCATTTTTTTAACTTGTAATGAATATTTAAATGTATCTTGTGCTTTTAAATGGAATTTCAATATATATTAAACTTTTAATGTTTCTGTTGTGATACAGAGTAAAAGTAACTGGAATCTTCTGTGGAGTCAGTTTGCTGAAGTCTGAGCCCTGCTGCACAGTGCAGTGTGTCCTTGCTGGCGAGCGCAGGCTGCGCAGCTCCCCTTCTCCGTGGAGGCTCTACTGAGGGGATGACTGACGTGGGAAAATTTTTACCATGTGGATATGGGTTGCCCAGCGTGTGTTCTCCACTCCAAGTCAATTGAATTAAAATGTAACTTCCAGGTTTTTACTACATGACAGAATTGCATGAGATATGTTTGCATAAACTGTTTTCCGTGGGGGTGATTGCCACGATACAATTCAAAGTAAATCAGATGTGTGCTGGCTGCTCGCTGGACCTGCCTAGGACTCCCCTGTGCCTCTCAGCCAGCTGGGTGCTCCCGTAGCCACTGGAGATGGATGCTTCTGGAGCGGAGGCATCATGGGCTGAGGCCACATGCCAGCTGCTGGGGTTTTAAATGCACTGGGGTATTTTACATCTGTTTCCATTTTAAAATACAACTGAGATTCTTCAAAGGTGATCTGAAATAGTAAAGGAACAAATTCCAATAACTTTATTGTTATCTTCTAAATGTGTCCAGGAATTAGAAAAATGACCAGAATTCTATCAAAATACTGATTTTCTTTCTTTCAGTTGTTCCCTTCTACCTCATATATCCTCCTCTTTAGCAGCTTAGTTTAAGTATTGCTGGTTTTTTTTTTCAAAATCAATGTATTGGTAAATAAATTGCAGGAGCCTTCTCTTCAAAGGAGTGGAAATGATGATGCTAAGCATTTTTTGGTGAGTGGGCTGACAACTAATTTAATTAAATTGGTGTTAATGATCCAGTAGAAAGGAACCCTACACATCTCTAGACAGCCCTTTAGACTGGCCGAAGACGTGTAACATGCAAGCTGATTGGACTCATCACATGCTCACAGATTGCTAAATCTGATACAATGAAAGGAAAACGAATGGGTGGCAGTGGCTGGAGTCATGTTATATTGACCCCATCAGCAGCAACCTGCAGAAAGCCTGATTAAGTGTGTTGCAGGGCCGGGTCTCCAAGTCCTACAGATGGGCCACTGACTTTGCTTACTGTGGCAGATGTTTCTGAATGTCCCATAGATTTGCTTAAACATTTATGTTATTGTCATCTCTAAAATATAATTTATTTGACAGATGTACCAAGAAAAACTTTTCTAGTTGATACTAAAGATGGCCAAATTTCTGTATTAGTCACCCTAAATGAAAAAACTACATGCTCAGATAGGAAAAAACCTGCAAATAGTTGAACTTTTTTACTTGCTGAGGATTGATTTTTGCTGCTAAGATTTGATTTATTCTATGAATCTACATGCAGGAATGGTCTGTGCTCAAGTAGGCAGGGAGCGTCACTGCAAGTGATGACGCTGCACCACATTCATAAAACCCTGCCACATTTTTTTAGAGTCCTTTTCATTCCCTGCAGTATGTGTGCCATGTCTTTCAACTGCTCGCTATAAAACACTGCTGCCACCTAATGAGGCACTTGAGGGAGTCTGAAAAGAGGATGATTGTTTTACCCAAACTGGTGTTTTAAAAGCTGAGAAGCCAAATTGCACCTGCAACAGCGTATTGCGAGTCAAAGCCAGCATTTGGTCCAGTGTTCTGCAATGAAATTTTAGTGTTTTTTCTTTGGCCTTCCAAAGAATCCTCTTCATCTCATAAGGCAGAAAGGACAGAAGGCCATACAAGCCTGGCTTAAATGAAGTATTTTAATAACCAGGAACAGAAGCAGCACAACTGCATTTAGTAGTGCATATGGTTTATTTGCAGTGCATAGACATCAGTTTTCTGTGTTTGAAAAAACACCCATTGAACTGAAGCTTCCCAGACATGCAGTCCCAGAGACGATGAACATTAAAATGATGTAAGATGATATATATTAGCTCAGCTAAACAGAAAAACAACATAATTCTCTCTTCAGTTGTTGATCTTAATAAAAGCAGTGGAGACACAGGAAGGCATAAACCTGGAAGAGGGGGAGCTGGTTACAAAGGGAGCTGTTAGGGCTGACATACTGCTTCTGAATTTCAAGGGCCATTAACTTACTATCAAATATAGTGTGGCACCTGCCTTGACATCTGGCTTTTCAAATCTATCTCTAATGACCAAAGAAATTGAATGTAAATTCTGCAGCTACTGACAGGTGCTTTTGTTAAGGGATATGTCTCAAGGATGTTTATCATAGGAGTTAAAAAAAAAACAAAACACAACTGTGTTTTCTTGACCTACTACTCCTTCCACTAAGAGCTTTACTATTAAAGAGCTGATTTCACAAAAAAAAATTGTGTAATTTGCTATACTAGTTAGCTTGTTTTTACAGCATGAAATCAAAAGACCATTTGTATGGACATGGGTAAGTCCTAACAGAGAGTAAAATTGAGATCCTCTTGCATGGTGTAGTACTGGAACTTTTACTCATCTCCACCTAGTTTTGCTAAAATATTAAAATTTGAAAATTATTTCTTCTATAAAGTGTAATGATCTAGTCAATAAATGTTCTTTTACTAATTATAAAGGGAAGGGATGGATCAACAGTCCTGGTAACTGTCAACAAAGATTATTAGAAGTCTTATATGCAATGACGCAGTTCATTGTTGAGATGTGGAAAAAGCCATAACAGCTAGACTTATCTTCTATGAACTGTGTAACTAAAATTTCTAAACAATAATGTAATAAGGGGTTTAATTTGGGCATTTAACATGAATATAATAAAGGGAGAAGAGTACCTACCTTTAAATGCTTCAGAGGAGATCCTATCTTCCTACCTTAAATGTAATGAGACAACCTGATTTAATCTTTAATCTTTCTTCAGTGCAATCTTGGCCTTTGAAGTCAATACTCAGTGAAAACTAGGCATACAGCATCTGATTAGCTGGTTAGCTGGGCAATTGTATCAAGAGTCTTATGCTTGATTATTAGATGCTATGACAATCTAGAAAAGCTTCACCCTGGTCTGCTGGACTTAGGAAAGTTTGCTGAAGGCAACAATAAGCATGAATTTGAGAGGAGGATATAACTGAACCTGAAAAAAACTAGAATATGGTTAGACCATGATGCATTTCTCTCAGGTGGTAGTTTTTGAAAAGTACTTGGTAAGCGCAGCATATGCATGTCTGTAGTTTTGTCAGTAGTCATTTTGCAGTTAATACTGGAGATAGTTGAATCATTTTAGAAGGGAATTAAATTTTTACATTCTTGTTAATAGGTACTGTTGGATCACAATATGATATTACTGGTATAGCACTTTTTTGTATTCTACTTTCCTTTTTTTTTTTTTCTTATTTTTTATCTTGTTTCATGAAAGAACACTTCTGCTAGTGATAGATTTTGCAGTGGAGCATAATCAGTGCACAGTGTTTTGTTATTCCATGTAAAATTTCATACCTAAATTGTGTAAGTTACCATTGCTCTGGCATTCCAATTCCATGGTCCACGCAACTTCAATATCCTGCAGCATAATGCATTAGACAGCGTGGCAAAAGATTAGTATGTTCAGCTGCACAACATAAAACTAAGAATGCAGTCAATAATGTATATAAAATGATGCTCTCCCTGCAAATGCCTGAATGGGAGATTTTACTGTGGACTGTTTCTTTGAGCTTTGTATTATAGAACTTGCCTTTTTACATGGAAGATCCTTTCTGTGGTTTAATGTATTTCATAATATTTTATAATGCCATTTTTTATGCAATTGCAGCATCTTTTATCCTTTTGATTGATCTAGGCCCTTCACATGAATATCTCACTAAAGACAAGCATGCACTATTGCATCCTTCATGCCTTGGTTATGGCAAAGTAACTACCTTCAGTAGAATGTAGATTGCCCTCCATCTGACAGTTTGCAAGCTTCAGTTGCATCTCTGTAACAAGGATGAACTTTTCCATGAATTCAATTTCTAGCTTAATACCTCTGCCACAGGATTAATGATATGGCTCCAACAGATTTTCCAGGAAAATAAGTTGGACCAAGGTTGATAGCTTATCCAAAATTCACCTTAAAGATGGGATACATCTATCCAACTTTAGATGATACATATCTATGCCTGGGCTTATCAGCCAAGCTTCTTTATATATTGTAGACTTTATCCTTTTATACATTTCAACCACTAAAATACAGACAAAATGAATTCTTCCTCAAGCAACTGCAAGGTAAAGAGGGAAAGAGGGACAACAACTTGCTCAAAACTAACATCCTTAGGCTGAAATTTTGCAGGACTGCAACCTGTAAAAGAATTGGATGCACTAATTGCTACAGATGGATTGTAACACTTCACCAGCATCTCCTAATTTGCTAAAATTATGGATTTAGGCAGTGATTTGTCAGAAGTTCTCTTAGCTTATACGTAAAGGTGTGTGTAGCTCTGTGTAATGGTATGCTTGATGCATGAAAACCACCATGGAACTGGAAATGAAGTAATGTTTTCATCCATCAGGCAGGGAACAGCTCCGTATGTACTTATACTGCTTCTGGATTTGATTGTTCTCTCCTCATCTGTTTGGAATTATTGGTTTGAGTCTGTTTCTTGGAGATTTCTGCATCATCAGACTCAAACAGTCTTTCATAACTTGCTTGATTGACTGGAGGGGACTCCAGGTTAATGGTTTTGGGATAGCACAGACATACAAGATTTACTCTATCCCCACCCTCTGCCAAATTTTCCACCTGGTAGACTTTTCCTACGTAACTGTCTAGATGATACTTAGCTCCATTTACAATTATATTTCTTTTATCCATATTCCGAAATAGCTAATTCAAGGGTATGTAGATACTCTCAGGGAAGGATGTATAAGAAGAAAGCAGCTGTGCAAGTAGGAGGAGAGATATGGAAGAATTATCTTCTGAACATCACCTTCAAGAAGTGTTGAATTTGGCTTGAGTACAGAAAATACAATATCTTTTAATGGTATTACCACAGCTAATAACTAGATATTATTTGTTTCATGGTAGATGACAAAATGATAGAGTCTCATTTACATTCAGTCTCTGTTTAAGTATAGAAGAGGGTGTCTAGACCCAGTGCTTGTCCACTTAGTGAGGTTCAAGAGATGATATTACCAATGAAAGGCTGATCCAGACTAAACCAGGGAAAAAGTTAAGACCATTTCACTTATTTGCTCGAGGCTCAGCAAGAAAGTTCTGGTTGTTACAGTATTAAGGCTGTGTTATCAAGGTTTTATTTGTTATCCACCAGGTTAGAAATATTGTTTATATTCCGAGAGTTTTCTTTGTACATTATTCTCTGTCACTTCAGGTTGTACAAGAGCACTGTTGTGAAGAGGCGACCTTGGAAAAAAGTAAGAAACTCCAACAAAACAAACAAACAAACAAACAAACAAACCAAACAAACCCACTCAGTCCAAACAAGTCTGGATTATTTCCCCAATTTGGTTTACTATGAGGCCATGAAAATACTTGAACTGACACAAGAGGAGGCCAGCGACGTGGCCAGGCAGCCTCTCTTGGTGATGTTAGCTCCTGCTGGTTTGAAGGGATCACAATTATGGGCTTGGATTTAGCTGAGTATAGAAACAAGCACTCTATATAAATATTGAATTCACAAGAACTTTCCTTTACAGAACAGCAGCTCCTTAAATTTTAGGATGTTTGTAGATCTCTCCAAAATGATTTATGCTTTTAATGGGATATCTACTGCTAAGTCAGTAGAGTGTTCTTGAAAATTTCCCTTTCTGATATAATTTATAATTAAATAAACATCTGTTTAAGCATTCTTCTGAAAAAAAAAAAAAGGATGCAACAATTTGCTGAAGATTTTCCTGTGGTTGGAGTCCCAGGACTTCCAAAGTATTTTTTCTGAAGGAACTGATTTCCGTTGTCATCTGTTCTCATAATAATCTGTGAGAAATGAGAGATGCAATTAGTCAAGCATGGGAAAATCAAATTGCCATAATCAGAAACCAATCCTGAATGTTGCAAACGTTCCAGACAGCAATCAAAATGCACATGAAGGGCAGAGACAAAGGAAGCTCCAGTGTCAAAAAGGAGAATCAGTAAACTAATTTGGGTGAAGTTGTCAATTACTGACAGCAATCATGCCAACCAGAAATGTGTTATTTTTACCTCTGATTTTTTTCTGATATTCTACTTGTTACTGATTGTGTTGGTTTTGTTTAGTGGTGTGTGACTTTGTGAAAGCAAGTTGCACATTTCAATCAGGAAATTGGAAGATTGAAAGGCAAAATATCAAGGGTGAAGTCCATCTTGAGGGGAAGCTAAGTCCAAAACTAAAGAGGTCACACCACAGCTCCTTAGCTTCCAAAGAAGGCAAGAGATTTCCTGGTGGAAAATTATTCCACCAAGAAATGCGCGACATGGTTTTTGGTATAACATATCAACATCCTTGGATGTAGAAACCAATAGCTCTCACATTCAAATCTGCATTTTGGCATTTGGAGGATATTGTCAAAACCACCTCCATCTAGCAAGCAGCCGTAAGCCTTTCCCAGAGCATAGCTGAGATGATAGCCAAGAAATGCCTATTTTTAGCTGAGTGCTAGAAATCTCAACATTTCTTTATAGACATGAAGCCCCAGAGCAGCAGTTCCATAACTCTCTTGGTTTGATACCATATGCATTCTGAAAACAAATGCAACCTGCAAAAACAGCAATTCCAGCCTGCTGGTACTTGCCAGTGTTCTCCTGGTAGCTGGAAATCTTGACTTAAATTCATTGCTGTGGACAGAGTTGGCTGAAGCAGAGTTTCAGCCAACCTTTCACATTTCCTTATTTATGTGAAGTGTCTGTGCAGGGTATTACTTCTGAGATTTTTCTCTAGCAGTTTCTGCTTTTCTTGTTTCGTTAAGTTCTTTGCTAGGCTATCAGCTCAGAAGGCACCATTTAACCCTGAGGCTCTGTAATTTTTCTTTCCCATCCCAGCAGTATCTGTACTACTGGGAAGGGAAGGTCATACTGACAGAGGTACAGTGGTTTAGCAGCTCAGGTGATCTCTTTGGACATGGGAGGCCTGGGATCAAATAGCTTCAGTACGCAGAACATGATTCAGTTTGAAATGAAGTGAGCCTTTAAACCAATCTGGCTGATGATTTCTGCAAAGTACAGCTTGCTTACTTAAACCATATATACAGAACAGAAGGAGTTTTAAAAGTGTATTTTATTTCTCTGATATTAGTTCTGTCTTCTTTTTTTTTCTTTCTTTTTGAGCAGATCCCTCTCTCCACTCCAGAAGATGAGAGTAGGATTGTTCATAGATTTAGACACCTACAGGAAATATGCTGATCATCGTCTCTCACATTCTCTGTGGCAGTAAAAATACAGGCTCTGTGGATGGTGTTCTAGAGACCTTTATTGCTAGTCAGCGTTAGTCTTTTATAGTCTATCTAAGTTACACGTGAAGTGCACTCACTTAATAATCTAATTTGATTGGTAACAATACACTGTTCACAGGCCTTATGCTTCATTTGGATTGGTTATAGTTTTTTGGTTGTCTTTACTATTTTTGCCCTTGGTATTTCCTTATCTTGTTCTAGTTGCTGATTTTTTAATTATTGAGCAAGTGGTGTTCAAGGACATAGCTCAAATTCGTCAGTGTCAAACAGCTGTGCTGCACTCTCTGCCTCCACATTTCTCCTTAATGCTTTTGTTTAGAATCAAATAGCTGTGATTGAAATGGAACATATTTAGAAAATTACATCCAATTTTAACTTACTTTTTAGTTAAATAAATCCTCCATGTCTCCTAATAACTTGGTTAAGTAGCCTCACTAATAAAATATGCCTGAATTTACCCAGCTTCAGCCGAGCACCTTCACCAGGTTTCACTAGGTACTTTCTGGAAGGGTGACTGCTAAGTAATCATATTTCTATTTCCTCTCTTTGAACTTTTGCATGTCAGTGATGCTATATTTCTCTTTAATTGTGTACACGAATAGCTCTTTCTTGAACCTTCTCAAATTTATCAACTTCCTGCTTGAATTGCAGATATAAGACGTAAAGCAAGTACTTCAATCATAGCTGTATCAGACTCTAAAACAGAGCTGTACTTGCTACTTCCACTTCATATTTCCTGCTTATACTTGCAAGACTGTATTAGCTCTTTGGATCCCATCATTGGCAGGTGGTTAAGGCTCACCCAAGCTTTACCAAGAGAAAGAAATCTATGCTGTTGACAAAGTCTAAATTATAAGTGCCTTAATGTATGACCTTATACTTGGCTCTTCTGAAAAAGGACTATGAAACAGTAATTCTGTCTTTTACATTATTTACATCTCTTGTTATCTCACAGACCTCATCAGTAATGATTTTTTGATTTGTTCCAGGCTAATGATGAAAAAATATAATCAGCTTAGATCAAGATCCAGTCTTCACTGGACAGCACTATAAATTAATCTACTTATAGATAATTTGATATAAAATTACACAGTGAAAATCACCTGCTAACTAAATTACAATATGCATTATAAAGATTTTTTATAGCTTTATTTTTAAATTCTAAACAGCATGCGGTAACAGTCTTGTTTGCTGGTAAGCAACAATTAATTTTTTTTCTTTTTTGAACCTTTGTTTAAGAAATTTACAACTCTAAGCAAGTCATTGCCATAAGGCTTGCTGCCAAAAGGCCCTAGAGGGACTTTTCTATTCTCCTATCAATATTAGTGAAAGACTATTTTAAGGATATTAATAACCCTGTCAGTGTGATCTACTGACTACGTATATAATATCTGTCTAAAGATGGTTTATAGCTGCCTGTTTGCTAAGGTTTGAATACCCAAGACAGAAAGGACCTGAATTGTATCTTGCCAAGTAACCAGCTTTTAGGTAACCGACTCTCAGCATGGAGTGTTCACCAATCTGAATTTTCTGTGTGTTGCTCAGCGAGCCTGGGGTGGCTCTAAGTTCCCAGGTATCCAGGAGGACAACGAAAGCAGCCAGCAGGAAACAGATAGTGATTGAATCTGAAATGCTTCTTGTCTTCTAGACTTTGGTACTATTCACAGACTTAAGTACCTTATGAAATCTGGAATGACCTCAGGCTGGGATAAGACGGGGAAGGGTTATGCTTCTCCTCCCCAGAAGCTGTATAACTGCAGATTTCACAAGCCTGGAGGGAGAAAAAGCAAGGAGAAGGATGACTGCAGCTCACACTAAGTTTTGCACCATCGAAGGAGAGAATGTTATCTACTGTCCAGGGCCTGCTTATGTGTTTGATACTAAATAGCCCTTCAAGAACAAATAGTTCCCCAAATTCACAGCCTTTATTCTGCCCTGGAACAGGCAGAAGCAGACTGTGTGAGCTGAAGTGTCTGTTTCACCTTCTTCTGAGCAGGAATTTGATGCTGGCCTTGCAAAGGGCACTCAACAGGCCCTTCAATATTCCCCACATCAGAGAACAGTGAAGTTGGAGATGGGGAAACTTGTGCTGTAGGCAACTACATGATCATCTCTTCATGTTCTTCTTTGCCATTTGGCACTTTGCTGTCTCAGATTACTGGTGCTGCTGCATTCTGCTTAGACCAAAAATCAAGAAATCTTTGATTTTAGGAGAGGTCTTTAGTTGTTACTTTTAAATAAGAAAAAGAGAACACGAATATAATCAGACTGAATGTGTGGGCTCCACATAAACTTCCTTCTTGTGAAATGTATGATGTGAAAAAACCAAATCCAGAAGCTCTGTGCAAACAGCACAAAAGACAGCTTAGTGATAAGCTTCACTCATGGTTTTCTGAGACTTCTATGTCATGAGTGACAGATCATAAAAATCCCACAAACACATGACTTTACCTTTCATCCCCTACTACTTATAGTACTGTGTGATCAGGAAAAACATTTGATTTCATGACACAAATATGATTAAAGAAAAATATGCTGTTTTTCCCTAAAATCTGTTAGTGTACAATATGCATTACCTCTGTCTAGAAAAAGCTGTAGGCCACTTTCTTTTCATTTTGCTTGATTTCATCTCTGTTTTGCTGGGTTTTGTTCTGTTTTGTTTTGGTTGGTTGGTTTTGGGTTTTTTTTGCCTCCTCTGTGATATCCCTGTGGGAATACCTTCACTTGTATCTTCTGAAGTAAAGGAAAAGTCAATATCTTAGATTATAAGTAAAGGGAGCCATTGATTTAGTTATATAATTTACAAACTGAATCAGCAACTAACAGAAACATCGTGGCACAGGTGAGTGTATAATTCATCAAGGCAGAGAATATGTTGATTGCACAAAGCCCTGAAGTTCCCCAAAGGTCACATAGCTCAGAATAGATACTTTTTTTACTCCTGATTTGCTTTCTATTACAGAAGGCTGAGGGGAGTCTATCAAATCTCCAGTTGAATAAATAAACTTATTTCAGTTAGTAATTTTACTTCTCAGAGAAGATAGCTTTTTGTGGGCTTTCGAGGTTTAAAGATCAATAGATCTATCCAATATTTGAGGCTAGTCTAATGCAAGTATAATACAATGCTTGTGGCCCTACACAATTGCTTCTCTGATCAGTATAGAGAGAGGGATTCATCTCACTTACGCTGACTATGTAAAATTTAGTTAACTGATCTGAATAAGTCTTTTGAGCTCCATCTGCCATCAATAATGAGAGACGTATTCCAAGGGCAATTCCTCTGACCTGTCAGCAATCTGTTTCAGGATATATTAAATCATTATCTGAATCTACATATTTCTCTCTGTTGACTAGAGAGGGACTACAGATGATTAAATTATAGTCTTAGCTTTATGTGCTAAAGTTACGTTAGAGTAAAACCAAGCACAAATCAGTTTTTTATTCCCTCTTATGTAACTGTTTCAAAATTTTTAACCTTTTATTAATTCTGGTAAAATACTGGACAATTTCTTATTGCCAGGGATAGTAAGATTCTATATTATAAAAATTTTAAAAGCTTATAATTCCTGCAATCTGGTTTTCTTTTAATTAAATGTTACTAGCTTGCTTGAAAAATTCAAATAGTTTAGAGAGGCCTGGGTTTCCTTTACAGATAGCAATGGAAGGTTGTCAGCATCACACATTTATCTGTGTACTCTCAAACATGATTTCCATTTCCCCTTCAATTTGCCCAATGCTGAAGTAAAACTTACTAGTTTGTGATTCTGAATTATTGCCAATACAGCTCTTTAGGACAATCACAGCTCTTCCCATTTTCCAATACTCCCTGATAATAGCAGATTTAAGCAAGGTTTTGGTTTTATTACCTTGGAACTTTCAGAAGTCTATCATCTGGCTTTCAAAACTTGCAGCTGTTAATCAATTTGTTTTATCATTTTTCTTTTAACCTGTTCTCTGACATTGCTTGTACATTACTTGTACAGGTCTGAGGAATATACCTTACTAATACATCCTGAGACTAAATCTAGCATAAAGAAATTACTTTGCTTCTTTATAGTCACCTCTGTTGAGTGGCCATTGTAAGAGAGGCAAAGTGGGGGCAAGTTTAATGGAAAAGTTTAGTCACCTTTAAAAAACTAAGATTTTTTTTTTTTAACATGCATAATGGTGGTCTCTAAGCTTGTGTTCTGTTTTTGTTTAGTGAGGGGGGGCCTAAGGTGGCAGCTTCTGTAGGAAACTGCTAGAAGTTGCTCCCCTTTGTTCAGTGGACTCGGCCGGGCCTAGGGCGGACCCGCTGCTGGACAAGGCCGAGCCAGTTGGTAGCAGAATGTCCTGTGATAACGCCTATATAAACAATCTGGATGCATTACCCCATCAAAGTTACTGATAATCTGCTTTTATATATCCCAAAGCCATCCTTCTTCAGATTGAATAAAGCCTGTTCCCTCAGCCTCCCCTTATAGGCTGAATGCTCAACCATCTGACCAACTTGGTTGTTCTATGTTTTTCAATAAAGGTTTGATAAAACATTAAATGTCCCCAAAGTTCAAAAATACTTTTAGAATGCTTTAAACTTATTTAGGTGCATATTAATAAGATACATGAAAAATTTAAGTTATCTGTAGCAGTAGCCAGCAGATAACAAATATGTGTACTCAAATATACACTATACATCTCATTACTACATTGCTTTCCATTTGTTACAAACATCTGGCTTTCACCCTAAGCTTGATGTGTTAAGGAGGTTCAATTTGCGTCATACCATTGTACTACCAAAAATAACGGGATGTCTAGACTGGTGTCAGCTGTGTGACTGTGTTCATAGACACTGCCGTCGAGTAATCAGGTCAGGTATGAAGAATAACAACTTTTGTGCACTGCAAAAACTCAAGTGAAATCCTGAGAACCTGCTATGGCTCTTGCATATCCACCTTGCCCTGGATGTGCTACTATCAAAGCCTAAGCAGGCTGGATATTCTGGATATGGCCATATGTGTTGAAGTTACACTTATAAGTTCAGGGGAAAAAAATACTTGAGAGACACCATGACTTGTTTTCATACACAACTTCTGTAGAAGGTAATGTATGTTTATTGCACTTCCTACGAAATCGTAAGTCATAGGCTGTATCTGTGAATCTATTACAATTGTAAAGACAATTACTCAATTACTCCTGCAGTAATATTTGGCTTAACTTTGAAATTCAAATTATTTTGGATGAGAACAAGAACAAGTGTCTGTACCTTCAGACTCACAAAACTGTTGTATAATATATTCTTGATTTTTTAAATCCATTTTTATGTTGTTGATTTTTTAAATCCATTTTTATGTTGTTGATTTTTTTTTTTAAGACAGCATATTTCCAGACCCAACTACAATAACAACAACATATAAGGATATTAAAATATACAAAATGAACAGTGTACGTTTTCTCACCACTCAATGTCCCAATGACCAATAGAACCCATCCCAAGCAGCGATCATGGAAATGAAACTGAGCAGCAAACAATGGAGCGAAAGGGAGCCAGGAAGGTGGAGGGAACGATGCCAGCAAGCAAGGAAGAGGGATGGATGCCAGGAAGGCAGATACCCACTCCTCGGCCAACTCCCACTTATACAATGAGCATGAAGTTTATGGCATGAAATACTCTCTTTGGCCAGTTTGGGTCAATTATTCTGTCTGTCTCCCAGCTTCCTGCATTTGCACATTAGCAAGACTTGTAAAGCCAGACAGTGGTCTCATTAACAACACCTCATAACATCAGGGTGTTTATCAACATTCTTCAGATACAAAATCCAAAACACTTCAGCTACTGAATGGAAAATTAACTCCATCCCTGCTGAAATCAGGACATCCAGCTTGCAACATAATGTAGTACAAGTCACAGCACTGCAATATTAGCACTGCAATATTAATTTGAACTTGTAGAAGTACGTCAATGATTTTTTGTCAATAATATATCTTTTGCTAGTTATGCCTTACAAGCCTGAGTCACAGCTTCCCCATTCTCCAGGGAAATGGTCACAATACCAAAGAATAATAAAATTAATCTATTACTAGGGATGTTCAGAAATTTCAGGACAATAGATTTGATCAGAAAATATTAATTTGCTGAAAGCACAAGTAAAACCAAGACAGGATCAATTTTTCATTTTTTAACATTTTTGTTCTCCTTTTCTATATGTAGTCTATGGGTTGATCTCCAGTCAAGAGCCGTAGGTTGATGCAGTACAATCCATTGTACTAAACTGTTACTATGGCATTGGCACCTCTGTGGTTCATGTGACCTAGTAGTCTCCCAGATAATCATAAGCTCATAGAACAGTTGAGATTGGAAGGTGCCACTGGAGGTTATCTGGTCTAATTCACTTGTCAAAGCAGGTTGCTCAGTGCCTTGTTCATGGTTAATTCTCCAGCATGGTCTGGGGGTTAGGATGATCTAGGGGTAAGGCAATCAGTTCAGCCACCCTATTGGGAAGGTAAGAAAATTTAGTGGTATAGGTACAAACCTTCCCCATCAGGTTGCCTCAGAGCCAAAGGCAGTCCCTTGAAAATATAATTTAAGAATTCTATTTCTCCAGTTAGCTATGTTTTCTTTATCTTCAGTAAAGAAAGCTGTACACATTCAGAAGGTAACTAATCTCACCTGCCTTAGGCATATATCTTAGAACACTTTCTGCCACAGCTTGCCTTGCCTTCCCGCTGTGGTGTCAAACTAGTTTGATGTGAATGTCAGGAAAGGATAAACTCAGTGGTGGAGCTGCCTTTTCAGGACAGATAACTTCTCCTATTATTCATGTTCAGGTTTCCATCTAGCATTGGTATTTTTGTTATAGAATCATAGAATAATTATTAGAAATAACAGTCTAGGAAAGAAGTATGCTCCTCCTAAAGAGCATAAGTTCTGGAGAGGTCTCCGTTAAGCTCTATTTAACCTGGACATTGAGAGGAAAATTCACTAGCCAAAATGTCACAAACTTTCATACAGCATTTTAGAAAGCACATTTTGTAACATTTTGTCCAGGAACATCCTTTTGATCTGGAGACTGTTCTGGGAGTTGATTTTCCCAATGTGACCTTTTCTATTGTAGCAGATCAACAGAAAAAAAAAAAAGTAACTTTCTATTTCAACTACACTTTCTGATTTTTTTCTTTTACAGTCTATTTCTTTCAGCAAGAAGCCACTACATCATAAATATGAGAAAGGAAAAAAGCTTACAAATCAGCAAATTGTCCAAAGATAAAATTCTCTTTTTGTGTAACTGATCAACAAACGTATCATTAATCCATTGTTCTGTTCTCACACGATTACAAAAAGAAATCATATTTCTTTCAACATTGCAAAACATACCATAAAAAATAAGTCAAATGCATGCCACACATTCCCCAAAGAGAAATTCTTCAGGAGAGTATCATCAAAAGTTTCCATGAACAAATGGAACAACATGAAAACATTAAAATTATCAATATAGATAATATATGCTCCTGGTATGTTGAAAGTACTGATATTATTATAGATATATAGTAAAGATGAAAAAAAAAAGAAAAAGACTATTAAATCCTTAAACCTAGGTATTCAGAGCATAAAGGGGTCTAAAAGCTGTAACTGTCAAGCTGTAGAGTTAAAAAAAAATTGATAATCCATTTATTTTTAAAGTGCTAGCACTGACAAATGTTCATGAAATGCTGAAAATGGATGTGTGATTTCTTCCCCAATCCTTGTTTGTAACCTAGTCATTCATCCCTTACACACTTTTCACACAATGCATGATTGAATTGTGTGGGATTGCCATGGGATTTTACAGAAGTTGGAAGTATAACAGATTGTAGAAATGCATTGAACCAACTCATAGAGCACAAATTAATCATTAGAATGAGCAGAACTTCTTCAGTAGCTTCAGACTTTGTAGTAACAATTAACTTATCTGAAGCTACTGAAGAAGTTTGGCCCATTCTAACCCATATCTTCAGGTTTCTAAGTTAGGCTCATGCTGTTTAAAGGAGTGACCTTGCTCCTGAAAGCACAAGCTTTGTATGGATGCATTGCAGCTTCATCTATACTGACCAGTACACCAAACACTGTCAGGATTAGCTTTGTGGCATGGTCTGGCCACATTTAGGCTACAAAACATGGCTGCTGAATACAGACTCACTATGGGAATTATTCCTGGCCCGTGACAACCCCGATCCATTCCCAGGCATTGCTTGGGGAAAAGTAGGTGTTCCTGGCTAGAGGGACATCAAGGCCACTCCCACAATGGTTGTGCTGGTAGCTAGTCCAGTGTCTGCAACCACGTTCTGTTACTGTTTGAGGTAATACTGCAAAATTCTTTGTGGACATCTGCACGTCTGCCACGTTTGGTAGGGACTGAAGTATACGGACTTGTTGTAAGGCAATGCATTATGAACAGTTTCAAAACTAAAGTTGCTTTGAAAAATATAGATTACATATTGACCTTTTAATATGACCTATGGGTAGGAATGATCACATGCCAATCTTTTCATTTTCCTCTATTTTTTTTTTTTTTTATGGAGAGCTCCAGTTAAGCAGTTCCTGACTATCAATTAGAATAACGACAGAAGAAGATGAGCTAGATAATTGAATATGCATTATTACAGAGATTGAACTATACTGTGGTTGCTACAGTGGGCTGATTCTGTAGGTTAAATTGCTTGATGGCATTTTACAACTAATGATTAGTGATAGTAGCCTTTTACAGGATTTCATTTGTGGAAGCATTAGGGACTGTTATGTGTTAGCAATACTCAAAGTTGTTCCTGCAATGCAGCAGCTGAGAATTCTTACAGGAAATATCTAAGTAGTTTCCTTTGTTCAGTACGACTAGTGCAGAGTAAGCGGTTCCAAATAATCTGCAAACGTTAATTTGTCATTTTGCTCCTGCACAAATTGATACCAAGCTATAATTTATTTAACTACATGTGCTTTTATTCATTTAATGATTTTTTTTTTAATAATTTAACAAGCAATTTATATTTTCTGATTTGTTTCTTACCTGCAAAAGAGAACACCAACAAAGGGGCAGGGGAACAATCAGGGTTCATTTTTGTGCACTGGCAATGCAGCTGTGGATAAGTAGATTTTCTGCTAGGCAGCCCCACTAAGGAAAAGACTGATAACTCCCAGCTGGTGTGGAAACTTCTGAAAGGTCAAGGGAAGCAGAGGATGATTGACATTAAAGCATCCTCATGGTTATGACTGGCTCAGACTCAGGAATAAATCATCAACATCAATCTTACACACATTTTTCAAATGCAGTCACTTAAAAGGCTATATAACAAAGCTTCAAAGTGATGTTTTGGCAACATTCTTGGAATGACATAAAGGACAAATATCCCTCCTAATGTACATAACCAAAGAAATTGGAATGTTATTCAAAATGCAGCATGGTATAAAACATTTAAGAACATACCTCCAAAGTGACTGCAGACTCTGTAGTGACTGACAGTAAACTGGACCAAAAGAAATTAAAAGGCACATCCAAGAAACATATTACTGGGGAGGGAAATATTAAAGAAATAGTTTCTATGCAAGCTAAGGTTACATCTGGACCAAACACTTGATGCACTCACATCAAAGAACAGGTTATGTTGTGACAACAGCTTTTTGAGGGGCATACAATTTTAACAAAGATCACATTTGAGCTGTGAGATGGTTTTTAGTTAATTTGATCAGTTACATCTTCCCTGCCAGACTGATCCATCTTGTTGGATAGGATCACATGATTATGGATCAGAATGGCTGGACAATAAGTGTGAACAGACTGTGGTTGTTTCTTGTTTACTACAAGGAGATGAGGTTATCTTGGCATCAGCAAGAGTTCCCTATTTACCCTTTACGTGTGATTAAATAGCATATGTTTGCAGATACTAACGACATTGCAGTCCAGAGGCATTCTCCCCGGCAATGAGCAGGACCGGCTGCCATGTCAGGTACAAAGCTCTACAGGTGGGTGTCGTGATACATTGCTTGGGATGGGTCTGTACTGCAGTCAGTGCTGTGGCTGTACCAAGTGTAGGCATATCTGAACCAGTTCTACTCTGGTTAGTGCTGGTAATAATTACAATAAAAATGGAGTGATGTGAGTTTTAAGGTAGCTTAGAAATCTGAGTTAATACTCAGGGTCTCCTGTACTCAGGGTGTCTCCTGCTGCTGAGTGCTTCTGTTAGGCTGGTTAGGGTTATCTACCACAGTAACCATGTTCTTCTGTAGATAAAGCTATCTAAGGCATGAGTATCTCTCTCTGAGGTTGATATTTCAGGGTAAGTGGGGGAAGACAAGTTGCCAAAAATGTTATGTTGAAGCATTCTATTTGAACACAGCAAAGGTACTATGCTAAGGCAACTGGCAATTTTTAATGGTCATCAAAACATATTCATTATTAACAGCTGCAAAGCACTTGCTAAACCAAACTCCCTAAGTCTGTAAATACTCCCCAGACTGCTTCCTAAGAGCTGACTTAACATTTTCTCTAATATCCAGTTGTACAGCCCTACGGGATGTTTGCTGAGCAGTAGCAAATATCTAAAGTACACTCATGCTCTGCATAATAAAGCTGCCTATTCACTGCAGAATAGTACTATTCTGGTTGTGCACTTCAGTGTTTTGTAGAAGAGGAAGCAATGAACTGAAAGTCTGGTAATCACAAGGAACTGAAGCTTGTAGTTCTGCATTCATCTGCTGCCAGTGGCACAGTGATTATGATTAGAATGGGATATCTCTGCTGTGGTAGCAACCACAGCCTATAGTCAAAACTGGGAGTTCTATGATTACATATTGAACAAATATAGACATATATGCTTTTTTTTTTTCATTAAAGAAGTATAACGTTCTCACTTGGCAAATAGAACACCTTATTGACTAGAGCTACACTTGAAGTGATTTGGTCAGCTTTAGTAAAAAACGGGTGTTAAAGTCATAATTAGATTGTGACCCACTGTTAAAAACTGTCTCCAGTCCTCTTGGTCCTTGGCATTGCTGTCTCCTCTGCGTACAAACCATATTGCCAGTGGATAGCTTTGCAGAGAGCTTCTCTTCTTGTTCAGAAATCGCTGTCCCTGACTGGGACTGTGCAGCAAACCTGGCCCGGATCTCCAGGCAAATATTTTTGGCAATACAGCTCTGACCTGACCTTGAGCAAAGCCAGGTATTTTGTTTGTATAACGAGGTGGGGAACTTACCTTCCAGTGTCCTAAGGTGTTTGAAATGCAGAAACTGTATTAGACAAAGAGAAAAATACTGTTTCTGCAATTCTAAATGAACTGGATACTACTGAAAGTTGCCATTGATTCCCACACAGTTAAGAGCACACTCTGACTATTATTTATGTGTTCAACATCAAAAACGTACTTTGCTCTGTAAGGTAAAACAGCTCTTGGAAATGTGCAGACTGTCATTTTTTTCTTTGACTTCAGTGGATATTGGTTTTTGATAGCGAGGACTGGATAAGTACCCTGGGGACGGAAGTTCAGAAAAATAAACAGCAGTAGTGGTTTGAGTTTGAATACAGAATAACAGAATTTTAAACGAAGAATAAAAGATTTAGAAGGAAGACAAGGATGGCATGATAAGCACAGCAGACCACAAAAAAAAAAAAAAAAAAAAAAAAAAAAAAAAAAAAAAAAAAGAAGAAAAATATCCATTGTCTGATGGGGGAGATCAAAAGTATAAGAACACAGAAGATGGTTCTTAGTACAACAGACCATCATCATCATTAAGTGAAAAACTACTACCATTATTAATGACATCAAATAAAGTAACACAAAACTAAAAAGTATAGAGTTCGAGATCTTCTATTCTAATAGTCATTGTTAATTTGCAAAATGCTTATTTTGTAGCTTCTTATGACTCACAAACACTGACTTGTACATTCTGAAAACAAGAAATGATACCTGAACAATAATTATCGTAGTCTAGCCAAGTCTTAGTGACAGAACAACAGAAATACAATATGTGAAAGGCCATAAAGCCAGATTATTATTCCAGGAAACTACGATGCAAAAATCAAACACAAATGTTTTCACTAGATTATTTTTACAGTAACTTGTAAAACATGTAGTAATCATTTGGAGTATGTGCACTTCATTAGTAAGTCTATTTGAAATGAAATTGAAGTGGTTTCATTTTCAGCTTTGATCCTATCTCTATGTATCTTTTTAAAAGTCAGAGTTTTAATGAAAGTTTTTTTTTTGTTTAATTGAGCTTCAGTTCACATTGATTTTTCCAGCTCCTGTATTATCATTGTTTAGTACAGGTTTTCTTAATGTGCTAAGTATTTTACTGTTACAAAACATCATGCAAATAGAAAGACATACACAATTATTACTACAAAAGCTTCTTTCCTCTAGATGCTTCAAGGAAAAATGCTGCTTTAACATTTAAACCTGACCTACTGCAAAGTGGGAATCAGTGTCATCATCATCAGTGTTGGATAAATCTGTGCAAGAATTCTGTTACACTGAAAGATATGTACAAAATAGGTATGACATCCTCTTTTAACATGGAAATAAATATATATTTATTATATATTAATCTATTCAGTGAAGTACAGTGGTGCTGATTCCCCAGTAAGTCTCCTTTTGCTCTGCACCTTTAAAACACTGATCTTCTGCTTATCACATTGTCATTTATATCTTTACAAAATAAGCACAAGTGGAAGAGCCTCACAATTGGCCTTTTTGCACATGTGTAAATAAACTTTGAAGCAATGGGCACTGCATCAAAATTTATGTAATATAAATTCATTCTAGGATAACGGTACCAATATATCAAGTAGATGTGCAAAATGAGAAAATCAACATTTCTCAGTGCCTGCTGCTCAGTTATATGCAGAAGAAGAAGTAAGGTGACCTAAGAGGCTTAGGTAGACCTTGGCACAGGATTTGAATATGCAGCTGACATGCATGTGAAAGAAGTGAGGAAAAAAACCTGCAGCTTTAAGTCATTTGCTCTGTGCAACTAGGATTGCTCTACAGGTGAGCTCAGCCTGTCAGGCACAGGTGGACCAACGTGAAATGTTTTAATATTGTGTCAGCAACTTTGCTGAGCCGGAACAGGAATTGGGACTCTGCTGTGCTAGGTAGAAGCTCGTAACTAAAGGATTGCCCTCATCGCAGAGTCACCAGCCTGAGCCTTGGAAGGTGTAGGAAGCCATCACTGGGACGAAAGGCAACAATAACATGAAGTATAGCATGAGAAGGGCCAGTCACCACACACCAGGCAAATGATTTTTAATGGCGTTGAGAACAAAAAGGAGCTTTCAGGAAGAATCTGAAGAAGCAGCAATAATTCTAGAAGGCGGCAGCTCTCCTTTGGAGTTCACCCTGCTGTCTCACTGAAATTTATACTGCAGATCTCTGTAGGCAGCGATATTTCCATACTGGGGAAAGTCACTTACTATTCCCAGCAGCGATGGGCTGCAGTTATTGACCATTTTAGAAAATGTATATGTGCTACCTGTTCTGCGTACCTATTGCATCTGCCATGTTTTCAAAGGAACAGCAATCCCCAAGGCAAGATGAGAATTGTTGCACAGTGCAGAATAGAGCCAGACATAAAACAGCTACTTTGAAAGACTATTTTTGCTTATAGTAGCCTTGAAATACAACCTATGTCTCAATAGCAAAGAGTGTTGTAACATCCATGGTGCAGGAAAGGTCTCGATGTGTGTTTTTATAATTTGAATACAGTAAGTTCAGAATCTTGAGCGAGACTTTGCACGTCAGTATAAAAGCAAAAATTTGTACTTGGATTCTAACCACAAAAACACTACCAAGCTTTTCCTTGGTTGATGTATAAAGCAGATCTTGACTGCTGAAACTGCAGAGACAATGCATTACAAGCTGAAAATGGACTACCAGATTTATGCAAGTTCCTACTATTTTGTAAGCTTTAATCTTAGTGTTAGGTATTGTCCAGCTACTAAAACAACACCCCTTCATCTCTCCTCTCAAAAATCTGGAATAATCCTCTTTTTTCTTTTTCCTGATAGCCCAAAGGTCATAACAGTTGTTTATACAGACCTTCCACTTGAGGGTGTTTGAAGCTATATTATAACTTAGGGCAGCAGCAGGAGGGCATACTGGTGAAGTTTCAAGATCTAATTGCTGTTTTTTAGGTGACTTCTTAAGCATCCTTGGTCATGCTCAGAGACATAGTCTTCAGCTTGACAAACCTTAGTTTTTATGAATTATTTCATTTTGTGTCACACAGAATAGTTTGTGTTGGAATAAATATTATTCAAGCCTGTATTTGAAAATTCGCTCCATATTTGAGTAACAGCATTAATCAATATACTCTAAAATGGCTATAAGACAATTGTTTTTGAGCAAAACAATATAGCTAATGAATCTGTACGTGCATGGAATTACCAACCCTGTCCTTTCTGCTATATAATACAAGTGGACTGTGCATGTGCAAATCATGTCTAAGGCACTGTATTCAGTGAGTCCAGTGTACTCTGGACATGTTAGACTCATTATGTTTAATGTTGTGTAAATTTGCACATGTGGAGTAACATAGTGCTTCCTGGCCACATCAAGTGAATTTGCAGGCAAAGTAGGTCTAAGATGTTGGATGCACCTGAAATAATGTAATTGGACATCTTTGCTTTGAACTTGTTGTTGGACAACAAGCTTTGAACTACAAAGATATGGTTATTAATCTGCATGAATGATGAAGGTGGCACAAAAGTGCTGAAGTAGTAATACATTGGCCACAGGTTAGTCTTGTGGAACTAACGTGAAGGACGTGTTTGCTCAAGTTCATTCTAGGCAGTAATCAGAAGAGTGAAGTTAATACAAGCTAAGCTAATTGGACACTTGTGATTAACTTCACCTACGTTTACCTGTCTTACAGTTACGCACCTAGTCTAAGCTCTATAGTCAGTTGAGAAGTCAGATACCGCTGGAGAGAAATGTACTCTTTCATAAGGGAAGGGTATTATGCAGCTAAATTAAAGAACACTTTGGAATTCGTATTTCTGTCCACTGGGTAGAGGAAAAAGCTAAACAAGTCCCTAGATTAGATACATACATTTTCAGATACTAATGCTGAGTGAGATGAATTTATTCTAAGTGGAAAATAGTTCTGGTTAGCAGTTTCAGAGGAGGCTCATATTTTCCACAATTGTATATTCTGCACAGCATGAATGTGAACTATAGACTAATAAAATTCTATTCAGAATGGAACTTCCTGCCCACAATGCTTTGACATGAATTAACTCTGTCAAAGTACAAAAGAAATATTTTCTGTTTTGAAAATTTGCTCTGACACTTCACTGGGAATTTGCAACTGAACTATGACAGTTTGCATTCTGTGATACATTCTATAGGTTTTATGTGAACTGCGATATCACTTGAGCTAATTAGGATTTTTTTCCATTAGCATTTAGTAAAAATGAATGTTTCATTGGTTTTACTGGCATTTTTCTTTGAGAAATCTGTGGTATAAAAAAAGGTAAGGCATTTTTCCAACAAAGTGCTGAAAAAATAAAGACATTTTTATTGAGTCTCTTTTTGTTTTTACAGATTATTTATAGTTAAAATTTATGAGAACCATGAGTAAATATGAATAAACATTTATACAGTGTTTTTAAAATTAAACTGTATGAAGGCTAAATCACATCTGGCATTGACAGGCTACTTTTGCTATGGGGGTTTCAAAGGTTTGGTAAACTGTAATGGATCATGCATATTGTACAATATTGCACACAGCTCACATACATCACAATGCTTCCACCTCTTCTGTGAGTTACAGCATATCTCAAAGGGCAAGGCTGGCTGATAGTGCATTAATTTATTCTATGCCAAAATAGGCAGATGGGCTCTGAGGAAGGTAGCCAGCTGCCTGAAGTCCTTATAGCTCTTGTGTATCAGCACACTACTGCAATGAAAAAGTGCAGAATAGAAAGTGTTCAGGTTAGCTCAGGAAAGCAGATGCACATTATTTCTGGTGCTTGATGGTCTTCCTCTGGATAACTGCTTTGGTGTATGTGCAAACTGGCTCTTCATAGCTGAGTAAAATAGTTAAAATCAGTTGGGAAAAAAAAAAAAAAAAAGCCCACTCTTGCATTGTTTGTGTAACTAAGACAGTTTTTGGTAAAGAAGAATAGATGTGACTTTGGCCTACTGGTTATGAATTAAATATATGAGCATTTTCTTAGCAGTTAGTGAGAACAAATGCAGTCATTGTTTATTTGCACTTCATGCTGTTCTTATTTTTGTTTATCCAGGAGTTGCTTTTTCTTCAGTTTTATTTTTCTTCCAAGAGTTACTTTTTCAGGTTTATTTTTCTGGAACAACAGTGAATACAAAATAAGCACCTTCTATTTAATGGTTTCACTGTGCTACGTAGTTTATTATTGTCTAATATCACCTTTTATAATAAGAAATACAGTATATGTACACATTAAATTGCTGACAACAAATTTGTGACAGAACACGGTAATTTATTCGATTAATTTTCTTAGCTGTGCCTGTTCATCTTTCACTGTTACACTCTGGTATGGGTTACTGGGAAAAGGAACTCCATTTGGGCTCTTCAAGGGGATCAAAGACTTTATCCTTGCTTGGAAGACTGGAAGGGTCACCCTTCCTCTTCCCCTTGCCATAACTCTCCTGACAATGTTGTTGCTTCTTAGAAACAGAAGGTTGTACGTTTTCATTCAGTTTTTTTCTTCATCAGCACAGAGAAACCAAAACTTTCAGTGCTTCTGTACCATATCCCCTTGTCCCCACCTTGAGCTTGAAAATACTTTGGCATAAAAAGGTGTGCTTATTCAAGGGAGTCCAGCTTTCAGAGAGTCCTTAACCATCCCTTAGTAAATGTGGCTAAAATCAGTGACCATGCTGCTAGCTCCAGGTGTTTCTTCAGATACGGTAGAAATAAATCCTAATTTCACAAAGTACACCTTCACTGTAGTAAGACAGCTTAGGCATCAATGGTGTTTCCACTTGAGTTTATGCCTTCATGGGTCCCTAACACAGTTGAAAAGAGCTGCTGTGGATGAAAATTTGACAGAAGCATCTTCACTTGTGTTTACTGCATGGAATTAGATCTCCAGTGGCACAGACTAGTACAAATCCAGCACTTGGATGGAATTGCACGAAATGGCCTAGGTTGAGAATGTGAGCCCTTTTGTTTTCTTTGTTTTTTTACATAACATACTCTTAGAAAAATCATAGCATGCTATTTACCAATGGGACAGCAGCTAAGACTAATATACTCTGTGGTCTAAAAAGGATAAAAACTATCTGCACTGACTGCTTCGTAGCTGTGCTTTTTATCTGGATATTTTGACTGTTTAGTTCTACTTTAAAAAATCTTGAAAGGCTTAGCCCATATTAGTGACAATTTATCTAGAACATTTCAGTTTCAGAGGCAAAGACAAGTTTTAGTTCAAAAAAGAAAAAAAGTCATAAATTACCAACCCCCGCCCCCAACAAATGTTTCTCTTCCATCATGGGGATAAAAAGTGAATTAAGAGTCTTTGAAAACTTGTATATCAAGTTTCATGCTGATGCAGTCTTAAATGGCTGAGTTATTGACCTCTGAAAAATAGACTTTGTAATGGAAATACTGACAGATTGTAAACTATAGCTATGCTACTGGGGAGGGAAGGAGAATACTGTAAGTACTAGTACATAAATATTGTTCTACTATTGCCTTGACAGATCAAACCCAAACAAATAAAATACAAACATGGTTTCAAAAGCCCAAAGCTGCAGCCAAGCTGGTGGATGTCATACAAGGTGTCTTTATCCTTGCCTTGTTCCCTTTCTCGTCACACCCTTGTGTCTTCCCTTAAATGCTTAAGTGGAGTGCACAAGACTGCTAATGTCTAAAGTGACTAAGCTTCTTAGAAAGTTATATTTGGCCTGCCTGAAATTGGATGGCACTAACTAGAGGGGAGAGAGGAAAAAGCAAAAGTGCAGCTCCAGGGAAGGGAAAATATGCTAGGAAGGAAGGCACAAAAGAAGCAATTGAAAGAGGAGAAGAAAAGGACAAGGAACAAGGTTCTGGAGAAGAAAATTGAGTGATTGAGAAATTGAGAACAGTGCAGTGATGGAGGTGAATTACAGGAATTTGGGCTCATTGGTAGAGAACAAAAGATGAAACAGAGTTGAAAGTGACAGAATGGAAATGCTGTTTCCCACCACGTTCTGTGAATTAAAAAAAAGGACACTAAAAGAAGCTAGGAACCATTTCTACCCAGAATTGCTACCATAAGGAAAAATTCTTCTTAAAATTGAGAAGAATATTGATTTCCCTTTGAAATCCATAATCCAAATTTATCCAAGTAGAGAAAAAAAGCTGCTATGTTTGGTGAATGCTAAAACCAGTAAGATTATGTATCCACTACATAAAGCGGCTCCTTATTTGGGGTGGGATGCATCTTAAAATTAGTCATGCAAACATGATGTAAAGTAATTAAAAGTTATTCCATTGAAAAATCATTTTTCACAATGAGAAGATCTTTTGTAAATAATTGTTCATTATTTACTGACGGGTCTTGATCCAAGACTTGAGAATAACTGAGAAATTCCAAACTCAGAGTTAAATAACATATCATTTGACTTGTAATTGTTTTGTTTTTTTTTAATTTTGTGACAATTTAATGTGCTTTAAAGTATAAAGTAATTTTCCCAAGAAAAAAAAACAAAGTAGTTTCCAATCAAAATATTATTTTGAATAAAAACATGGATTAATTAAAAAAAAAAAAAAAAAGATTCTTTGAGTTCTGTGTTTTTAGATAAGTAATAAAACCTGAAGTGTAACAAAATAATAAAATACAAAATCATTAATTACTTCAACATTATTAAATCCATGTATTTTGCAATGAAGTTCTGGTCAGTTGATTTCAAAAAACTCTGGTTGCAGTAAGTCCATAAACTTCCAATGCTTAAAACAAAAACATCATCCCTGCCTGAGGAAGTCTTTAACATGCAACTAGTGGAGAGTGAAACATATTCTCTGAGGAACCAGTAGATATTTTGTTCTGTTCTTCACATTCTTTTAGGCTTCCATTGCTGGGTGTGGTGGTCGTAGTCTGAGCAAGCATAGCCATCCTCTATACTAATCGACTTCAGAGAGGCTGCTCTGCTTTTTTCACTCTTGCCTACAGTTAGCATATTGTCTTCTCTATTGCACTATTACAGATTTTTTAGGAAAAAAATGCTTGGTTAAAATCAACATAACAAGAAGTAATCATAACTATTGCAAGTAGCAAAAGAGGAGGCTGACATGAGTAGATTCACAAGTAATTTCTAACACTGATCGTCTGTTGTAGGTAAGATTCTATTCATCTGATATTCATCTGTAAGCTCTCCAGAGAAAAAAAGTCACAAAGGAGCAGGAGAAATTATGTAGAGGAGGAAGAGACAGACCAGATGACAAGACTTACACTGCGTACAGTTAAAAAGGTGAAAAAAGCAGGCGGCCTGAAGAATGTTTCTGCAGGACAAAATGTAAACTAAGAGAATAATGAGCATGAGGTCAAAACATTTTGTTCTGCAAGCCTTAAGGTTAATGCAAGAGTTGACAGGATAAATATCCATGTTGCAAGAGGACAGTGCTGACAGGAGGGAGTATAGCTTTTAGTATGAAGAGTCCTTGAATCCAAGGCAGAGGTTTAGACTGGACAGACCTCTGCTGGTGGTCTTCTCTTTTCATAACCGTCTGCATGTTTTACATACCTGGTTTATCAGTCTTAAAATTGTCTAACCTACCTAAAATTCTATACTATGCATGTCTTGAGAAAGCCATGTATGTCTCTAGAGAGAGAAATGTCCTGTCTAAATTCTGCTACAGTCTAGAGTCTGGAGGAGAGAGATCCGCATTCAACCTGTGTCTACAGAGATACTTGTTCTGGTAATTATGCATGTAGTGCAAGGAACAAATGCCAATGTCATTGGTTTGATTCCAAAATGCTGGTACAATAGCAGAATAACCTAGTAGTTAAACCATGTTTTAACTCCACAGGTGACACCTCTCCAGCCAGAACCCAGATCTCCCACATCTAGTAAGGCACATGAAAAGAGGACAATTCTAAGGGTAGTGCCAAGTTTCTGAAAGAATAAAGGTATTGCTAAATACTGAACTGGAAGTGATTTCAGTGACTTGCTTGACATTCATTGTTCCTGTTGGGAAGTTTCAGTTTCTTGCCCACTGCGCAAAGCTGCACTGAGTCACTAAATCTTAGAAAGCTTTAGAAACAGTTTACTGTCATCCCCATTTTAGACCTAACCTAAGGTTAATTTAGGAGCCTGAAGGCTTAAGTATCTCTGTACTCAGATTGAAGATAGCTAAGTATGTATCAGGCCATTTAAAATCTGCACCAAACTGTAGTAGTACCTCTTTGTCTTTTACTGAGGGTGACAGACCTATTGTGAATGTGTCAAAATGCCAATGTAGGCATGTCTTTGAACTATCTAGTGTTACTGGCGATGAATTTGATCACTTGATTTCCTATACAGTTAAAATCTGGAGACCTTCTTAATGTATCAACACACAACAACATACATCTCAGCAATCATCTGGAAGTCTTCACATGTGTTGAGGTTTATGTGTATTGACTGTTAGAAAGTCAAGAAACCTTACCTAAGGTTGGATGGCAATAAAAAGGACTCAAAGGAAATTTGAGTTAGATGAAACTAAGAGTCTGGTGATAGATTGCTCCTCTTTGGCAAAGTTTCTGCTGAATACTTGTATCAATAAGAAGCTAATACAAACGAGTGCACTGTAAATGCCTGCAGTTTCCCAAAAAGTGAATATCAGTCTTTCTAGCGAGTGGACTTTTGTTTTCTTTCATAAAGCTAAAAATTGTGTTGTATATGACAGAAAGTCAAAGTCAGGAGTAGAGTAATAAATCTTGGAAAGAGAGCAATTACATTAGACCTGACAACATGAAGAGAGTCATAGACTTTGTCTGGGAGATATAAATGTGCTGTTTCTTACTCTAGGTACTTCCAAAGGTAATACTTAGTTGGGTTAGGTGGATCCCAAATGATAAAGTAATTTAAAAGGACAAATATTTTAAAATTTAAAAGAAGAATACTGTCTCTTCACCATCAAAGAATGCACGCTTAAATATTAGCCCAAATGTTAGAAATTAAAATGATCTCTTTATCTGTATTCAACACAGCAATATCAACGTACCACCAGTGACAAGTCATAAAACCCAAAAGACTGGAAATCTGAGCTCTGCGTTGTGAAAACTGATGTTGAAACACACCTTTGCTTCACAAGTCTACATCTATAGTTTTGGGTTCATTCTAATGTAGAATTAAAAATTTTTTTTGACCTTGAAAGTTGTTGCAAATAAAACCGTCCTCTAACTGACAGCTCTTTTCAGCATCCGCAAAGCATCTGAACATATAATTAGGCAGCTGTAGAAAAGACAGATGTTCAAAAATGGTCAGCATCTGTTTGTTTTATTGCTTCATAGGAGGGATTCTGTGTTTTGAATTCCTTCTGTTATTTGAATATTAATTTCAAGAAGTTCATTTAGCCATGAAAAATCAACAAAGTTTATATTAGGTTAGAGAAGAGAGGAAAATTATAATTAAAGTACAATTTATTCTGGAAAAGAGATTATTTGAACTACACTTATTCTTACCCAACTACCTCAAATTTGACAAAAGTTCTGACAGACAAACAGGAAAATAGTAAAAAATCCAATTGCATTAAATTAAATTCAGAAATGCTAAATTGCATTTCAAATCTTCATAATTCAAACCTGCTTATTAATTGAACATCATTTAATGTTGAGTCAGTGGTACCCAGGAATAATACTAGTGAGAAGGTGATAAAGAAATAGTGAAAATGATGGCCGGGATGAAGGAAATTGAATGGTGTATTTGTTGCTCAGCAGGATGGGCACTGGGTAAAATAAATGCTTTAGGGAGGTGGTGAGTGTCAAAATTTTAAAAATGTATTCAAAATAAGAAGAAAATTAAAATAATAAGCTAAATTAGGTGACACATAAACATCTATTTAGTGTATTTAGTGTTAAAAAAAAGAGAATACACATTTCTATTTTCTGAAAATAGTATTTTGCATATGAAAACAATAGTCTTAACTGAGTTTTCCCATATGACATGGCAAAGAAATACTTCATTTCAGTGAGTTCATAACATTTGGGTTTTGTGATTCCATGTGATTTCTCTTCATGTTTTAAAATCAATATTAATGTTCATAATATGTATGGCTTGTAAAAGTAATGTTTTAATGTATAAAAATGAAATACAAAAAACCATCAGAATGAAAATTTCTTAAAATCTTTCAACTTTGCCATTTAAATTATAATTTAAAAAATCAACAGAATTAAGCTTTCCTTCTAAAATATAACATATTTCTTATGAAACATAGCAACTTTGAGAATAAATACATATTTTGGTGAAATATGTTCTGAAATAAAAATGCCCGTATGTGGTCTCTGGTTGATTTCAGCAGAGTAAAAGGTGCTCTGTGAATGCCAGGATGACTGAGGGATGAAGTTGTCCTGCTGAGCTTTCTTCTGCTGTTAATTCCAGTGGCAAAAGAAATGCAAATCTCCTTCTGCCCCTAGGCAATCTTCCACCTAGACCATGCATCAGGAGCTTGATGTACTCATTCAATGAAGGAGCAAGAACAATTATTTCTGCCCCAAAATTAACTTATTTCATTTTCTGCACTCTGTACTGATATGGCCTTAATCCATAGAAGAGCCATACAAGTCCTAGGGTGAGACTTCTCTGTCTGTTACACCCACACACTGCTTCAGCAGCAAAGGCAGAAAGGAAAATAATTTCATTCCCAGTTAGGGGCTTCCACAAAGCAGTCACTGTTGATTATGAGACAGTGTATGTGTCACAAGCATGGCTGTACTGCTGACAAAATAAGGCTTGAGATGTTCGTGTGCTTGGCAATATTAGTTTGAACTTTCTGACTTTTAGGGGCCTATTATAGGTTGGAGTACTTCAGAGCAGCCTCGAGACAGGAATTACCTGAGGCTACATGCAATGCTACAGGCTTGGGGAAGAGTGGCTGGAAAGCTGCCTCGCAGAAAAGGATCTGGGGGTTTTGGTTGACAGCTGTCTGCACATGAGCCAGCAGTGTGCCTAGGTGGCCAAGAAGACCCACAGCATCCTGGCTTGTATCAGGAAAAGTGTGGCCAGCAGTAGTAGGGAAGTGACCGTGCCCCTATACTCCGCACCTCAAATACTGTGTGCAGTTTTGGGAAGGACTACACTACAAGAAGGATAGAGTTTCTGGAGCACGTCCAGAGAAGGGCAATGAAGCCAATAAGGGTCCAGAGAACAAGTCTTATGAGGAGCAGCTCAGGGAACAGGGATTGTTCAGTCTGAAGAAAAGGATGCTGAGGGGAGACCTCATTGCTCTCTACAACTACCTGGAAGGAAGTCAGAGTGAGGTTTCTTCTCCCAAGGAACATGAGCTAGGACAAGAGGAGACAGCATCAAGTTATGGCAGGGGAGGTTTAGATTGGATATTTGGAAAAAATTTTTTACTGAAAGGGTTATCAAGCAGTGGAACAGGCTGCCCAGGGAAGGGGTGGAGTCTCCGTCCCTAGAGGTGTTTAAAAGATGTGTAGATGTGGTGTTTATGGGCATAGTGTAGTGGTGGACTTGGCAGTACTAGGTTTGCAGTTGAGCCCAATGATCTTAAGGTTTTTTTCAACCTAATCAATTCTATGATTCAAGGTTGGTTGATAACTGGCTCCTTCTTTTGTCTGCTTCTTTTAGGAGCCTCAGTTGAGGTTTTAAAGTATTTTAGTTTGTTCAAAGCAACTGCTTATGCAACTGTGTGTTTGGGAGCCTTCAATAAGCATTACTGTGAATAGTGTAGATGGAAAATTCTGAGTGAATAACGGCCAGTTTTCATCATAAAACAGGAGTTTGGCTTTCATGTGAAAATCCTTGTAAGATTTGCTGCTGGTAATCTATCATACTGTGAGCAAAAAACTCTAGCCCATCCATGGTTTTATTACTCTATGTTTGCTTTGATTTTTTAAAGATCTCTGAAAGGGCCCATAATTCCATGCTTCCACAAGAAAATACAATTATACTCAAAGTGAAGGAACTTCAGGTAATCCATCACAAACCTCATTCCCTTCCGTCCCCCACCCAACAGTAATTCTTTACTATAATGATTACAATTCTCTCTAGTGCCTTCAAAACCTTCCTCAGTGGAAATATCTGATGAAAAAATGTGGGATTTTTTAGCATGTCTTGAAGAATATCTCATTCACAATACTTTATTTCATAGATAGCAGCAGATTCTAAGGTTGTGGCATTCCTGAGAGGAAATTTTTGTGCTACACAACAGAGCTGTTGCACAAGTCCTTTTGCTGTTATCGGTTCTCATATGCCTCAATTTACCAAGTATCCAGCAGGAAGTTACCATAAGGAAGCACATTTTTGTCTGTGCTATAGATGAAGAATTACCCTGTCACTGAATTCATTTTTTTCCCAGCTTACTTATGGAATTCTAATCATCATGCCACCTAGGATGTGGTTATGAGTCAATTTGCTTTGATGTCCATTATAAAAAAAGTATTTTCAACCCTTAACATTACAAAAAATGCATGAAAGTTTGAAAGACATGTTGAATGATGAGAAGTCATTTCTTAATGGTAATGACTGTATCTGAACCTGGAAAATATAATTTATTTTACTTTTGAAATGGATCCGACAAACATTTTATATTTGCGCTCAATTTTATTTTCAGTCTTCAATATATTACACCTAGTTATCATAAAGGTAATTCTTCATGTATATCCTGTGTGAGACAAAGAAGAACTAATCAGTCAAGTGTAGTAACAAAGGAGACGCATTTATCAGTTCACTTTACTCAGCTGGGACGATTTGTGGTCAGGACAGAAAAGTTTAAAATGTAAAAAAAGTTTATTATGGCTATTTTTTGAACTTGACTGAAGACAAAAAAGCATCTGCCAATATATTGACCTGTGAAGGGAGGCATCCAATTCATTGTGTGTATATTTATACCTTGATTTATTATAAATATATAATTAGGGCTTACTTTCTCCTACCAGAGTCAGCAGCAGAAGTATTTCCCCCAGAGAACTCCTTGAGCCTCACACCTTTCTGTACTGTCTGGGACAAGATTCCACTCTTACAAAATCTGTGAGAATCTTTCTATTGACAGCAGCAAGAGCTACGTCAGCTCCTTAAATCAGTACTCAGTGAGTGCAATAGCCTGCTTCTGAGCCTCAGAGTGAATTCAGCGTGTACAAAGCCAGCAGATCATTGCGTAGTCACTCTCAGACCGTGTTGCATCTTTGGCAGGACAAAGAAGTCTTCTGAATGTAATTGCTTAAGACTTATAATTCATGGTTGGAGTGGTATCAGGAGTGAAATCTCTTCTTGTAAACTGAAACACTGCTAGAATATGCTTTCTGGTTCTGTGACCAGAGGTGGCATGGTCAGATTGTTTATTACTGGACTGTCCTTGGTCCTAAGGCAGGGTGACTCCTTGCAAATTGCCTTTAGGAATGGTCTTTGGTCTGCGTCAGTTCCCAAATTGTACCTAGGGGTCGTTTGAGAGACTGTCCCTATCAAAACAGTGCAGGAACTGCTTTGTCAGTGTAAAAATGCAACGGCCAAATTGCTGCTCTCACACCTCTGCCCAGTCTCTGTTTAACTTACTGACAGAGATGCACCCAAAGAGCCTTGGGACCTGTCTGGATGGGCAGCTATATGCAGGATTTCTGCCCTTGTTTTATGGTCCAAAAGCCTCCAAGGAAAGCAGCGTGCCACAACAGGGTGACAGTGTGCCACTGTCCATAGCAGCTTGGATGCAGACCTGAACTAGTGCGGCCAGACTGCTTCTGGACCCGGCTCATTTATGCCTAGTCAAAAACATTGTCTAGTCAGACAGGCAATGCAAGTCCAACAAACCTCATCTTTGCTCATTATAGGCTTGTCCCTAGAGCGAGAAGAACCAGGTGGAAGATGTTTGTGCCTGTGATATTATTAGGTGTGGAGATATTTATGTTGGAAGGAACAGAACACATAGCTGAATTGATGTTTACAGTCACTTGGTGTCACCCAGCTCTGTTCAGTGGAATTATTTCTGTTTGACACTGATGTAGCTGAGATCAGACATGAGCTTAGCACAGAGCTGAGAGCTAGGAGAAAAGTCTCTCTCTGGCAGAGACTAACGGTCACCCTAAATTCTAATGAGGTGTTACCAAACCAATAACAGGATAATTATCATCAAAAGCAGAGTTCACTTTTGAACAATAGTACTTTATTTACATTTTTTTAAAGACCAAGAAGCTCCAAATTTAATCCTCATTCTCCTTAAGTTTCTATGACTGTTAAAAAGGCATTCTTACTCATTTAAATTATAATCATCTACTTACCTTATTCAGCTGACTTGTTTCAAGATTGTTTGTGGATATGGGTTTATTTCCTTGGAAAGGAGTAAATTAAAATCAAAAACATACATAAAAGAAGAGGTAATATTTAATCTTAAGGTAGAAATACATGCAAAGAATCAAAGATTGGTAATATACTTCTTCCACTCAACTTTTGTCAGAGTTAAGAAATGAAATAATATCTATGGATCCATATGTGCACAAGTAACTATATTATGACTACGCTGTGTGATGCATTGGTCTGCTATAGGAAGTGTTCTCAATGGCAATCTGCTTTGAATTTGAGAGCATGAGAGGCAGTAAGTTCCAAAGAGTGCCCCCTGCTGAGAATTGTTTTTCAAGCTGGGCAGCTGAATCCCCTTAAGAGATGCCACTCTTCCAAGTAGATATAAGCATGAAAGATGAAGTGAAAGCACACTTACAGATTTCCTGTGTTTTCTTAATAATTTTTATTTAAGATTCCAGAGAAAACAGTCTGCAATCCTCGGATCATATGTACTGCGGGCAGTTCTGCTTTTGCTGAGCCCAAGTGACACGAATCAACAGGGGAAGGGAATATTGTCTCTATCCAAGTGAAACCCTCATTAAGAAGGGAAGAATTACAGTGGTCTAAAAACCAAGTTAGATTCCTACTCAGAGTTAATGGAAGCGCTAAATGGAAGTCAGTAATGCTCAGTTGATTAGAAACATCTGATTCACTATTTAATGTGGAAGAGAGGAAGAATGACATTGGATCACTAGAAGAGTTTATGCAGTATAGGATTTCTCTTTCTTGAAATGCAGGGAATCATTTAGCAAATCTGGACATCTACTCAATGTCATGCTGCCTGCTAATGGCCTGACACACCTTTAAGCACCTAAACTACACTTGAATGTTATTTAGAATCATAGAATCATAGTATGGTTAGGGTTGGAAGGGACCTTTAAAGGCCATCTAGTCCAACCCCCTGCAAGAAGCAGGGACATCTGCAACCAGATCAGGTTGCTCGTAGCCCCATCCAACCAGGCCTTGAACATTTCCAGGGCTGAGGCATCCACCACCTCTCAGGGCAACCTGTTCCAGTGTTCGACCACCCTCAGAGTAAAAAATTTTTTCCTAATGTCCAATTTGAATCTACCTCTCTCTATTTAGAGAGGGGACAATTGAAGTCAGGCTGGTGGCCCAGAAATACTGCTTTTCAACCATTCTTCCATTCGACATCCTAAGTCACTAAACAGACTCTCCTGTCTTCTCCCTGTCTGTTAAGATTTGATTTTCTAAACAGGGCAACTTTTGTTTAGCAAAAACTTTAACACTGCTAGGTTTTACTCTGTTACGTATAAGCATCGTGGCAGTATTGTCAACTGCATTCAAGATGGAGCTTTGTTATAGGTGCAGAATATGGAGCTAAGGACCCATGAAACTACACCTTGCTTGTGCTTTTGTCCTGAGGACAATTTCCCAAGTGTTCTTGAGGGAGTACTTAACTTTAGTAGGTGGTTAGAAAGAATTACAAGTGTGGAGATTTAAGAATGACATGCAGGATCGAAGCATTCGAATATCCTGTAAAATAAAGAATAAAACTCATCTGGGCATAAAAATAACCCTAACCTAAAGATTTTATTGTTAAATCTATCATATTGTTCCATTGTTACGGTGATAAAACTTGATAAACCTGACTTATGGTCTAAACTTGCTAAGTTGATAAGTGTGAGCTATGGGTTAAAGATTATTTTTTTTCTAGCAGAAAATAAAATTGCATTTAAAATATATGACAATATACTAATGTATTATGTGTGTATATATATAAAAATTATATGTATTATATAAAATTTAAATACAAAATATAATTTCTTAAAATATAATAATTGGATTGAGAAATGTTGTGATACATACCTTTATCTGCCTTTTTTCCTTCTGCAAATACATAGCAGCCAACATAGCCAATTAAAAGTAATGTCCTCTTGAAATTCAGTAAGAGTCAATGTTCTGCAATATTTTTAGCAGTTATTTAAACCAATTAATGGACTGATATTCACCATGTGTTTGTGTTCATTTATCCTTTGTGCTATTTTAAGCTTGAAAACCATAATAAAAGAAATACTATGCCAGAGTGAAACATAAGATTAAGACTATATTTAGAACTTATTAATGTAACAAAAAGCTCAAATTAAAAATGCTGGACTGTTTTAGAAGGAAATTCTACAAGATACTAAAGTCAATTTTAGGCAAGGGCATTAAATTCTCCTAAAAATTATTCTGTGTTGTGCTCTGTGCTCAGTGCAGAAACCATGCCAACTCTCTAAGTGGTAATTTAGGATGTAACCAGGGAATTATAGGTTCTGAACCATACTTAAAAGACTGCTTATGCATACTATATGGGGAAAAACATATAGTAGCCCTTATGACAAAAGCTAGGATCCAGGTCTTACCATTTGTTATCTCCAGGTGCTTGTACTCCCAGTCTCAGTTTCTTTTTTGCAAAGCAGAATTGCTGGAGCAGATGGTACTCATATTGCAAAACAGCCAGGTTTATTCTCCAGGTAGGTAGAAAATACAGATTTTCATCCTCTTCAGGTTGACGAACCAAGTCATACAAGTATGAAACTCATCCTGAAGAATAAAAATTCATCCTGAGTGGATGTGTTAGCCAGTGATTTACTGAATGACTAACTGAATAAAAGGGACAACCATTGCCAAAGTAGAGTAGCTCTGATCTCTCTTTTGAAAGGCAAAAATTAGAAATCTAAATGCAAGAAAAGAGAGTGAATCCCAGACTCTTGTTGGCACACGCTTTTCTGTAAAGCAAAGTTAGCTCTTGCGTTCATCTCATGGTTCATAATGAACCCTCTTATGAAATTCAGTAAACACAATAAATTCAGCAGTTTTTTTCCATCTAAGTATTAAGGTTACATAGCAATGTCATCACATAGTTTCACTTTGGCATCTTTTTTATTTATCTAGCAGACCCTGAACCAGTCTTACTTTACAAAGGTAAGTATATTTTGGGTGGAATTTAGGTGCTTAACTGGTGCCCTAGAATATCCTTCCTGCTCTCCAGGTAACTTTCCGGAGGGCTGGAGTCTACCCAAGGGTCTCTGGCATTTCTGTTGAGAGCTCTGCTCCAAGGATCTTGATTATTCTAGGATGCCTTAAATAGCACCACACAATTTTTAGGGACCTAATTAATTCCTTTTACTTCTTAGCATCAAAATTTTTGATGAGATTGTAATAGCTAGTAAATTCCTGCACAGGACATGATAAATTTGCTAGGACAGAGTGTCATTTAAGGCCATGAAGAAAATAACAAAACTGGCTTAAGAACATATTTTTTTGTCTTCTCTTCATGACAGATAAGAAGGAGAATTGCAGAACCAAGGTGTAAGATTTTTCTTGTCTTATTCAGTGAAAAAAAAACACAAACAGGCTTTGCTAGCTAGTGAAAAAAAAAAATTTAAAATTCACATTCAGTTCATTAATCAAGATTAAAGCTGAAGATGACATGTAAAACACCTGAACCACTTCTCTGCTGAGAGGTTTTTATCAGGCTATCTGCTCTCCGTACAGCTTAATACCTTGAGATCTGTGCAGTCTCCTTCTCCCAGTAATTCATTTTTAAGAGGGCACTCACTCTTTTGTTGTTGAGTTCTTACGTAGTTTTTTGTAAGAAACAATACACCACTAAAGTCAAGTAGGGTGAAGTCTTTGTTGCTGCAGTAAAACTCACACAAGAGAGAACTTTTCACCACCGCTACCTTCAGAATTTTTTTTTTCTCAAAACATAGCCTTAGTTTCTCTACAAAGGGATTCCTGGAAGAGCCAACCATGCAGAACACAGTAGTTCACTCTGCTCTGGCAGGAGGGACGGAGCCCCGTATTTGTGCTCTGGCTCTACTCTAAGTGCCTTCCTGGCATCTGTCCCAGCAGCTCTGCACCAGCTGAGCTCCTGGGACCTGCCATTGCAGAACAGCCTTGTTAAACCTCTGGGGAACCAGTCAAACAAACATTTTCTTCTCTTTTTAACCTCTTACGACTGAAAGGACACAATGTTTTTCCTAGATAGTTTTTCTACAGTCCATGCCTAGTCCATTAGGTTTGCCATTCCCCGTTTAATACTTTGGTTTGTGACTGGGCAAATGATCTCTATGGACTCCGCAAAAAGGGCAAAGCCATGGGCCTTGTAGTTCTGTATTTGTAGACCAATGCTAAGCTTGAACAGGGAGGAAACTTCCTTCATCACCCAATAGAATATCAAAAGCCTTTCTGAAAACCCAGATCAAGCAAGATTTCCTCTGTCCATCTGAATATGCATATGTACATGTATAAAATACCTATCTGTAAATATTTTACGATCACATGAATCTGTATGCTAACTGTTTGTGTACAAAAATAATCGAAACTTTTACAGAGAGATTTTTATCTTTGTATCCTGAAGAACAAATAACCTATGGCTCCTTGTGTATAAATCTACCAATGAGCGGTAATCAATTATCTGTTTTGGGGAAAAATAAACATCTATAATTTTTATTTTTTTGACAATGCCACTAACTATAACTAATCTATAAACCAAAGTATTGCTCCAGCACACAGGTATGACTGCTGAGTGCAATACTTCAGAGCTCTCTGATGGCTGCTGTGCCTATTCCATTGTGATGTACCGAAACAAAAAAGTAACCCGTCCCTCACCTCTGTCTGCTGGCAAGCAAGATGAGGAGTGGAAGCACTCTGAAAAGTGTATTTAATCTTGCAATGTTATGTGCTACTTTGCTATTCTATCAGTGCTTAAATTCTAGTTACTGTCTGTACATACTCTTCTGGTACATGCACACTTAACCTGTGGTTTTTATGCCTGTTATTAATTGAAGGAGAGCACCATGTTAAGTGAAAAATATGTTGTTTCCACATTTGCAGTGAGAACAAAGTATGTTCCCGGCCCACATACTCATGATTAAGTACACCCTTCAAACCTCTGTCCTTACTGTGTCTTTAACAAAGACCTCCAAAGATATATCATGAGGTTCAGATTCACGTTCTGAATCTTTCAGGCTTTACATTACTGGCAACCTCAACTCTCTCCACTGAAAAGATTGGAAGGTGACGGGAAACTTGATTTTGACTTGATATTCAGTAGTTTGAGATTTCTTTCCGTATTGTCTCCCTTATATTATGTAAAGGTTCATATATTAATTTAG
The DNA here is from genome assembly GCA_009806455.1 of Tetrax tetrax. Lineage (NCBI taxonomy): Eukaryota > Metazoa > Chordata > Aves > Otidiformes > Otididae > Tetrax > Tetrax tetrax. The sequence goes on from WHYT01017102.1 coordinate 465,168, forward strand.
ATTCTGTTCTAGTTAAAATCCTCATAATTTAAGAAAGATGTGAAGGTCTTTGAATGCATCAGACGAGAGCAACAAAGCTGGTGAAAGGGCTGGAAGGCATGTCCTGTGAGGAGTAGCTAACAACTTTGGGCTTGTGTAGTTTGAAGAAAAGGAGGCTGAGGTGCGACCTCATTGCTCTCTACAGATTCCTGAGGAGGGGACGTGGAGAAGGAGGTGCTCATCTCTTCTCCCTGGGATCCAGTGATAAGGGGCATGGGAATGGTTCAAAGCTGCATCAGGTGAGGTTTAGGCTGGACATTAGGAAGCATTTCTTTATGGAGAGGATGGTCAAACACTGGAACAAGCTTCCTAAAGAGGTGGTAAATGTCCCAAACCTGTCAATGTTTAGAGGCATTTGGACAAAGCCCTTAACAACATGCTTTAATTTTTGCTCAGCCCTGAATTGGTCAGGCAGTTGGAGTAGATGATTGTTGAAGGTCCCTTGCACCTGAAATAGGCTATTCTGGTTCTTGTTTGAAAAAAATGAGTGGTTGGTTTGTACACAGAGTTGGGTCTGAATCAATTAATATAGACCAAGCATTTATCCTGAGGCAAGATACGGTAGGAATATTAAACATAGTATATTCCTGTAAGGCAAAATTTATGAGTGTTACTGCTTATGGCTATTGGCTGAAAATAGATATGGAGAGTCAGATTTATCTCCTGTAACTTTTTTCCCTGAAGTTAGAGGTCTGGTCAAAGTTAGTAATTTCCACTATGTCTGTTGTCAGATTCTCAGAAAATAAATAATGCAGGGCATCAGAATGTGCCTCTCGTGACCTGATATATAGCATATGTCCCTGACTATGTATGTGAGACAGAAGTCTTCTACAGATGTCTTCTCTTTAACCATACAGAGAGTAGGTGACTATAACCTACTTAACCTCAAGTGTAGTCTAAAATTAAGCTGAATTAAGCTAAAATTACTCTGAAGTACTACCTTGATATACTGTACAAAACAGTGTCTTATTCTTCAGATCTTTTTCAGAAAGCTGTGAAAGCATGTGGAAATGGCAGAAAATTTACTGAAGTAATGGCATCTTTCAAGTGGCAAAAAATGTACTCTCTTAGTTTGCCAGAAGCATCTTACTGTAGTATGGATTGAATGGTAGGAACAGGCAAGCTGCAGTGCTGAGGTCTTAGCTTAATTTCCTTTAGGTTTGATGAGGAGAAGAAAACTAACTTTAATAAAAAACACTGATATTTGAACAGAACGCTCTAAAAGGACCTCACATTTCTGCACCCCGCTTAAACTTTACTAGCCTGCTTTCATGTAGCTCTTGCATTATTATTCTTTTAGACTTTGGAAATGTCAGCAGAACTCTGTAAGTGTGGCTGATAGTCTAAAAGCCTTTGCCAGTTGGAATCTGAATTAAATAATTATTTACTCCAGAAACTTCACCACTGATGTTACGAAGATGATTTAAAACACACTCAAACTGCAAAGGCATCAGTGATATTTTGGTTTGGTTTTTTTTTTTTTTCTCTTTTGGAAAGAAAAGGAAGAGCTAGGTTTACTGTCACATCATTGCATAAGCATATGTGTCACTTCAGTCCTTTAACTTAAGCTTGGCTAAGACTTAATCAGTAGCTGAAAGACCATACTATTCTGCAAAGTATGAATTCCATCTGTGATGAGTCAGATCTTTATAGAAGAGGAATATTTTTCCTCTCTTCTTATCTATGATGAATGGAATGCACCATTCCCATAATTTTGGTATCATATGAGGCAAATATTTGATTATCTGAGTTGATTATTTGATTTTTACTTTAGTAAAATGTGATAGTTCAATGTAGTACTGCTGTAGCATGAATAAGGCGAGATTCTTTTTGATTTCACAACTCAGGGATAATTAATAGAAAATACAAAAACAGGGGCTCATTTTTTTGAGTCATGAAAATAGTTTATTGATCAGTCATTGGAAGTTCATTCTAATGTTCAGCATTCCTGAAATGTCTCCAAACATACGAAAGGTATGGAGTCCAAATCTTCAGATTATTTTTTCACATATAGTTACAGTTACAGCTTATTACATGAATTTCACATATAAAGGGAACAATGGCACAGTTAACTGAAAGAAGCAAAGACAGGTGACATAACTCTAGAGCTGCTTACACATATGAGCAAGTGCCACCACTCAGGAAGTGGCTATGCATCATCTGACCTTTGGTAACTGTTAATGGACATGACCTTAACCTGAGGGTATACAGGCTACTAGATTTTTATCAAAACCTCTTCAATTGTACACTAAGCTAAGCCTTGCAGATGTGAAGAACTAAGAATACATACATGAAAAGTTGCTACATGTCAGCTGGCATGACATAACTTATCAGTCATCTGTTAGGGTGTCTGGGCTGTTGGGTTAATGAACTAATGGCTGCTATCCTAAGAAAAAATAATTATCTAAAGCAAAACTAAGATTGTGGACCAATTCCAGCTTCCAATTACATCACCCTACCAGAGATAAAAGTTGGAGTTATTTTGGCTTCTCAGAGTTTGATGAGATCAAGAATTAGTCCTTACATGACTAGAATTTGTATTCCTGCTGAATAAATACATTAAAATAAATGAGAACTGAGAGATTTAGACTCTTTTCAATTTATAGTTCTCAGCTGTCTTGATATATTCACATATGCTTTTTTCTTAATGCAGCTGCTCTTTTGATGATTGCAACAGTAAAATTTGTAGTCTTTCCAGGTATTATTGCAGTGGAATGGAAATTAATTTTTTTCCCCAGTGCTCACACAAGAGTTTCATTTATGGTGCAAATGAGTGAATCTTAAATTGCTAAAAGAGTTCTAAATAACTGACATATCTGATTCCACATCCAATTCATTAAACACAAGACTAACACAGCTACAGTATCGTTGCAGAAGTTTGGCAACGGGAAGTGAGATTTTTGATTTCAAGTTGGCTGGTGGAAATCCACATGCTCTTTAAATGCAACATTGAAATCGACAGTAGTGCCATTAACAATTTATCAATGTTTCCCTCTTGTAGCATCCCCATGGGTTTCAGTGGGACTGCTCACGCAGTCACCTAATTTTTATTATGAATGGTGGGAAGAATCTAGACCTCAAATTAATTATCAGTTTGATTAATTATTTCTTATCCTAACCTTGGGGAACTTAGCAAAAAAATATTCATAACTAGGAAATTGTACTAGGTTTTAAAAAGTAAAATGACCATTTGGAAGTTGTGGTTCAGCTTTGGAAATAAACTCAATTAATTTAGTCCCCCATCATCCCTGGCTGGTGATTCATGCCAGTTCCTTTGCATTGGAACAAGGAATGCATGTATTCAAGTTCAATAAAGTTTCATTTAGCAAAATGTATGATTCACAGTCAGAAACTGTCATGGAAAACTTAACTGAGTTATACCTGTTTCATCACCAGTGGCTATGGCCTTCAATTTAATTTTAAATTCTCTCCCTTAATGTATAAAGCACTAGATGCCTGGGACTGAGAAAAAAAGTTCATATTAAAAAAAAAGCAGGTGTTATGATTATTATATCTAAGAAAAAATGCATGATAATAACAATATAAAAATAATCACTTGAAAAACTATTTGTTTTTTTACGTGATGCAGTGCCAAACGCTCCATTCTGAACATGGTCTTGGGGATGGTGCTGGATACAGTTTGATTTCACTTGCTTATGTTCTTTGTTACAGTGAATCACATTAAAACCGCATGGTTCCCTTTGACATTAGCAGTCAGAACTGCAACAGGAACAGCATCTGAATCTGCTGGAGCTGAGCAGCTAAACATCAACAGTCTTGCTCTGGCAGGAGCAGGAATTAGCAGGAGATAGGCCCATCATCTGAGCAAAATTGCCCTCATTCACTGTCTAAGGGCCAGGAAGCAAGTACCTGCACACCTTAGAAGTAATGTTTACTCCATGTAATTGAGAGGAAGTTGCAAGAAAATTGCTCAACAGGAGAATTAATCAGGAATCAGATTCTGCAGCAGTTAGACAATTAAATAATTAATTGTTTATCAGACTAAACTCAGTAGGGATGACAGAGAACAAGGTTCCAATTTAAAATGACTTGATTATCATGAGACTGTAAGGGTTAATTTCATATATATGTTTATTTTTACGGACCAATCTAGGCAATAAGCCATACTTTTTATAACAACAGGATAACATTTTCTACACAATAATAAATCTGTAATATTCAATGTAAGCAAGAAGACCTGGCCAGCTAAAATGTTACAATATCATATTCCAAGGGAAGACTAAAAGACCAGAAGTTTTAAAATTGCCTTAACTCTATGTTATTCAGTGTTGATATAACTTTGAGAATGCAGCTACTGCTCTGTAAACGTTTAGTCTCCTGTATAACAAACATCCTTGCACACACAGAGCTTCAATTTAAGGATTCTCAGAACAAGCAATTGTGATTTATGACAGGGTTTAGGCTGTCTCTAAAACTAAATTCAGCTCAGTACCAGAAGATCACATGGATTCCTGCACCACTTAAGCCAAATTTGTCCTTTTCTCTAAACTAGCCCTTAAAGTGGAGAAATATTCTGCATTAGAGCTGGATATTATTTTTGGTTTTGTTGGCAAATCTTGCATGCACGAGAAGTGCAGACAGGCAAAAGTATCTGGGAATTTAGGAAGACTTGGATTAGTACTATGTCCCCAGCTCTAAATTGGGAACAGTTACAGATTCAACTTTAACATTCCTGAAACAGAACATTTTAATCTTTTGTTAGATTTATGTCCCAGTTTCGGCTGGGATGGAGGTAATTTTCTTCCCAGAAGCTGCTGTGTTTTGAGTTTAGTACAGGATTTGCTAGATGAAGAATGTTGATAATACACTGATGTCATTAGTTATTGCTAAGAGATCAAGGACTTTTCGCAGCTTCCCAGGTTTTGCTAATGTGCAGGTACAAGAAGCGGGGAGGGATACAGCCACTTTCTTCCTGGTTCTCTCCCTCATCTCTTCCCTGGGGAAGGGGAGGATGAGTGAGCGACTGTGTGGTACTTGATTGCTGAGTGGGGTTAAACTGTGACAATTTATTAGGAGTTATAGGTGTTGTTCAGGGAAAAGAGATGATCAAATAGTGTCTTTTTTTCCTCTAACCCAATGACTAAGGAACATAATTTGCAAACTTCAAATTAACTAGTAAGAGCTACAAATCATTTGAGAATTTAACTTTTCTGAACATCAATATTTCCTCTACTCCAGTGAATAAAATAAATCCAACACTGCATCCTCCTTCTGTCAGAAATATGTTAATGAGCACTACAATTAAGCTAGGCCTAAGTTACGGATTTTCAACATGATGTTGTTGCTAAGGCACATGGAGAGCAAGGAGGTGGTTGGTGACAGCCAACATGGCTTCACCAAGGGCAGATCGTGCCTGACCAATTTGGTGGCCTTCTATGACGGGGTAACAGCATTGGTGGACAAGGGACGGGCAACGGACATCATCTACCTGGACTTGTGCAAGGCATTTGACACTGTCCCGCACGACATCCTTCTCTCTAAACTAGAGA
>WHYT01017102.1:470736-493778 GCA_009806455.1 Tetrax tetrax
CCTGTTGTGATAGGACAAGGGGTAATGGGTTTAAATTAGAAGGAGGGAGGTTTAGATTAGATATTAGAAAAAAATTTTTCACAATGAGAGTTGTAGAGCACTGGCACAGGTTGCCCAGAGAGGTGGCGGATGCCCCATCACTGGAAACGTTCAAGGCCAGGCTGGATGGGGCTCTGAGCAACCTGATCTAGTCAGGGAGGTCCCTGCTTCTTGCAGGGGGATTGGACTAGATGACCTTTGAAGGTCCCTTCCAACTCTAACCATTCTATGATTCTATGATTCTATGATTCTATGTTGATTATCAGTGTGATATTTTTATACTTTACTGGTTTTGACTGAAGTTAAATTTCTTCATAGCAGCCAGTATGGACTTATGTTTTGGATATGTGATGAAAACAGTGATGATAACAAAGAGATTTTTTTTTTTTAATTTATTGCTGAGCAGTGCTTAAGCAGCTCTTTGTTACTCTTCACACTGCCTCACCAGCGAATATGCTGGGGATGCACAAGAAATTGGAAGGGGACACAGCTGGGACAACTGACCAAAAGGATATTCCATACCATAATTACATTGTGTTCAGCAATAAAAGCTGGAGGAAAAGGGAAGAGGGTGACAATTGGAGTGACGGAGTTTGTCTTCCTAAGTAACCAATAGATGTGATGGAGCCCTGCTTTCCTGAAAACTGCTGCACACTTTCCTGTTGTGGAAAGTAGTGAATCGATTAATTATTTTGTTTTGCTTGCACATGCAGCTTTTACCTTAGCTATTAAACTATCTTCATCTCAACTCAAAAGTTTTCTCACTTTTACTCTTCTTATTCTCTCCCCTATCCCACTGAAGGGGAGTGAGCCAGTGGCTGTGTGGGGCTGAGCTGCCTACTGGTGTAAAATCATGACAGACATCAAAGTAGATATTACAGTCGCTCATCTAGTCAAGAAATACATGGGGTCTTTATCATCTAGCCTTCCATAGCAGAATTTTCTTAACTTTGACATATCTTTTTCAACTATTTTGTTCAAACTGTCTGCTGGATTCAAGAGCTCTAGGGGGAATAAAAGGCAAACAGGTGAATACAGATGACACACATATAAAAAAAGAACTCACAAAAATCAGATTTAAGCAACTCAGAATTATTGTGAGTCAAGGTATATGCTATTGCAGACGTCAGTTGAAAAGAAATAAATATTTTGGTTATATTTAATGCATATCTACTTTAACTACAAGGGAACATGAAACCCTTTAGTTTCGTCTCCCACCTCTTATATTAGAAAGTTTCCTTTTCTTTTTCTCCATAGTTTCTCAGTTGCTTTAGTCTGACTCTGACAGTGATATTTTTATTTAAGACCAAAAATGTTCTGTTGTAGTCCTGTTGGGCTTTGCAGAACTGCATTACAATCAGACCAAAGTACACGTTTTACTACTGTTCTGTGATCCTGCTGTATGTCAGGCCAAGCAAAAAATTCTTAATTACTTCTGAGTGAATATGATCATAAAGGCAGATGCAAAATTTTAATTTTATTGTTTCATTTATGTAGCTTAGAAGAATGACTCATCAAGGTTAACTTTCTTTATGGCATCAAACTTTCTTTATGGCATCAGTTAAAGGAAATGTTCAGAAAGAGTTAAGCTAACAGAATATAAGTCTATTTAAAATGGACCAGTCTTTTAAGAAAGTAATATAGCTTTCAGTATTCCTACAAGTACCAGCCACAACCATTTCATTTTTCTTCAAAATTCCTGAAGAAATGTGAGTTTAAGTACTCAGGATGAATACTTCTATTTCCTTCTATTCTATATTGTGAATATGATACTCAGAGTTTGATTATATCTTTATGGAAGAGGTATACCATCTGAGTGCTACTTGGTGATGCGAAGCAAACATTTTACAAAAGTTTATGGCTGATATACACAAAATCCATTTGAACTTTCCTCAGAGGAAAACATGGAAGTGCAGAAAATTATTCTTGCCTACTGATAGTCCAAAATACCAAAAAGAGTCATAGGAAACCTATAAATGTTTTGCATAATCCTGACAATATCCAGTTGTTCTATCTTTCAGTAATGCATTATACAGTATTGTTCTGGAGTTAGCTTTTTGTGGCCAAAATGTTCTCTAATGCTCTTTTGAACAGTGTATCATAATGAAATCTTAAGGTAAATGCAACATTTGCAGTGCCAGTATTTCTTAACATTACAAGTGAACGTCAGTGATCTGTCCATCAAATCCTCCCTGAAATACTTGGAAAAGCAAAACCTCTAATTACAGTACCCTTTTGCCCTTTTATACAGAAATGTCGAATTACCGGAGATCTTCTAGTCATTATCCCACACATCATTCAAGAAAAAAAAAGAAGACGACTGGATAAAACCAAGTATTTCAATGCTGTTGTCTGCACTTATCTTTGGTGGTTTTGTCATACCATTATACTGTTAGCTTTTATAGCACAGTTGTCCTCCACACAGTACTTTACATAAGAGGTGAACAGTATTACTCCACTTTTGCAGTAAAATGAGGGAAAGGACACAGATGTGATTTGCTCAAGGACAGTTCTCACATCACAAAAAGTGAAGAGATGTCCCCATTTGCTTTCCAAATGCCAAACTTTAGCCAGTATTTTCCCACTGTAACACATGACTCACTGTACTGTTCTACTCCATCCTTCAATTGTTCCTAGTGAAGTCAAATGTGAAACTCCTATTGCCTACAGGGAAAAACAAAAAAAGCCCAAACAAAACCCCAGATTCTTTATCTTTAAGACATTTGCAAAGAGGATCCATCTGTCTTGCTTAGGTTGTTACTTTGCTCCATCTTTGAAATTTCTGAGTTTATGAGACTTTTAAAAAGAAATATTTTTTTTTTTCTTCACACTTTATTGGGATAAAGTGTTGTAGCATAATTTTATAATGAAGAGCATTTCCTACAGAATTCAGCTGATTTGCTTATGATCTAAAAGGAAGGCTTAGTAAGACTGAGAACTAGAGTAGAACTCACCAGTCCAAATCACTGAAACATTCTTTCTAATAAATTTTTCTTAATTTAGCAGAGCTCTTCACTTTCTTTAAAATGGAAGTTCAAACTTTGCATGGTGGTTCAAAGACTAGTGGATTTAGTATTAGTATTTAAAAATGCCTGGAAGACATCCAAGAACTGTCAGAAATCTTGGGATTACGGGTTGAAACCACTGGCCTCACTTCACGACATTCTTGAACCATGACCTTCTCCAAAAGAAAAGTATTCTTTTCCTGTGATGCAGACTGTCATAGATGGCATTGAAAAAAAATGCAACTGGTAAATTGTATAGATACTGGTGAAAAAAAAATACTCTTCTTGGTAGTGGTCAATGTTATGGCAAGTGCCAATGGCTCCAAACTGCAGTTAGGAAGATTCAGGTTTGATATTAGGAAAAGCTTTTCCACTGGGACAATTGTGCAGTCCTGGGACAGATTGGACTGTGTGGTCTTTATCTTTGGAAATTTTTCAAGATTTGTGTAAGCAAAGCCACGGCTGACCTGATCCAGTGTTGGCAATAGTCCTGCCTCAAGTGGAAGGCTACTCTATATGACCTCTATTTCTATGGTTCCATGAAGATCAAGATGAATTATTTATTTTTATATCATACTTGTCTTTGATTTCCTTTAAAATGTCTGAATGCATTTGTTATATAAAGAGGTAATAATTGGGCACTTCCAGTTCAGCACATTACAATATATGCTAAATTAGTGTTCCAGAAAAATGTGAGAAATTGATTCAGCATTCTTAAAAAAACAATGAGGAATATCAATGAAAATATGAACCATAAATATTCAATATTAACAGACTTTAATTTGGGAAGTAAGTCTACTCTCATTAAAGTCTACATTTTAGTTCCTACTTACTTCGCTGCTGTACTCAGCAAACGTGTAACGACTGAAGACGTGTGCGGCCACCCTAGATGGCCACACAGGTCACAGGATTTGCCCTCTGTGCATACTGAGGCAACATATTTAACGATTTGCTGAGGATGCAGCTGCCCTGTATGGTCAGTCACTGACTGTGGGACATATGCAACAAAAGCCTTCCATGGAGCAGTGCTTCCAGAAGTGAGACCTACCTATGTGAGTGGCACTCAACGAGCAAGCCAGGGTACACTGCAGCTTTGCTTGTGCCAAAAGCATAAAAATACTCATCCATTTGTTTCAAGAGGATGTAATGGTATTTTTTTTGATCTTTGCATATATTGAAACTGTAATGCTGGTAATGGGGAAATATAATGTAATTATATTAATTTTTATATTATCTTTTTTTTTTGCATTTTATCAAATCCCTCTGATGGCCAAATCGTGCACTTCCAGATTCTATCAGCTACATCTCTAAATTAACTCAGTTTATGTCGAGTTCCCATAAAGCTTTATCAGGCAGGGTTTATTTATGGATACATGGCTAAATGGTAATGTTTACTGGTCAGTGGCACCGCAGTAACTTTTCAAAATGTATTTGAAGCCAGTTTGATTGATATTGGCCTGCACTTGCTAGGCCATTCATCTTCAGCAGACACATAAACAGAGGTTTAACTTAACATCCTTAAAAACAACAACCCTTTTGGTCCAGACCAAATAATGATTTTACGCATTGCAGCATCTAACTTTAACTCCCTGGCTTGCAGTGAAATGAATTGCAGAATTGCCTGCAGAATAGTGTTGAATTGCAGTTCATCTCCTCACACAAGGTGAAGATTGAGAGTCTGGAAGTCCTATACAAAAAGGTAGGAATCATCTATTAGCTGTAGGTGGACACCGAGAACAAGGATGTAGCTACATTCCTGTCTATCCTCCTGCCTAGGTGTCTGACTTAAGCCCTAGGGTAATAAAAATGACAGAGTGTTAACAACATTATGGCAAAATAAATTCTCAGCTATTTCCTATTTGGAGAAAGTTTATTACCTCAGTTGCATAGATTATTTTGGCATGAAGCTCTCAATTAATTGTGCTATGTCCTCTTGGCAGCAGCACTGACATCAAAGAATTCAAATTTGTTTTCTTTGAAAACAAGTCACTGAAGTTTGAAACACAGCAGATGGAGGTGTTAATGAGCAGAAACCCCTTGTTCATGTTCTCCAACAGGTGACTAACTGAGTCTTGGGGCTGCATGAAATCAATTGAACTTCATACTGCAGTACATTTAACCCTGATGTTTCTACTTCTATTACATGTTTAATATCAAGCAATCCCCATCTCCTTTAACTAAATAACAGAGGGCAAAAATCTTCTGTACTGAGACTGGTGGTTTTTGCTGAAAGATAGAAATTTCAGTGAGACTATGGTTGTGTAGTTTCACCAGCCTTGTCCATTGAGTTCAGGCGAAATATTTAAGAGGCTTTTCCAAGCCTCTTGATTCCTTTCAGGTGTCTGGTGCATCCCTTGGGCTCCCTCTAAACTTTGACTTTGTCATCTTTTTCTGCCAATTGAATGACTTTATTGAAGGAAGAGCTTGAACTAATTATGTTTAGGAATGGCTTAGGCAGTGATATCCTGACACTCATTTTCCATAGTACACTTATATAGCTGATCATGCTTACCTAGGTATTGAGTACCTCATCACTAGATAGTAACGGAATAAAAAGAAGGATCCTGGGAATATGGATAGGAAATGAGAACTCCCAAGGTCTCAACTGAGAAGCCTAAGCACTGGTCCTAGACATCATTGATTTGATTTTCCTATCTCTCTTCCTACTCTTTGAAATTTTGGGAAGATACGATGGAAGTTACTTTCCTGTCAGCTGCATAAGGTCTGGATTTCCTTCTCTCTGTTTTTCTTGCCGGGAAAATCTAGACTATTATGTAAACCAGGTATTACAAAAGACTTTTATAGACAAGACTTCTCCCCTTCTTTATTTCTATCTCTGTATCTTTATAACACTTTTGTAGCTAATTATTGTAGTATGTTAGCTGTGGTAAAACCAGTGGTTCACAAAACTACTTTGTAAGGTTAAGGTCAACTGTGGTAGTGCTTAAAGTTCTGTTGGTTTTTTTTTTTTCATTTACTTCTAAATTCAGGCAACTTCTTTAGAACATATGTTTTAGAGTACAGTTTTGGACTTGAGGTCCCTAAGCAATGCTTCAGATACTGAAATTGCTTTTATCTTCTGAACCAAAGTGACCTATTCAAGGTGGTGCAAGAAAGCCCAGAGGAACAGCCAGTGCGTATGCAGAGCTAGTGCTGCGGTGCAGCGGTGCTGCAGAGCTGGTGGGTGAGTCGTGGCAGTGCAGGTAAAGCACAGATGCCCAGTGTGAGGCTGGTGCCTGACACTCAAGAGGGTTCAGCAGCCTCCAAATGCCGTTCATCATTGTGGTGGTTTAGCCCGGATCACCACACAGTTTCGTGCTCAATCTCCCCCTACCGAGTGGGATGGGGGAGAGAAATGGGGAAAAAAGGAAAACTCGTGGGTTGAGATAAAAACAGTTTACTAAAATAGCAAAGGAAAACTACAATAATAACAGAATATAAGGATATTAATTTATACAAAATTACAAAATGAACAATGTACGATTTCTCACCACCCGCTGTACGAATGATTGACACAGCCTGTCCCGAGCAGAGATCACGGAAATGACACCGAGCAGCAAGCAAAGAGCGGCAGAGAGTGAGCCAGCAAGGTAGAGGGAACGATGCCGGCAAGCAAGAGAAGAGAAGGTGGAATATGGACGAATAGAATGCCCCCTCCCATGGGCAGCCCCCACTTATATCCTGAGCATGACGTTTATGGCATGGAATACTCTCTTTGGCCAGTTTGGGTCAATTATTCTGGCTGTCTTTTGCCCAGCTTCCTGCATCTGCACATTAACGAGACTTTAACGAGACTTGGAAAGCCAGACAGTGTCCTTGGTCTCATTAACAACTCGAATCATCAGAGTGTTTTTATCAGCATTCTTCACACAGGAAATCCAACACACACCTGCTACTGAGAAAAGAATTAACTCCATCCCTACCGAAACCAGGACAATTATTCAACTCTGAATTAATTTGGTTTTCTTAAAAAACCAAAGCTTTTATACCTCATAGAGGCAATGCCAACTGCTCAATCACCTGGGCTGAGTCTCTTTTTCTGTATCTTTAGATTAATCAATACTTTATACAACAGATTATCTAGTGTTTCTTGTGGTAATGGAAAGCTGAAAGAAAGCAGGTAAATAAATAGTGAATCAATTGCACAGCTATGTCTGGAAATAACGAGGTTTTTTTTTGCCATTAGCAAGGAGTTGCTCCTAAGGGGTCCTGTTCAACTGTTTTCACTCGCATTTGATATCTTCTTATCCCAGCACTGGAATTCACAAAAGAATTTCCAGGACAAATTCAGGCATAAAGGTCTATCAAAAAGCATATCAGAACAGAATGTTGAAGAGGCAAGATTTTGCTTTGTCAAACTCATAAAGTAAATATGTAAGTAAACTTCCCTAATAAAGAACTATTTTTAAAGTGCCTAATAGCATAGTAAAAGTGGCTTAATAAAACTGCTCAAACGAACTTGACATTTATAGCGCTTTTCTGTGGAGTGATATATAAATAACTGTCTTATCTAAGATCATCAACAAGATACATTTGCACTTCTTTGCACCTGCAAGCTAGCCATGTGAAAGAACATGTAAAAATAGATGATCCCTTTCAATTTATTAAAAAAGCAATCAGATACTATTTTTTTTTTTTTTCCCCACAGACCTAGTGCTTAAATCCACACCAGGGAAACAAATAAGGATATTAATCTTTAAATGTTGTCAGTATCCATCACATTTATATTTTTAAATGTGAGAAGTGCAAGGTTTATGGTGTTGAACTGATATCTGGACATCCAGACTGTCTGGGTGCTCTTCAGCATCATTTCATGGGACTTTCTCTGCAAAGACAGTAGAGCGCTTTCTAGAATGTGAAGCTGATGCAACTCACATCCCGACATTTGTTCACCCCACCTTGACAAAGTGCGTAGGTGTGCAACACTACTGAACCTCAGCCATCTCTGAGGGATTCAAGGAGGTAACATTAACACGTTGGACAGGATGGACATTTGGGAAGGGAAAAGGGCCAAGGACATAAAGACAGCACTTGCACTGCTAAAAGATCTCAAATCTCTTAGCAGACCATAACAAGCCTGGGTATGCTGGAGCCTTTTTGGGTAGCACCAGCCACTAAACCCAGTCGTGTATCCCATATATCTGCAAGATAAACCTGCCAGAAAGAGATCACTAATTTATTTGTCCCTATGCAAAAGATTCTAATCTTCCCATGCCATGAAGCGAGAACTGCACCAGGGTATATCAATCAGTAAAGTACTTAAGTATACGCTTAATTCTATATCGTAGCGAAACTGCCTACAAACCCCCATGTAATGTGCTGAATGGAAATGAACAGTCCTAACCTCTTAAAGAGGTCGCTTTTAACCTTCTGTCCACAATATAAATTATCAGATAAGATATTTTATGCAGTTCCTAACTAGGTCAGCTATTTCTGGTTTTCAGTCTGTGTGGCTGGATCTATATTTTCCTTTGCGTTTATTCAAGTTGGTCACAAATTTTAGTAATGGAACTGCATTTTTTTCATTGAAACTGTCATAAGACAGTTATGGTGACATATCCTAGAGTCCCATGGCCCAGAACATGGTCTGCTTTATATTAAATAATATGCAACTGTCCTAATTAAAAAAAAAAAAAAAAGTCAGCTATTTTAAACCTATATTGTAAAGTCTTAGCTGAGGAATTGGCTTATTTGGACCAAATCCTACTTCAGTTTTTTTGGTTTTGTCATTGTCCTCACACATTTGCACACTAGTAGATTGTAGAATTGCAAGCAAGTTCTTTATCTTTCTCTTTGGAGTTTGAAGTAGCATGCTATCAGGATTTGAGAACAGACGATCTGTTAAGATTTGGTAACAGGTTCTATATTCATGCACTTATACAATAAAGAGAGAGCAGTCACAAGGAAGTAAAGACATGGAAGCAGAAGCAAGGCTCAAGCTCCAATATTTATTTATTTATTAATTTATTGATAGTCAAAGGTAATTGATAATAAAGGATTTTTTTTTTCAGTATGGAGATAAATTAAGTACCTGATAACACGACCAGAGAAATTATTCTTCAAATGTTGCATTTAGCATGGGATTCAACATTGTAGAAGAATGTAAGTAGCATGACGTTGATGTGAGCCAAACTATATACTCCTTGAACTTCTTTGATTAATTATTGTTATTTAGTAGTTAGAATCAATGTTTTCCAGACAACAAGATTTATTGCTCATTCTTTATAACTGTAATTTACCATGACCTTTATTTATTGCAGACAACTTTAGTAGGATTATTATTGTTACTAGAGAAGATAACTGAGTTCACAAGGCTCATTGGTCCAGTTCCCTGGCTTTTGCAGTGATTTACTACAGGGGGATAAGTGTGTGTGCCATGTATGGAAGCTGGGGAGCTTGCAAGGATTTTTTGACAGATAACATCATAGGCTTTTTTGAACTCAAAAGGGAACAGTAAGCAAAGCCAATGTCAGATTTTAAACTGTTACTGAATGTGACATGAACTCCTTAATAAATTCATTGAATGTAGATAAAGGAATTAAATAATTGCAATTTAGTGTTGTCATCACATACAGATGATTTTATTACATATGATTTTATTACTTTATTTACTACTTTTTCAGAAAAATTGGTGACGTTCTTGTATTGAAGGATAAAGGGCTGAAATTGATATATAAAGGCTGGCTTTTACTTCCAACCTCAATTTTACACCAGCGTAATTCCCATGGATGTAGATCCTCACCCCTGTGAACAAAGCCAGAGTTTCCAGGCTCTGATGAAAGCTTCCTGTGCAAAGACTAACAAGTTACCTTAAGTGTGAAACTCATCACATTGTAGGAAGGCAGACAGTTAAACTCCTTATGTGCTTTGAAGTGTGGTTTAATTCTTATTTTGAGTAACCATTTTTTAAAATGTTTTTAATTTCCAATATTAATTTGTAGTACAGAGCTGAATTTTTTTTTGTTTGGTTTGGGAGTTTGATGGGTGCTTGGGGGTTTTGTTTTAGGGATTTTTTGCCTTTAAATATATATATATATATGTCAATTCTGTTTTTATTTTTTCACTTACCTTCACCTGTTTCGAAAATAGCTCCATCTTTTTTCAATGTTTCTCTTCCATATTCCGGCAGGAGTCATCAAAATACCATGTTTGTGTTACTGCTTAAGTCACACATGTGACTTAAGCTTTTGGAAATCTAGTAGTTCCTTCTAAAGTGTGTTTCTTCATAGAATCATAGAATGGTTTGGGTTGGAGGGGACTTTTAAAGGTCGTCTCATGCAACCCTCCTGCAAGGAGCAGGAACATCTCCAATCAGATCATGTTGCTCAGAGCCCTGTCCAACATGGCCTTGAATGTTTCCAGGGATGGGGCATCCACCACCTCTCTGGGCAACCTGTTCCAGTGTTCCACCACCTTCATTGGAAAAAAATTTCTTATATCTAGTAAAATCTGCCCTCATCATGCTTTACTGTCTGTCCAGAAGTCTAGAAAACATAAGATTCAAAGTCAGTCCTGATCTTTCATCAATATATGGTGATATTCTTAGTATTATATAATTTGTTTTCTTGCCCTATACATTTACTTTTTATCCATTTAGATTTATAGTTCCTGTTTTACTAATTAAATTAATACATGATATAAATTACTAAATTTTCATCTTACTATAAAACAGATGGCATAAAATTAAAGCATGTCTCTGACTGCCTATATAATATGTCCCTTATGCTAGATTTGAATAATACTACATTTCTCTACCAGTTGTTAATCTTTTTTAACAGTGGACAAGAAATTCTACAAGTGACTGCTGAGTTGCTTTATGGCATGCAATATGCATTTGAAATCTACATTCAGCTTTTTCTAATTTGAAACATGTCAAAGGAAAGATGCCATAACGAATGAAGGTGATAATACAAGTTTCCCAATACACCTTGTGCAACATGTCCCCTCTTTGAAATGAAGTTTTTGCCAGAGTATAGATAGCCAGTGCAATGCTGTTTTCAGGTAGACTTAATTTCCCTATATACTTTTCTGAAAGGAAACATTTTTGGGAGAAAAATAGAACCTTCATTCTTTCCCCAAGAAAAGTCTCCACAATTCAGATAAGTGTCTGGACAGAAAATGTATCATGTGGACCCTCATCATGTGGTCTTAGAAACAAGTCAATAACCTGTCTGTGAGAAAACAGGACTGGGCTACATTTGCTTCATGTCATTTTTCTCCAGAAGCCTCCTTTTCCCACCTTCACCACATACCAGCTTTACCCTCTCCATCCAGTCCTGAATTCCTGCTGAGTTTTTTACACATTGTAGGTCTTCCCGACCAGTTTGTAAGGCCCTTGGACCCAGGATGAGGTGGTAGTCTGTATTCACACAGTGCCTAGTGTATTTCTTGGTTGGGGCTTGTATTATGTTGAGATATATTAGGATTACATTACCAACAGTCACTGGGCAGCACAAAGAGCATGTAGGAAGAAGGCAGTTAGCTGGAGAAGATGCATTGCATGGGACAATTATCTTCAACTGTAGAGGCTTATAATTATTTCTGTTCAAAGAACTGTCATAAATGTGATGAGAAACATGCAGAAATACACTGTATGTCTACCTGATCTTCTTCATTTTCTGTTTTATCATCACTAGTTATGTTTTTGTGAAATGTTGCCTGTAGACACAGGAGGTGGTAAAAAATAAAAAAGAGGATATGTTGTAAATGTAGTTGAAATTAAAAGCTTACATTTAAAGAGAATTAGGTTTTTCACAAATAATATGAGTGGTTTTGCTAACATCTTGTCATAAAAAGCCCATCCTGTTGTTTTGACACCTTTCTGAGCTCTGTTAGGAAGATAAAGTATGAAACTGAATTCTTTATGATACTTCATAGGTGTCTTCACCAAATTGTTTGTTTTTCTAAAACGTATCTTCAGCCTTTGAAGAGGAATTGGGCTGGGGTAACGGAAGAGCTTTAAGGATTTGGACAGCCCTGAGTAGTAGCATTAAAAGATTTTTTTTTCTCTTCCCGTAACACCAGAGTTCAGCAGTACAAAATACAAAATATGTGAAAACAGACCTCAAGAATGTAAAAAAATACTTTCGCAAATAAAACCTATAAAAGCCTTTGATATAATCCCGGTGAGCTGAAAGATACACAGTTATTTTCTTAAAAATTGAAATATTACTTCGTATTTAGGTGATCAACGGTGACACCAGGAAAACACACTTTCATGAGCAATGACTGGACAGTAGAATTTCCTTCTGTCTCAAGTAAATGCAGGACAATTAGTGCTAATTAAATTGCACCTGACCCGCTAGTGCAGATGTCTGAACATTTGAGATACCAAAACCAATATCTTGTTTAAAATGAGAATAAGGAATAAGGGGGAAAATTACATGACTTTCAAGTATTTTTTGCACAACTTTATTTTTGAAAAATCAACCAGCAAATACCATGGGAAGAAATCTTTTAATTAATTATCTGCTGGAGATGACTAGTTTTACTAAAGACACAGGGGATGAGATCAGGTAATATATGTTTTTAATGTTATAATTGAATTTTCCATAGATTTATTTCCTAAAATGTTTATCTGTTTTGATTATCATCCATGACAAGAACTTATTTTGATTTAAAGTTCCTTCATCCTGTTTCCTCAATGGTAGCAAGAAGATGAAAATTTTTTTCTAGAGATATTAAGATATGTTAAAAAGATTTCAAATACTTTTAACATCCTGGTTTTAGTCCATTACTCAGCCAGTGTGTCATGCTTGGATGTAAAATGTAATGTAGCAGAAAATAAAAGGCAGCTTGAATTTTGCATTAGTAGTGAGAAGGAAGCAAATTTTTCAGGTAGTTGCAATCCTTTAATCACTGAATGATTGTTGTTATTTCACTGAAAAGTAGATGAGAGAATTTTCTTCAAGTTGCATGCATTGTTTGTGCATTGCATAAGATATAGAAATGCACAGGGCTACAAATAGACTGCTTTTACATGATTTACAGCCCTCTGTAATTTTTGTATTAATTAACATGCCTAAAATACGCTATTTACCTTTTTTGGTTCAATGAAAAAATAGTAATTATTATTATTTTTACTAAAAAAATATAATTTCAAAAAATTGAGTTTATCTGAACTGTGCATAAACTATGACTAGTTTCAACTAAAAGAAATATTTAGAAAATAAAAGAAACATTGACTACTAAGATTTTAAAACTTTTTTTTTTAATTTTAGAAGGTGATTTTTTCCCCTTTTAAAGGAAATTTTTTTTTTTATTAAGCAGGAGAGTTGTATTTCAACTAAAATAAAATTAATTACTTTCACTTAATTGTTGACATTGTTTGAATCTGAGTTTATCTGGACAACTTTTTTCTTTTGATTTGGTCATTTTATTGCAAAAGCTGTTGTTCACATCTCCTTTTTTTTAAAAAAAAAAAACCCTGAATAAAAATTATATTTACTGACTACTCTGAACTCTTCCTACAAAATCTAACTTCTTTCAATCTTTTATGCCTGTATTTAATTTAGGGCATTCATGACGTTTCTTCAACTGCCATGAAAAGTCCTGCAACGGTTGAGATAGGTCACGGTGCACAAGACGTAAGCAGTCAGTCAGAAAGGAGTGAACCTCATCTGCATGAGGTAAACCACAAGCTCTGTTAGGGCAAAGGCATAATTCTCAGTGGAAGACCTAGCCCATAAAAGGTATCAAAGAGCCCCACTCGATTAGCTTACCTTAAAGTACACAGTAATTTATCTTAGCTCTGCAGTGACATGAGATAAAGTAATAGCAGAAAGGGGAGGCTTGCAGCTCTGTAAATAGATTCTCTCCTGAGAGCCTGTTTACCCAAGATGAACTTCTGGCCTCGTTGGAAGTGGTGGCAGAATTCCCGTCAACCTTATCTGTAGCAGGGAAAGGTTTGAAAAATGTTCACTCATTGTTGAACCCTGTGCAGCTGCATTTATCCCAGGACAGATTCAGTACCAGTGCTTTCAGCATTACATTCATAGATTTGGAACTCATTTCAACACTTAGGCAGCCACACTTCATTACAATTAAACTACAGCAGCTCCCTTACAATTTATTTCATTTAATAAAATTTAAGTAGGCGTAGCTCGTTTCTTTATCATAAAAAGGGGCAAGGCACACTACAATAAGGCACCTTTATACTGATTTTGCACCTACATTTAATGTGTCTGTGCATCAAGACACAGAGAAAGTGGAACTGGAACTGGAACTTGACTTTTTGGTAGAAGATTTTATCGTTTAGCAAAATATTTATCTCAATATGAGAATTATGATGGACAGGCTAGATAAGAAACGGGAGCATTTAGACACACATTTAGCTAATTGCTAAGCTTAGATCAAGGCTAAACTGCAAGCTGGCTGTAATGTGTTTGCAAAGAACTCTTCAGAGGTTTGAACAATGTGACTGGGACCTTTTCAAGGCAGCAAGTCTATAGAGATACAGTCAGTCCTTTTCTCTCCCAGGGACTGGGCAGAAAACACGCTCTAGAAGTGGTGGGAATTTTAAAGGCTCATAGCACTAGCACCAATAGAGCTCCAGACACTGTAAAGTCTAAGAACTTCATTCTCCTGCCTGTATTCTGGCTGCTGATGTATGCATGGCGTCATGTGTAAGCTGTCTGCTTACACATGGGAGGCGAGGGGCAGGGGAAAAGCTAAAGGTCAATGGAAGTTCAGTAGCAAGGGGAAAAATTCATCGCAGTGCAGACAGCCTGTGCCACCCACTTCAGCCTCAAAACAAATCTCCAGTGGTGCATATGCTTGCGCAGAGGACTTTCAATCGTCAACATCACAAAGACAAAAAAGGCAAAAGAAATTTTTTTTAGTAAAATAATCAGAATATCCATAAGTACTGCAGGCAGGAAAAGAAAGACTCTTACAGAGGCCATGTAAGCTGCTCAGACGTCACCTAGTATCTAGTTAACAGGCCTTATAAATAGAAAATGATATAAACAAAATGGCATTTATACCTAGTGGAAGCATCTGGTTAGGTGGAATTCTGGCTTTATGCAAACTATCAGAAATTATTTTACAAGTGGTGGTTTCAGTTATCTTTTAACTCGGATCTTTGCAGTATAACTAAATATGAAAATAACCACAGACAGCATCATCTTTTTCGTCAAACATGCCTTTTAAATTGTACTTGTCCCACAGAGCATCTGAATCAAAAAAGAATGGGAAAATAGAAAGATTGAAACAAAACAAATATTAACTTTTAAGTAAAAAGTTTTGCAATACTCAGCTCATAGCTCTGAAATAGTGACTAAAAAATGGGCAAATTATGATTTTTAAATGGTGACCAATTAAGACCTGTGATGACCTTGTTCTTACATAAGACCAAGGCAGATGATTAAGATGATCAGTAATCATTTTGAAATCCTAGGGATAACATTCTAGCAAACAGTATATTTCCAAGAACAATGATATATTCTCATTAATACTTACATCTAGGACCAGAAATTAGAAAGTGATATCTCAACATCTTCATTAAGACATCAAGGAGAAAGTCAACAGTTCCTAGACATTTTATACTGAATGACTGCATACATGGTTAATTGTTTTAGTTTTCTACATGCAAAATGAGAGGTTATAAAGAAGATATTAATGCCTCTTTGCCATGTAGCTCATATTTACTATTCGTCATGGACAGTTTGCACAGGCATTGAGATTAGGTACATAGATGCTGAATTAACATATTAAAAGCTGGATTATGTCCTTTTTCTTAATGCAAGATAGCTTGTTGAATTTCAGGATTCCCTAAAGTATGTCTTTGTTGATACATTTATATTATGACATGCTGGTGCTATTGATTTGGTATATATTTTCCGTACAAATTTAACTAGTGTTTTAAAAAGAAAAAAAAAAAATGCAACTCCTCATCAGAAAAACTAGCTCAAGTTTACAATTTTTTCTCAATATTTGTCTATCAATCTCAGAGGTACAATTGTCACAAAAATCCAATGTGTATATATAAAACCAACAACAAAACAGGAAGTTATGCTTCACATTGCTATGAAGAGTTAGATAGAAGGAGTAAATCATATACATGATTAATAATATCACCTCAGTTTTCATCTTGAGCGTCAAACTGACACGTATTTCCCCTTAATTCTGTTGAAAGTCGAAAGCAAAATACAGACACATTAAAAAAGATGTTTTGAAGACATATAATATAGCTGTTTGAATCTGTATGTTACACCAAAACATTGAACTGTGTTATGCCTAGGAAAAGAAAAATGTATATTTTTTATTACAGAAAAATGACCATAGAAAATGTACAAAGGAAAACAGTCTTCAGTCATCCTATCTTTTTACAATTCTTAATTTATTATTTCAACTTATATTTGCATATATGTAGCTTTTTATATGAATATATATATACAGCTGAAATTCAAGCATATATTTCTGTACTTTCTTACAAAACTATATAGATACCCGATGAAAAGTAAAGTTGTATAAATTTTAAGGGACTGCACTTGTGACAGTTCTTCGACTAAAAATACACAAGGTTTATTGTTATTCCTTACAAATTACAAATACTTTGTTGTTAGAATATGGAATCCCTGTCCCAAGAAACATGTAATAGAAATAGATTTATAAACAGAGCAATGTACAATAGGAAATAGTGGTAAATTTTGAACAACATAGCTGCTGTGAATGAGATTTAATTTTTTTTCAAAAAAGAAAAAAAAGGTTATTATAGATATAGTAACTAGATAGAGTTCCCCACACGGAGCTAGTTCTCTCGACACTCATTCTTCCCTTAGGCTACTCAGTGAAAAAGACCATTTATTTGCTTTTGTAGTGCAGATAATTATACTGCAAAAATGGTCCACATTTAAGTATCTAAGACAGAACTGTAGAAACAAGAATTCCAAGAACATCTAAAAGTCTGAGGAAAGTCACAGTGAATTTTGCTAGTATTTGCTCACAAATCATTGAAGAAGTTCTCTAGGTGTATACATGTTAAACTTATGTTAACAGTTATCAGACAATATCAGACCATATTTTTATAATAGTATAGATTTATTATAGGAATTAGTCCCTTAAAATTCATGTTTCACTTAGTGTATTCTAAATAGTTCAAGTAAATCTGTTTTTTAGCAAAGATAAAATCAGTTATAGTTGCATGGGTGACTATTGAGGATATGAACATGCCCTTTTTTATTTTGAGGGACATATAATTTTAGTGATGTTTAAGATTTTCTTAATAATGATTGGGTGACTTGACAGAAACTTATGCTGCAAAACAGAACAGATTTGGTAGATATGTTAAAATATTGTCCCATAACCTGGAAAGATAAAAAAGTAAGAAGTGTTGAGTGATTCTAGCTTTATTCTCATAATGTTGACTATATGATAATAGCTAGTGATTAATCTATACCATACAATGAAATCAAGGTCATGATGAGCTACTGTTAAGCGTTAATTTAATTCTTAGCATTACGAATGCAGCTATATTTGGCTTGTTCTATAAGTATTACCCTTAGCTAATATAATAACTTCATTTAATAATAACTTCATAGCTTTCTATAGCTATCCCTTGCAATATGTATTAGTTTAAAAATTTTTATCTATACATCAAGGAAAACATTCTACAGCAGGGAGAAATGTAGTCATTTTTGATATCCCATTATGAGAAAGTGGAAGAAAAACATTAATGAAGAACTTCAGCAGAATCTTCCTAAACAAGCTATCAGCATGTAAACCTGGCCAACTGCATGCTACAGAGTGTATAAGGTACTAAATGGGCAGTTTCAGTAACTGTTCTCTGATTTCACTACTTTTACTGCTTGATTAAGTCACATAAATGTGTTCTTCATCTAAATGATTGAAAGTTACCTTTCTGACCAATAGTTACCCTTAACCTTGATTACAGATATATGTATTATCTAGGAAGAGCATCTGCTGTGGAGTAATGGATGTACCCAGATATCAGTGAACCAAAAGACTGGGCAGATGTTTTGTTTCTCAGGAGAGAAGATTTCTGCAGGGATTTCACAGTAAAAAAAAACAGCTTAAAAAAAAAAAAAAAGGAATCTTCTGAAAACCATTAACGATAGACACAATTTTTTTTTTATTTATGAAGCCATCTGCACTTGCTCTTAAAGTCTAAGTTAATAATTTGAAAGCAGTAAAGAGTAGAAAAATGCAATCATGCTTTATAGTCTTTTTCTAAGCAACTCTTAATTATATTGCTTCATTACTTTAAGTAAATTCTGAACACTTTCTATGGCTAATACAAAGGCACCACTTTTTTTCCCTGTGAAACTCTGAACTAAAACTAATTCAATTTGTGTTGGAAAGCAAAGACCATAAAACTAAGTAATTGGATGAAAAATCAGACACTGATGAGTGATGAATTCCTGCTTGTATTATAGTCCATTTTGTGGCTTCTAAACTCTTTGCTCTTTCAATGTTGTGATTTTATTGCAATGTTCGGTTTGGTAATTAGGTTTTTAATATTACTTCATATATTGATCTTAAATGCAAAATAGATGTTTTGTATAAGTTAGCTACTCAGTGTGATATTTGAGTGATTTTTGGATATCTGGATTTTTAAAAACCTGCCACTTCAGCATCTGGAAGCATTGTCTCTAAATGCTGTTAGCTTGGGCACTTTTATTTATCCTCATCCATTCAGTGAAGCATAAAAGTGGATCTGTGAATTTTGCCAGTCATAAAAATTCACTGAAATATTACAAATGAAAGCCTGTGTCTGAGACAGAAATTGACTTTTCATGATCTCAACATTCTATTTTCCCAAAAGTTTTCTTAGTACCCTCTCATGAAATAGGGCATCTGGAGAAGGGTTGAGAGAGGGTGATTCAAAGATTTACGTATACAGTTAAATGTAGCTCTCAATGTTGATACATTTTAGAATAGCATGTAAGTTTGTCCACCACTCATTTTATAAGTACAGAACACAGTTTCTGTAAAGGTTGGATTTCATTGCTGCGTGTTGAGAAGGAAGTTGACACACTGAGCTCCTGAACCATCTGTGCCATCGTCACTCTTCTGTAAATTCATTTTGCATGCCTTCATGAGGAAAACCTCTCTAACTAATGTTAGTTTATTTCAAAGGCTTCTTACAAAGCTCGGACTATTTCACAGACACTTCAATAAATAAAGTACTTTAATTCTCTCTCGTCTTTGTTGTGATTGGTTTTGTACTTCCTTCACCATTTCTGAGTTTGCCATAAGACAGTGTGTCTTTTTATTCTAGGAGATAAAATGCAGTGGAGAGCAATATTAATCAGAAACAGAGAGGTTGTGCTGTTTCCTGGCACAGGGCAATCTTTTATTAATACAGTGGTGAAATAATCAGTAAGCTTCCATGCCAAAATTGATTATTGACTCCCTTTTTTTTTTGTCCTTGGATTTTTTTTTGTTTGGTTTGGTTGTTTGTTTCTGCCCCACTTGGAGATTTATTTTGTCTACTGAACATTACATTGTATCTTTATTACAGAATCTCTGGATTTTTCATAGGCATAGGCAACAGATAGTAGAATATTTAGTCACTCGAATGCAAAAATAGCTATTGGCTTGATCAGAGACTTTGCAGTCTTTTTCATACTCCTTTTGCAACGGTGGACTTAATATTGTCTTCTCTCTTTGTGATGAACAGATAGCACTCTTGCTTCCTATCTAACATGCCTTTGAATATCTCAAGGCAGGCCTTAAACCAACTAAATCTAGCAGGTTTTGGAAGATGCTGGTAAATGACTGAATTTCTGTGGCAGAGACTGTGAAGAACACTTCTCTAAGATCATCCAAACTCTAAAGTTCATCAACTAGGAGCTGACCATTTCACCACCTGAGAGTCAACCACAGTGTCTGGCTGCTCAAAACAAAAATCCCAAGAGGCTGATGTTAACCCCACAGTATTCGTGTCCTTGGAAGTCAGAAGACGTATCAGTTTGTGCCTGAGGAGATGTTCCCTGAGTATTACTGAAAATCAAGCAACAGAGAGTGTATTTCAGTGGATTTGAGTCCTACAGTTGTTTTTTTCTGTCATGCGCTGAACTATAGAGCATCTGGTCACAGTTGTGTATCGGGTCCTCACAGGAAGGAAATTTCCTGACTTTTTAATTAGAACCCGTAGAGGCTATAAATACTGTCATTCAAGGAGTGCTTTGCATTGCAAGAATGGTGCTGTGTGGCTTTTGTTTAAATAAGAATAACAGTCATGAGTTCATTGTATGCAATTGTTAATGAAATTATAGCTTCTAGTTCCAAAACTGTCCAGATCTTGGAAATTGGAATGGATAAGAGGGAAAAGAATCAGCTAGTCATTTGGTTGTCTCGAGGCAGAATTAACTACTTCTGAACATTTTCTAACAGAGGCCTTATTCATGAAAAACTGCAAGGGATCGAAATACCATATCCCGTATCTGAGCTGTTTATCCAGCAGATGACTATCATTAGTGTTAGAAAGGTTTTACTCATAACTCACTTAAATCTCTTTAGCTGCAATTTAAATTATATAATACATGACCAAAAAAGCAGCTAATTTCCATCTTCTTTAAGATGATATTTCACATAGCAAAACATGAAAGAAAAACATGATAACACATCTTCTGTCTTTTCTATATGTTTTACTCATCCCTGCATCTCCCATTTGTTCTCTCTTTCTGTCTCTAATAGAAGTGGCTATTCATGTAAAAAAGTTTACCATTGCAAACTTACAATCAGATCGTGATTCCCTAATACACGTATGGACTTCATATACAAGCACAATAGTTGTTCTTATCTTATCCTCAGTAGAAACTGCATGTTCTAAGCATGGCATTTTAAAGTCACTTTTCAGGCTGACATCACAGTGAAAGTTAAAGATGTACCTTTCATATAGGGAAATTGTTGTAAAGAATTCTCTCTCTTGCCAGAACTTAATAACGAATGTTGACATTTTAAAAGGTTGGTAAGGTTATTGTATATCATGGAATTATTTCATTTTAAATCAGATTAGATCAGGTATTGTAAAAATATATATATATAGGACATAACAGATGCATTAATGAGACTAAAACAGAAACATGAAGGCACATTACTAGCCTTAAGGAGAAAATCTGTCATAAATTGTATTAACCACTTCATTCTGATTCTAGGCTACTAGAGAAAATGATCTGTTCCAGTAATGTATATAATGGAAAAATGGTTGATGTGTGGATTGTGTTGCCATTAGCCTTTTTTTTTTGTTTTACCACTGTAAGCTTTTTATGGTGCCTTATTATTGGCCAGGATTTCAGAATATTACTTATGTAAGTAAGAAATAATACACGTTATATGATTTTTTTTTTTTGAGTATTCTATTTGGAAAATAGAACAAAAGGCAGAGATTATTTCACGTCTGTATTTAAAGGCAAATTTTTGACTGGTCAGCTTTATAGAGCAGTTACATATAAGCCTGACAGGTGCATATCTTCCATTAAAATTCCACTGGGCATTGAGACTGGGATTTTCCAGACACCACAGCAAGCTCTGTAGCATTCACAGCGTAATGAAGTTAAGTGACCTTTGCTATTTACATTCTAGACATGGACCGCACCTGGGACTTATATGATTGAACAGACACTGCTGAGGAACGACTTTTGTTGTTACAGGATTGAGTAACAATGTTTAGTAACAGTAATAGTATTTGTGAGGAGTGTAAAGCTGCTTTGTAACTTCAGCAAAAAGTCTGAGGTGATTTCTACTCCTTCCTTCAAACTGCTGAAAATCCTGTTGCCCAGGTGACTCTTGTATCTTGCCATCTTCTAATTACTTAATGCTTCATTAAGTAATTGAAAGATCTTATTTTTTTTCCTTCTGGAGCCTTTTCAAGACTCTACAGGTTGGTTTTTTTTTTTTTTGGTCAACACTTTGTAGCAGATGCTGTCAACCATACCTTTGACAAGAGTCCATACTGTTCAGTGTGGCAATATATGCTCTTCAATGACAATACCAGGAATAAATAAGAAAAATAAAGAAAATAAAAGAAGATCCAGCAAAGAAATAATAACAAAATAATCTGAGGATTGAATTTTTAGGAATCAGAAGAATAGAATCTAGGAAAAGGAGTACTTTTGTCAGCTAGTAAGTTGCTTCTCTCTAAACATTTCCAGGCTGGCCTAATCCTTTCCTTACACCATAAGTTGTTCTTCAGCATTTGGATGTATTCTGTGGTCTGTTTCAATGGGATTACAGTGGTTTACATGGAAAAAGCTTCTCTATGAATAAGAAAAGATAGTGGAAGTTTATCACAGAGCAAGTAATCTGAAAGAGGACTTTCACCTAAAAGCTTAAGTAAAACTTAATATTTCTTAAAGGAAGGAAATACTTCTTAATTGTTAATATCTATTAGCATTAAAAACACTTACTTGGAATTTCTTATTCTGTGCCAACAAAGTGAGTCTTACAATAATGCTTGAAGTCTTCAGTTTTACTGGGACCCCACTGGGCCAATGACAATGCAAATGCATGGAAGAAGACAGCCCTTGCCCTCATGTATCCAGTCAAGGTTTCACCATATGAGATGGTGCAGCTATACTGCAGCGCTTAGACATCTATTTTAGCTGAACTGCAATCTCAGGATGTAAACTTTCAATCAGATCATTTTTGTGAACCCATTGTTTTTTCTTCGGTCAGAAATTTAGCATTTAATCAGCCCAGGCATTTTAATGCCTAACATCAGTATATAGAATATTGCCTTATATTATCTTTTTTTTTTTAATTCTGTATATTCCAAGGAATTAACTTGCAGACACAATAAAAAGGCTTCTTATGAAATACTGCAGGCTTTACACAAGATGCTGTTTCTCTTACTGCTATCTTCCATAAAACAGAGCAGCTCCAAAGACCAGTACCTTGAAGTGTAGAATCCAATTAAGTGATAGAAAATACACTTGGTGCATAACACAAAATAAAAGCAATTCAGGATAATGCAGGAAGAAGACAGGAAGTGTGTTGAGGAGGAAATACTTAACTAAGTAAGTAAGACAATAG
>WHYT01017102.1:501200-511413 GCA_009806455.1 Tetrax tetrax
GGTGTCACCTCACCCATCTGCAGAACTTGTACTCTAATATACTCTGGATATACAAGTGAAAACAAATAGACAAAATCAACTTCATATTTTAGCATGGGGCCCATATCCTTGCTTAATGTCTGTTGATGTAGGTCTGTTAATTTTGGGAGAACTGTAATTGCCTCGGCACACCGTCCCAGAGATTTTCCTCTGCTCATGACATGCTTCCTATTAAATGGATTATTTGTAAATGCAAACTTGACTAAGTCATTTGCAATGCGGAGACATTCAAATAGCTTCTGACTTGCATGATATTTTTTTGGATAGTGCAGTTCTTGCCTCCCTGATATCACCTGTGTTATTTATCTCATTGAAAAGTGAAGAATCTAGCCCAGACCAGGTGCTTCTGTTACACTTACAACTACCAGTATACACAAGGGGAAAATGTTTTTTGCATTTTTGTGCTCACCTTCTCTTTCCAGTATGAGTTTGTTTTATGCAGTTATCTGTAACTGGACAGCTGTTAGGTGCTTAAGAAAAATACCCAGACAAAGCCAAACACAAAACCACTCACAAAGCCACAAAACCCCACCAACAACTGAAGCAAAAAAGAATCCTTAGTTTTTGGCCAGTTCAGCTGTCTCTTTGGGCAATATGGCTGAGTCAGAATGAATAACAAATAAATTTACATCACAAGTTCTTGAGTCAAAATTAATTGTCATTTAATGTACCAAATCTTCAAAATTAGTTTACAGTTATACTTTTCTCTGAAGCAGAAAGCTCAGAACTCATTATCTGGAGATTCCAGGGCCAAGTATAGGTGCAATTTGGCCTAAAAAGCCTTTGACTGGCAAACTGAGCAAGAAAGTAAACAAATATACTGGTTTTGGCTTTGGGAGTTATAGGCACATTTTAAACAGAATTGCCTCTAAACACAGCTGCAGAACTGAACCTCTGATGTAATAAAGCTGTCTGGTTTATGGCAGATATAAATCAGCACTGCTCTGATGGCTCAATCCATTAGAATCACAGAATGACAATAACTTCTTTGTGTATTACAAATAAATCATTGCAATCACTCAATATGTTTAGATAAATTATAAATCATTTGATGTAAGTTTTGCTTGAGAAATATAAAGCTGTTGGAGTTCAAGAGTATGTAGAATTAACAGAGAAAAATGTTGAAGATTTTATCTGTTTCCTCCATCAACTTGTTTATTTCACTCAAGGGACTTAACCACACGCATTTGGAAATTTCAAGTCAGAAAAGTAGCACTTCAATTATTTTCTCCTCCTACATTCAGACTCATCAACAAGCCAATGAACTGTAAGTATGCGTGGAAGCCTTTTAAAAGGAGAAAAAAAAAGTAATTTAAAAAGTCTCTGCAAGATCCTTCTATTGGTGTTTGAATCCAAACAATCTCACTCTAGGATAGAGTCTTAAACATGAGATTTTTAAGGCAAGTGTTCATCTTGTTTTTAACTGCATTTATATTTTTGCACATATAAAAGAGGGGAATATTTTACCCCAATTTGTCCATGTAATTTTATTTCTTTAAATGACTGTGTCCATAGTTATTCTCCGAAATCACCAAAGTGGAGTTGACAGAAGTACCTCTACTTCTAAGTGCAAAACTGCACTTGGACTCACAATCTTCAGTTCACTCACTCTTGATAAATATCTTCCTGTGTGGTAAAGACGTGACAGGAAGTTAAATAAGTGAGATATATATAAAAAATACGTATACATATATATATGTATATACATGTGCATGTACAGGTACATAGACATTAACTTGGTCTTGTGTCAATTTGCTGACACATAAGAATGAGGGGGTGTATGCCATTTTTCAGTAGAAATTTAGCTTCTTCTGCATATTAAAACAAATTTAGAGTTTTTATTTTATTAATAAGACATTCTGTATCTCCAGGCATGCTACAGGAGCAAAGTTTAAACTGAATGAGATGACTCATTCAGTCTGATGAGATCTCCCTGATCTCAAAGCATTTGATGTTCAACATGAGTCCGATAATATCTTTGGAGGTCTTTGTTTGAACTTTTTTTTTCTCTTGGTAACATACCTATGCCAATTAGGTATTATTTTTATGTGATGTGACTTTCTTAAATTGATATTAAAATAACAAATAAAACTAAATTAAAGTAAGTTCAATAAGAATAGGTTTTCTTTAAATTCCAAAGTTTGGACTAGATTACATGTTACTGTGCTAGATTGCGGTATGTTGCAATTCTTTTACTTTTAGCACTGTTTTCAGCCAAAATGGTGTTTTTGTCAACCTGGCATAGTTTACAGCAGACTGGGAGGTCAGCATGGGTCTATTCACAA
The DNA here is from genome assembly GCA_009806455.1 of Tetrax tetrax. Classification (NCBI taxonomy): domain Eukaryota; kingdom Metazoa; phylum Chordata; class Aves; order Otidiformes; family Otididae; genus Tetrax; species Tetrax tetrax. Next base: position 503,525 of record WHYT01017102.1, read on the forward strand.
GTTGGTAAGAGCAGCCAGGAAACAGTTTTGATCAGCTTTGCACAATCTGAAAGTTGTCACATCCAAGCAACGCTCACAGCTGGGTAGGTGTGGCTGGCTTCCAGATTATTTCACTATGCTTCTCTCAGAGAGTCTGGGATGAGACTACAGAACAAGTTTGCTATTGTCAGCATGTTCTAAATGTCTCGAACAAGTTGAAAAACTAGCTTAAGCCATTAAAACTAGACTAGCCCCCCAAAATGCTCACTACCATCCTGATGTGATTCTAGCTGAAAATTCTAGCTCCTGTTTCCCAAAACAGGCAATTACAGTTTGACGAGAACCAAATTCTCAGCAGTTTCACTGAGTGGGGAATAAAAACAGCAAAAAAAAATAAAGTTATCTTCCCTTATAGTTGCAGTATCTTATTCATCCTTGATTATTACAAAGGCTGATTTTAATTTGTTAGGTTACTGGAGACAGTGAGCCCAACCCTGCAACACCCTGATCTTGGAAGACCCTGGAGCTTCAAGTTGAGCTACAGCTGCTGCTTTTTTTCCTGGCAGACACCAGTCTGAGCTGAGCGTGTCAGTCAGAACACGTGGCACCACAGCTGCAGCATGACAAGATGCTGTGCAAAGTGGAAGCCATGCACTACCACTCGTATAAATGAAACACAGCTCACATTACTAAGTAAGAACATTACACGTACTTTATGCAGTTGTAGGTTGTAGTTGCTTTTTTTTTGTGGGTAAAGTCATGAAAAGGCATCAACTGATTCTTTGTTTGTTGGTTAGCTGATTGAGCACCATTGCTGCTCGATTGAATTACGTTACGTGTGTTTTATGTGCTCAATTCTAGAAAAAGAAGCCCGAGCCTGCAAGTAACAAAGACGAACTATTAATCCTAATTTACGATACTGATAAATAGTTGGACATTTTTCTTTGTTACCGTATGCCTCCCACTCGCCACTGCTATGTCTCATCCTCTTTATTTTTCACCATGTTTCTTTTGCTAAATTATGGCTCTGATCTCTACTGCCAAGGGTGGTTATTTGTAACAATCTTCTCCATGAAAACAATAACATAAAATCTGTGAGCTCAAAGCAAAACATCTCCGAACATTTTCAATGTTTCTGAGTAGCTTTTGCCAGAGAAAAGGAAGTTGCAGTAGCTGCTGTGTTATGAGGAGAGGCCTGCATGTGGATTCAGAGTAAAGACCTTATTTTTGAGTTTTGTCTTGGAATAATGTACTTGGTTTTTACATGGATTTAAAGAAAGAATCAAGAGGATTGAGAAGAGAGGATGGTGAAAGAAGTATTAAGTGCTACAGTTCAGACATGTTAATCTTCATATTCAAAGGTGGTTTCAAAAAGACTGGAGGAAGATTGGTTTGGACAGGAGAAAATTCAGGAATGGTGGAGAAGAGCTTGTGTTGTTCCATCTTTTTAATCTTAGAATCTTCTAAGTTGGAAAAGACTCTTTGGATAATAGAGTCTAAATCTTCTCCATAGGCAGAAATGTCTGTGCAGGACAGGGTCCCCTTCTGGCATGATTCTGTTTCATTTCATATGACATTTGTCACTGGGTGTGTACAGTAAAAAGACAAATGCTTTCCTCAAAGCACTAACAGAAACAGCAATGAAGTTTGTGATTGTGACTTGTTCAGAAATAACTGAAAGGAACAATCTGGTCTTGATGGATTTTACCTGATAAAGTTTAGCATTGGATAAGGACATAATCAATAAATTAGTGATCATTGTGCAAGGAAAGATGGATCAAACAGACATTTTTTTGCACGCTTTTCACCCAAAGTCTTCCAGCAAGAGAGAATTAACAGGCTCAACTAACACATACACAGACACTGCCCCTCCATCTCATTTTGTTTAAATCTATAAAAAATTTCTTATCTGAAAGAACCAATACCCTCCTTAGATCCTTAGGTGTTTAACTGACCTGAATGACCGTCCGTAGTTCATATTTGTATGCACTTTTTCACAGTTTTGTTTGCCCCAGGACACAACTTGGCATTACTGAGACTCTGCCTTCCTAAACCGGGACTGAGTTTTAATGCATTAGATAGATAAAACTTTGATGATCGATTAGTGTCTGTGAAATAATAGCAATGAAATAAGATTAACACTTTCTAGACTGTATCTTCTGTACTGATCTCATGCTTTTGGAAAAGCAACTGTAGTGCCATCTGCTGTCCTCCTAATAGGTAAAATATTTCCCGAGAGATTTTCCTCTAGTGCAATGTACGAAATATAAGTTATTAAAGCTCACAGAGAACTCTATACTGGTGTAATACAAAAGCTGAAGAGATTAAGGTAAGCACAAAGTACTTTTTTTTTTTTTTTCTGTAAGTATTGCATTAATCTGAAAATCACAGTAGGATCTTGAAACTGATACTCACACTGAACATGTCTATTCATGTGATCCTGCCCACTTTTGGCCCCACCTTGAGTATCTGTGTCTCTGAACCTCTTCCATTTGTCCTCAAGTGCTGTGTTGAGAGGAAACGGAAAATAAAATCAAAGTAGTCTTGGAGTTTTATGGAGAAATCTGGATGGAAGAAAGAATCATCAGGAATGGCAGTTTGAGGAAAGAAAGACAGAATATTTATGAGAGGAAGAACAGCTACAAATATAAAGTTTAACAGTTTGCATTTCATTAACAGAAAGAAAACTTAAAGTGTTTGCCATTATTATATTGATGAATATTTTTATTCATCAGAATAAGAGGAGTAAAACCTGAAAGCTGAATTTGGGCCATGAAATTAAAGGTGAAGATCCAAGACTCCTACTTACATTTGTAACAGAAAATAAACTTGGGCCAAGATGTGAGTTCCAGATTTGGCCCTCAACTGTAGACACTACTGAGTTGTCAGGACACACAGTTACATAGATCTGGCCTGTGCCAGCTAGTGCTTTTCCAGGCAATGGCTAGGCATGCTTAGGATAGCATGGGACAGGGTTCATCCCAAGAAAGGCAATTTTTACGTGATTTCATAGAACAAAAGAGTTAATCCATGCAGATGTGAATACTGCTGTACCGGTTTTCCCTGAGTGAGGAATGATCTCTAGATCATATTCTAAACAAGATCAGGATATAGTCTTTCTTCTTATTTACTAAAACTGGCATTGTAGATACTCCTGACAACACTGAGGAACACCTATCTGTGGCATAAACATATTGAAAGACAAATGGAAAGAATTCTGTCATTTTTTATACAGCTTCCTGAGTATACCTTTTCAGTCTCTTGATTATCTCATAATGACTATATTTGAAAAAAAAAAAAAGCTGATATTTTTATGATATTGAACACATATGATGCAATTCAATAACAGAAAATAGGAATAAGGATATGGAAAATATATAGCCAAAATACTAGCTATCTTGATTTTGCTACTAAAGCAGTTGGGTTACTCACTGCAATTTAAGATAAGCTAATAATCAGGGAATGAAAGAACAGCCTTTCCAAATCTATATCTACAGTTAAGTTACAGAAACTCAAAGGTTTTGCTACACTCAGTTTAGTTTATTCTTACTCTAGTATTGTCTACTCTAATCACTTACATCAAGGATGATTAAATCAGAAATCAGTGCTGGGCTCTCACGCTAGTGTGGGATGCGTGTACAATATCCGGGACTTCTCTGTAACAGAAACATGAATATCTGCTAACTTTAAACAAACATAAATAAAAGTAAAAATCTTCTCTCTGCTGTTACTCTCTCTCTAGGGATTCAGGCCTACATAATACACATACACAGACTCTGTGCTCTCTTCTGCTGATTCCCAGCCTGTCTCACTTTGAAAAGACCACCCTTTCAGAAGTTTACATTTTAAAAATGTCTGATAGTCCTGAAAGAATCAGGATAGAGAGTGAAATGAATGCAGTGTGCTAACTTTTCCAATACTAGAGGCCAACATTGCAGTTTAGCTATAGGTCTCATTTTTCTGTAGTCTTGGTTGGGGCTACAAGTCGCACTTGATTTTGCGGTGGGTAGAAAGGTACCTCTGGTTAGGCAACACTACAACGGGAGCAAATGGAGTATAGATATCTAGGCTAGGCTATTTGCAACTAGCTGGAGGGCAGGATCATTGTCTTGACTTTTTTAAAGGAGTAACACTTAAGCATAAGTTCTCCCTTTTTGTATTTCTTGAAGGTACCATGTAATCCCTGCCAGAGCATGACTTTGTGTCCATACAATGTAGATAAGAGATGACTGTGCCCATATAAACAACCTCTTTTTATAATGTGCACTTCTTTATCCAACATACCCTTCTGTCTGGTTTATTAATGTTATATTTTTGGAGGTTTCCATTAGTGTTTATTTATTGAATTTTAATGTTCTTGCCAAGGTTATGAGTGCCTTGGCAGGGGGACTTGATAAATTCTCTTCTTGCTATTGCTGGCTTAGTCAGATTAATTTAATCGTGATGGTGACATCTGGCAATTTTGCAAAATAGAGCCCATTAGAAGTCACTTCTTTTTAAACTGACTGTTCATTAAGTATGAACTATTACACCTCTTTAGATCTTTTTAGCATATTTAATAACCAAGATTTGCAATATCATTGTAATAATTTATCATAAAGTCAAGTTGTATACACCTATATATGTATAGAACATGCATATGTCTTGATGCATTAATAATTTTGTTTGAAAAGTTAAGGTACTTTATGTTCTATTTATGCTGAAAATATTATAAATTATTTCTTGCATTCTATTTGTCAAGATTGCTAAGATCAGTGTTCTATATTATTTGGATAGTTTAATATTTCAAACATCTTTCATCTAGTTCCATATTAAACAAGACATTCTCAATTCTGTCATAAGTTACAAATAATGGTTGTATTACACGAAGAAAAAAAAAAGCAGTTGCACAGCTGGTGACATTTATGTGCCATAAACTATGAACTAATGTGTTATAAAAGGAAATTAGTAAGATAATTAATTAGTAAGATGTTACTTCCATTTACTTTTATAGATTTTTTTTAACGTACTGAAATCAATTGTTAGATTTGCCTGTCCCTGGCAATCACCAGAACTTGGTGATTTGGTGTGTAGTCACTTATCAATATCTTTTGAATATTCTTGTAGATTCTTGAATGTGGTCTATCATCCAGCATGAAAGAGGTTTGCACATTAGCACAGGAAAGCTTCTTTTTTTTTTTCAAATAAAGGGATAATAGAAGAATATCCAGTTCCCACCCAGAGTTAAGCTTCTTGACAATTCTTGCACAGGATCTACAACTTCAGATAAGTAAAGGTTATTCTACATCCAGCAAAAGGTGGGTTAAGAAGAAACTATCTGGAGATCAAATCGTTTCTCTTGTTACTGGTATATTGGGCTAAGATATCTGTTTAGATAGATTTGGACTTCTTTGTGGCTTTTGCTATGAGAATGACACAATGTGACTTAGTTTATCGTGAAGAACGAACCCTAGAAAAGCAGGATGTTTGAATCACTGAATCACACCCAATCACACAAACATTCAATTTGGGACCTCCAGGGGTCTCTAGCTCAATCTCCTCCTTAAAGCAGGGGCAACACTAAATTCACACCAGGTTACTCAGGGCTTTGTTCAGTTGGATCTTGAAAAGCTCCAAGGATGATGGAGACTGCACGACCTCCCTGCGTTGCCTACTCCACTGCCTGACTGCTGTCATGGGGAAAAAGTTATTCATCATTTATAGTCAGACTCTGCTTTGGTTCAACTTATACCAATTGTTTTTCATTCTTCCACCATGGATCATGTATATACGTACACATCCTCTTTCAACTTATAACCACTGCCTCTTGTTTTCCTGCTATGTCCCTCCATACAAAGCCCGACTCCATCTTCTTGGTAAACTCCTCTTAGGAACTGGAATGCTGCTATTGGTCCTCCTCAAGCCTTTTCTCAAGGTTAAAAAAGCCCTAGTCATCTGATCATCCTCTATACTTGCTTAACTTCACCAACATCCTTCTTGTGCTAGGGGATCCAAAACTGGATATCCTACTCCATGTGTGGTCTAGTAAGCACAAAAGGGTCTAGTAAGCACAAAAGGGAGTAATGACTCCCCTCAATCTACTGCCTATGCTCCTGTTATTGCTGCCAAGGGTGCTGTAGCCATCATCACTGCCAGGTGGCCAGGTGCCAACTGTACAGCAGGATGCCCAGGTCCTTTTCAGCAAAGCTGCTAAGCTGCTCTGTAGCTAAACGGTCTCCAATTCTGCACCAACACACAGAGGTACAGGACTTGCATTTGCTGAATTTCATTACATTCCTGTCAGATGATCCCTGTAGCTTGCCTACATCCCTTGAAGTGGTAGCCATGCCCTCAGGTGTACTGACTACATCCCACCCCTTGGTGTCAGGCGAGAGTGCATGAAAAACTGCATTTCCAGAACAACCACTGTTAAATGGCAAATTATTCCTCTTGTTGTTTTCAGCCTTTAAGGCAAACACTGTAAAGAAAATCATCAGAGGAGAATGGCAATTAGCAGTAAATGACACAGAGATCCCTAGAAAATATCCCCTGAACGTTATGACTGGATAGCCCAGTACTTCAATGACTGACAGATATTTATAGAAGCTGAATCCAGCAACAGCAGAAGTCACACCAGTGATGGGGAAACTGAAACAACTCTAATACTTTGATACCACCAGGCCATGCACTGTGTTCAGGAAAGTGCTCGCGTTTCTTGCTGACACCAAGCTACAACCCAGCCACACTGCACTCTTGCTCCAGCGGCGAGACTGAGAGCCCCATTTCACTCCCACTTGGCCTTAAGAATTCATGTTTTCATCTCCTCTTAGCCTTGTGATGTACCTGAACATAAAATAAGGAGATGGATACTATCCGGGTTCTCGCATACAAGGTTACTCAGCTCATCTCTCATGTTCTTTGTATTCAATGGCATGAAATATGCAACTCTAAAAAGAGCAGGAGATCAGCAGAGACAGTCTGAAGCACCTTTTTAGGAAGCTGTTTCTTGCCATTGACCTCAGGAGGAGCTATTAGCTGGAGGTGTCTGAAGTTGTGTAGCAATATATATCCTTGAGGTCTTTTACTTTCAGATTGTTCCTGTGAAGGAAGAATATGTATCTCCCTAGCCAAAGGGAAGTCATTACCTGGAAGTCAGCTATAGTTTAGATTAAAGTCATATATCTAAAAAGTGGCCTACACTTGTTATGGATGGCACTTTGTATGATTTAAACTGGTCTATTTTTTCCTACTGCTTAGGCAAATCCTCATTGTTTTTCATTCTGTGTCCTAAATCCCTCAGTCCAGGATTTTCCCCAAGAGAGCAACCAGAAACTCTCAGAAACGTTCAAGGCAACGGTTTTTGCTTTGTTTGCTTCTTTGGCTTGTGGGTTTTTTTTTGTTTTTTGGGGTTTTTTTTGGTGGGAGGGGGTGGGGGGTGGTGTTTCTGTTTGGTTGTGTTTTTTGCTTCTCAACTGTACTGCGGTAGAAGCCAAAACTTTGCAGTATCAAATCAGGTTGAGCAAGGTTTTTTCAAGAAGGAACCTCACATCTCAATTAGGAAGGCTGAATTTCTTTTCAGCAGTAAGGAGAGGTACCCTCTGCTAGCAGCCGCTTTAGGGAAATGTCCTACACAGAGGACCACAGGTCTGATTTGAGCTTTACAGTGATAAATGAAGTAAGGGTCTTAAACTTGGAGCATTCTCATGCCAGATAAGTAACTTCTTTACTTGGGTCCCACATGAAAACCAGTTTTTGCTTCATTTCAAAGAAGGAAAATAATGATGCTTCAAAGGCTGAGAGAATTAGGGCTGTTCAACCTGGAGAACAGGAGGCTCTGGGGAGACCTTATAGCGGTCTTCCAGTACCTCAAGGGAGCCTACAGGAAAGACAGGGAGAGACTCTTCAGTAGGGCCTGTTGTGACAGGACTAGG
>WHYT01017102.1:523334-541548 GCA_009806455.1 Tetrax tetrax
ATCTCAATTAGGAAGGCTGAATTTCTTTTCAGCAGTAAGGAGAGGTACCCTCTGCTAGCAGCCGCTTTAGGGAAATGTCCTACACAGAGGACCACAGGTCTGATTTGAGCTTTACAGGGATAAATGAAGTAAGGGTCTTAAACTTGGAGCATTCTCATGCCAGATAAGTGTCTTTTTCAAACTTCTTTACTTGGGTCCCACATGAAAACCAGTTTTTGCTTCATTTCAAAGAAGGAAAATAATGATGCTTCAAAGGCTGAGAGAATTGGGGCTGTTCAACCTGGAGAACAGGAGGCTCTGGGGAGACCTTATAGCGGTCTTCCAGTACCTCAAGGGAGCCTACAGGAAAGACAGGGAGAGACTCTTCAGTAGGGCCTGTTGTGACAGGACTAGGGGTAGTGGTTTTGAAATAGAGGGAGGTAGATTTAAATTAGAAACTAGTAAAAATTTTTTTTAAAATGAGGGTGGTAGAACACTGGAACAGGTTGCCCAGAGAGGTGATGGATGTCCCATCCCTGGAAAAGTTAAAGGCCTGGTTGGATGGGACTCTGAGCAACCTGATCTGGTTGGAGATGTCCCTGCTCCTTGCAGGGGGGTTGGACTAGATGACCTTTGAAGGTCCCTTCCAACTCCAACCATTCTATGATTCTATGATTCTATGAAAGAATGGGAAAGTTAATTTCTTACAGATCTTCTTTAATAAACGCTTGATTCTTAATGCCTTTTTAATAAGTTTTGGACCAAGTTTCAATTTTTGTGGAATTCTGTGAAAATATAAATGCAGATATTGTGCTTTTACATAATTTAGTTACAACATTCCTTCAGTTAACTTATATGCATATATAGATGTGTGCATTCTTCTGCATTAGATCATGGGTGCACAGACCTTCCAAATTCATTGTAAACCGCATAATGAAAGAATGTAAATTTAGCTGTTTTCATTACTGAGATTAACAAAAGAGAATTCTGAAGAAAATTTTCTAGTTTTTTATTAACCAAGCTATCAACTCACTGCCTAACAGTCCGTTTGGGAAATTATCTCTGTAGTTTGCCAGCCAGAATCATCCAAAGAACAGAAATGAAGGGAGCTTGGCAGAAAGCTGTTTTAAGGAGTAATCCAAAGAGGAAAAACTGAAGGTCTCTGCATTCTGGGAAGCCAATTGAAGCAACAGCATTTGTGAGGGCAACTACAGAGTAAAATTATTTTGACATTTATTTCTTTAAAATAATGCAACTGTATGCTTAATCATATATTCTACTGAGTTCAGAAACAATGAGTAGGTTTTTTAAAATTCAGACTTCACCTTCAAATAATATTTTAATATGTCCTAGAAATCTCCTTTTCCCATCTCCTTTTCACATCTCTTGTGTGAATCTTGAATTAATGATTTCTTTTAATTTTAGAAAGAGACAGGGGAAACATTAAAGCAGGAGTTATGTCACTTTCCAATACTGGTTAAATTCATAACCAAGGCTTTGTAAATGAAGCATATCTATCCAAAGAGTGCAGTCAACAGGTAGCTAAGTAGTTGCTGTAATAGGCATTTACATTTCCCATAATCATCTTTTTCAGAGATACTTTCAGGCATTTAGAAACTGTTCAGATGAAAAATATTTGTTAACTTCTCGTACATGATTTATCATTTTCTAATTTTATTAATATTTCAGTTATCAGATGTACACAAATATGCCTAATCAATAGCAGAGGAAATTGTAAGCTGAAATTATGGCAGAATCCATCCCTTAATGTTTCATAATGCTCTGGTTCATATCTCGATGTTCTGTCACTGTTCAGTACCAGGGAGTCAGATTTATAGACAGGGGAAGGGAAAGAAAATGCAGGATGGTAAGCACTTTTGAAACTCCCATCTCCACATTAAATTAATTGTCCATGCAATTGATAAAAGATTCCACATGCCAAACTTTTAATACCCTAGTGCAAAGCATCCCTCTCTCCATACCATTAGAAATATTGTCACAGGCAAAATAGAGTTGATTTGAGGAATTTAAATTAATTTATTGTCAGTTAACCTAAACATTGGATTAGCCCCTTGTCATCGCCACAAGCTACACTCAGGCCCACTGGTGAGGCAAAAGAAGACACAGGAGGTTGTGGTCAGTGCGTAGTGGTTTCTTTCTGTTGCTCTTGTTTCTCACCCTTTTATTCCTCTGTTCCTTCCTTCTTGCTTGTTTCCCCTGCTCTGGTGTCAATCCTTTGTGGGTCACAGTCCCTTCAGGGATGTCACCAGCTCCACCACGCAGACCCTCCTGCTGCTCCCACTTTGTTATTCTTTTCTTTTGGCATTTACCTCAATTTCTCAAACATGCTTTGAAGGCGACCTCTGCAGCTCAATCCACCACTCTCGCCAAAATCTTTCCAATTTATGCATCATAAAAATATTTACTGTAACCTTAGAATTGTGCTTCCAGAGCAGTCCTTTGACCAGTCTAAACCCAGAGTTAAGTAGAAGACTATTTGAAGATGCTGAAGGCACTCTTCAATCAAAATATGTGGATTTCAATCCTCATCAGGGACAAAATACTTTCTCTGAGTTTAATGTCCAATGTTGGTAAGAAAGTAAGTTCTTAGGACCTGAAATAAATAAATAGCATTCTTCCGATTAACAATGTTATGATAATATTTTTATGACAGACATATTTTATGGATGTTAGTGTTAGACCACCATCAAAGTTTTATGTGATGAGTAAAGCTCCCAAGACTATAACACCTCTTGCCTGGGGAAAGAATAAAGATTACCTGTTTTTCTTTCCTTCCGCTTTCTAAGAGAAACTCCTTAAAAGGGGGGAAATGGGAGAAATTGTTATGAAATTGATTACTAACTGTTCAGGCTACTTTCAGTATTGTTTCTCATTTAATCACAGACCAACTGCAAATGAGACATTAGAAGCTACTATCTTTTGCATGATTTGGAGACCAATCATATGAGGTGAAATGCAGATTTCGTAGTCTACTTCCAATTAAGCTGCTCTTTATAACCAATACCTTTTACTGTTGACTGAAAGCATTTAATTTATGGTGATTAGAAAAATAAATTATTTTAATGACCTACAGAGAAAATAACTTCAAGTTATAGTTTAGTCATACCAGGGTGGGAAATACTAATAATAAAGACCACCTGATACTTCATACAGGTAAAGAGTTGTCTTGAGGTTCCTCTACTGTTAATTCAACATCAAAAATAATGCATCAAAATCATAAAAATTCAAATTCTGCTACAGTTTTGCCTTTCAAGAAACATTAAAAGAAGAAGCAAAGCCATCAGGATAAGTCTTTGTGAATCTGAAGATCTGATCTGTTTGGTTACGCTGATTAGTTTAACACAAAAAAAATCAATTTTCCCCACTGAGAGCTCTAAATGCTCAGCTGCTGCATCTTCATGACCAATGAAATAAATTCTCAAATGACTGAATTGTCAAAGACTGGATGCATGTTTTAGATAAGAATAGATAAAATTTCTATAACAAATGTGAAATTTTCCAGTTGTGAAGCAAAAGCTGCCAAGTTCTTGTGCTTTTAATTAATGGCCAGTTAAATAATCTTCAGTGTTTGTACAGAAAATTCTGAAATGACAGAAAGCATTAGAAATAAAGCATTCTTTAGTCAAACAGTTTACTCTCCCTGTGGGCCTTGTTCTGACATAGTATAAACAAGGCTTGCTTCAGTGTAAGCGGTCAAATTTCACTTTTGTGCAACTGCAACAGGAGCTGTGGATGGCTACTCATCACAAGGGCAGGGCAGGCAACTGGAGGGGCTGAGGTTTCCTTTCCGTAACAGCAAAATACAGAACTCTCAGCCACATCAACCCGCTCCTATTGCCTAGTTTTGAGACAATTTATAATAGGATGCCCTCTAAGCACGGACTGGATTGGTTTCACCCTCAGAAGGGTCCCCCTGTGCACAGAGAGCATTGGTAAATGCCAGAGTTCTGCTGAGTAAAGTCATCTTGTAAAGATTTCCATGAAGACACTTAAGCTGGTGTCTTTATGTGAAAAAAGGACATCAGTCATATTCAGTATTTCTTTTATTTAGTTTAAATTTTTCACAGAAAAAGTATTTACACACATATTTCAGTATTTGTCATCATCAGTACAACGTTGTAGCATCTTTTATATGGATTGCTTGACTTTATTCTCCTTTGAGAAGCATTTAAGCTTATGAATGTAGTTTTATTTTATGATGATCATCATAAAAAGGTAAGAAAGTACGTGGAATAAAGACATCAAGCAGATAGAAAAGAAAATTAGAGATAAAGAGTAAGAATATATAGCAAGGTATAATTCAGGATAATTGCTCAAGCTGATGATGCTTAGGATAAGGTATAATGCAATAGCTCTGTAGGCTAAATATAATAATACAAAAATTCAGAAGACCTAGACATGGAGATCATAAACTCTTAACCTAGCAGTTTAATAACATTAATTGTATCCATAGTGCTATTCACTATGTTAATATGCTATTCACTATCCTGAAGAGCACTGATAAACATCTGAACAGCTGTCCAGATGTCCTGACCTAAAGTGTGTCTCTGTTGCAGGATCCTATCTGGAACATCAGCTGTATGTTGATGGCTAAGGAAGAGTAAGAACAGAATAAGCATAGGTAGTGTTTCCTCCTACGACTCTTCCAGGCACCAATAATTTTCAGCTCAGGTCAATTATGAATTTAGGACATGATATAAAGACCATCAAGATAAAAAAATTTACACTAATTACAGTAGTACTGCTGAGGTCTATGGAGAATTCTATTCTCCTTTTAATTCTCAGATTTCATTAAAGGTGATTTAGTGAGAAATTATTCATTACTGGCTAGTTCTAGATAACTGGTTTTGTTCCTGTAGGTCATGATCCTATAAGTCATTTGAAGGTCAGCTTGTGTTTAAAAGGCTATTTTACAGCCCTTTACTTTGAGAAAGATATCGTTTAAAGAGTGACTCAACCTTTTAGCTAAGCTTAGAGAACAAATTAATTAGATTCCCTTACAGAGCAGTCCTAGAAATATAAGCCTTAAAATGCAATGCATTTTTAAAAAATTGTTAAAATTATTATCATTTTTGTAGAATACATCCTATAAATAAATATAATTTCAGTGTCTCTGCCACATTCATGAGGAAAAATACTTCCAAAACCAGCCACATCTAAGCCAAAAGTTTTTAAAACTCCATACACAGTCTCCGGCTAGCAAATGGTATCTTAGATATCTTTAAGACACAGGAACACATACTTTTAAAAACTCCCAGGAGGACAGGCAGATATTAGACACAACGATATGTAAGACACACTGCTATCTTTGCAGAGCAAATGGCCATGGAGCTCTGTTTGTGAAAATGGCTGTTGTTCTCAGCCCCTAGGAGTGTGTATTAATCAGTATAGATCCAATAAACAAGAGACAAAGATCGTCACAGATCTGGATTTACAGCCCAGGGTCTTTAACAAGATGCCTTGCAGGTCACCTTGGTATTGCGAAGAATAGATGTAGCTAGAAGCTTCAGACTTGTTTCTATTCATTTCTGTGAAATGCTTTGAGCTGCTTACTGTGGTGACTTCAGCATATATGTGCCTTACACCTCAGAAAATAGGTTCTTCATTCAGAAATGTACTTTCAGACACTGTATCTGCAGCTGATGGGAACCAGAAATTGAGCTGTGTGTAAACCAGCAGTGCTTGTCTTCTCTGAGTTTTGGCACATGTGACATTTACTCCTCTGCACATATCTGCATGCAGTGAGCGGTCATCCAGCAAGAGAAGAGTAAGCACCGTTCAAAAGAGAAGGATGGTGAGTCTATGATGCTATGAAGCGCTACACGGTGCAGTAGAAGTTTAGAAGTAACTATTCTGTATCTATAAAATATTGGTAGTGCATTCAGTGCTGGTTGTAAGCTGTATAGCACGTTTTGGTTAAGAATTAAAGCTTTGTTTTTACTTCTGCAAACACAAGGAAAATTTAAACCATCCAAAATATGAAGTATTTCCCTGTACACAATTTATGATCCTATAAAACCCATTAGATTCAGAGAATGTCTGGTACCTTGACATGAACTGAATTGTTGTAATGATCTATTGATGGTGGAAACATAAACTTCATGTCATTGCCCTGGTACAAAACACAGATGAAACAGAAGTATCTGTCTTCCTCAGTCAGCCATGTAGGAGTGTAACCAATACAACTATACAGACCTTGACATGAGCCACTGGATTTTTTTCCTTCATTTTCTGCTCTTCCACCTTGGTAGCCATATTTCCTGCATTAGCATTGCAAGTTTCTGGTTCTCTCTTGTGTGAGACAGGACCACGGACCTCTGACCCACATGGTATAAAGCAGTTGAGAAGGTTTCCAGTCATGGGAAGAAGTAGTAATCAATGCCATCCCTTCTGATACATTATCATGTTTTTTTTTTTCCACTATCTTGTTAGTAAAAAACTTCTCAGATTATATTTCTTCAGTTTTGTGAACACTGCCTTGCAATAAAGCAATTAAACAGCAGTCTTGTTTGGATCCACTTGTCTCTTGATGCATTTTCTTCTTAAGTACCAATGAAAGGCAAAGACCAGCTGTTATCTTTGTTCTGCAATAGCTGCCAGCCAGCACTGCCATGTCCACTATAATAGGAAAACTTATCTGCCTCCAGGCACTTTTTCCTAATGACAAAAATTCAATTGCAGACTCTTACTCATAGGCTGTGTGGTATTTAACTTGGTAAGGCTGCAACCTAAGATGGACATTGAAGGTGCTATTACAATTAAATAACAAATATCATCTTACATCCCTGGTGCACATTTTGCCAAGAGCAACTCAACTATATTAGACAACGGGGCCATAGCCCCTCTCCTGAAGATTTCTCTATCTAAAGATATAAAGCAGTCACACATAAGAGAAGTGACAGAAAACTTCAGCAGAAAAAGGAAGTGCTGTTGCAGTATGCTTTGTTTGGTTTGTTTGTTTGTTTGTTTTTTTAACTTTGATATTTAAATATGAATACCCTATGTTTAGTCTCAGTGCTCAGTGCATCTAATATAATTGAGCTGAGTAAAATTTCTGAAGTGTACTTGTTCTGGAGCTAATGGTCACATGGGATAAATTACTTCCCCCTTGCAGACAATTTTCTTAGACATTTCTAGGAATTGTGCTTTCTACAGTTACAGCATTAATGAAGAAGATGAAACAAGCACATAGAAGGATCTTTATTACTAATTCCATAGGGTTGGGATGGACTTTATGGTTATATAGTAGGATCCTGGTTTAAGACAAGAATGACTGTGATGTGCCATAAATGCCACTAAAATTCACATGTGTAATAGAACTTCAGAAGGAATCAAAATACCAAGAAATACCTCCTCCATTGCTGCACTACAAATAAGTTGAAATCTCATGCTGCATTGCCAGATGCATAACAAAATTCTGATAGCTAAGTGCGTGATGATTTTGTTTAGCCAGCTAATGTTTTCTAGTTTGTAAATCAAGTCACAGCAGGAGGCAACACCACATTCCAGAGGAAATGAAATTGCCATAGTAAAATGTGCTCCTGAATAGCTACCCTTTACCTATAATGCCAAGATTCTATCTATAAATAGTGACAGCTTAATTAAAAAAGGTTGAAGCTGAAGATCATTGCAAACCTGCCTTCTTCCTGTTAACCCAGTGGTGTCTTCATAGGAGTTAATTCACATTTTACATATAAAAAGTTTTACAGAACATGAAATCAAGTCTCAAAGAACACCACAGAAGCTCAGCTTTGTCCATTGCCTCCACCTACGGAGTGCTTTGTGCTTTGCTCCTTCAGGCCCAGATGTGATCTCTTACTACTTATGCCCTTTCTCTGAAGAAAGCCTGCAACACAGCAACCATAACCTGGTCTGTATGGCTCGTTTCGGACTTCTTTTTGCCTTAGCAGTGATATATACTATTAAGCAACAGGAATAAAAATTAGATCTTCAAGTACCAGGAAAAAGACATACTTTTCCCATGAAATTACTTTTTTTTTTTTTTTTTTTTGCCAAAGGATCTGTGGATGTTGAGGATCAGATTTTCTCATCCTGAACTGTTTTAAATTTTCCTATCTTCAGATCAGGTGCTGGCAAAATCTATACAAGTTTCTGCTTAAAGTTAAAGCAGAACTGCTCAATTTTTCCCTTAAAGGATTTCTCCATTCTCTAGAAATCTTTATTGTTCCCTTTTTGAGTGGCTTGGCAATGTGGCCTTCAGCTTTCATGAAGGCTTTTAGAATAATCTGTAAATAAACTGTGGGGGAACCAGGAAAATAAATCTGAAAAAGATAAAGCAATAGTAACTTTACATGTCTCGGGAGTTCTTAATGACTGGGGAAATCCTCATGAGGGAAAACATTCCACAAATATTTTGGTTTCTTTAGATCTGTGAAATCATAGAATAAATTGGATTTGAAAGAAACCTTTGGAGATCTTCTTGTTCAACTTCCATGCTCAAACTAGGATTACTTCAAAATTAAAAGAGGTTGTTGAGTGTCTTGTCCAGTCAAGCTTTGAATATCTCCAGGGATGGAGCTTGCACGTCGTCTCTAAACCTCTGATTCAGTGGCATAAAATGCTGCAGTTTGCGTCCACTGCCTCTTGTGTTTTCACTGAGTCTGGCTTCATCTTCTTCCACCTGTCCTGTAGGTAGTTGTACACAGCAATAAGATTTCCCCTCAGCTTTCTCTTCTTAAGGCTAAACAAATTTGTCTCTCTCAGCTTCTTCCCATACATTTTACTTAGACCTTGGGCTATATTGATGGACTCTGTTGGACTCACTGCAGTATGCTGATAACTTTTTTTTTGCACCTGGGAGCCCAAAATGGGACACAATACTTCAGTTGTGGTCTCCTAAGTGCCAAACACAGAGCAACAATTACTTCCCCTGAACTCCTGGGTACTCTCCTGCGAAAGTTGCCTCATGTACTGTTGGCCTTGATCACTGTGAGGGCCCACTGCTGACTCATGTTCAACTTGTAGTCTGTCATGATCTCCTTCTGCAAAGCTGCTTTCTCTTCACCTGGCCTCCCGCCTATATTGTTGCATGAAGTTATTCCACTCTGGATGCAAGCTTTTGCTTTTTGCTTTCATTGATCTTCATGAGATTCTTGACAATCCATTTCTCCAGCCTGCCCAGGTTCCTCTAAATGGCAGTCGCTTCTCTTAAGTTTAATGACTGTTCTCCCAGTTTAGTGGCAGCCACAAAGTTTTGGAAAGTGCTCTCCCTTCTGGCATCCAAGTTACCAACGAAAACATTGAGCAACATCGGTTCCATCATTGACCCCTCAGGAATACTGCCAGTAGCCATCCTTCACTTAGAGTTTTACCTGTTGACCACTGCTTTTTGAGTGCGAAACTCCAGCCGCTTTTCCATACATTTTGCTGTCCACCCATCCAACCCATGTTTCTCAATTTTTCCTAAAGGGATACTTGAAGGAAACTATGTTGAGAACTTTGCTGAAATAGAGGCATCCACTGATTTCCCCTCTTGTCCACAGAACAAGTTATCTTATCATAGAAGGTAGTCAGATCAGTCAAGTATTATTTATCCTTGCTAAAGCCATGCTGGTTTTTTTCCTAACCACTTTCTTATCCTTCATAGAAATAGCTTTTAAGAATATTTGTTTCATAATCCTCCCAGGAACTGAGATGAGGCACACATGCAGCTAGTACTCTAAGTCTTCCTTCTTGCCTGTCAGGAAGGTGAGTGTGATGGCTTTTACCAGTCATTAGGAACCTCTCCACTTATAGAATCACAGAATCATAGAATGGTTTGGGTTGGAAGGGACCTTCAAAGTCATCTAGTCCAACCCCCCTTCATAATGATCTTTCCAAACTGATGACAACAGCCTCACAAAGACACTGATTGGTTCTTTTAGTACTCTTGTGTGCATCTCTCTGACCCCATGGCACTGTCTTTGTGCCATTTCCTTAGTTCAGTCTTCTACTGTGGATTACAGCTCACCTGCTTAGACTCTGCTGCCCACATAGTTGGGCAACATGAGGGTAGACTTTGGTAAAGACCAAGGCAAAGAAGGTACTGAGTGCGTAAGTCTTCTTGATGGCCAGCAGTGCACCCACTCCTAACTGAAAACCTCACTCAACAGATGTGAATACTCCCTGCACAGATTCCTTAAGCAGTAGCATGAGCCTATCCAGTATCCATGTCTGGACTCTTGGCCCTTTACCCTCTTGCCAGCTCCCACCTCTTATCTGCACAGAGCAGAAAGAAAGGCCATGCAGACAACAAAAATGATGTGGGGCTATTCCCAGCAGGCAGTTTGACACCTCTACCCTGGTTCAAAGATTAGGAGTGTAAGATAATGAAGACTTATTCAGATAATGCTCCAGGGCCAGAGAATGGGGCCAGGCACTGCTCAGACTCTATTACAGATGCAGACAGACAGAATCTGGCCTGAAGTATTAGGCTTTTTTGTTTTATGTATTTCAGTCACACATTGGCTGGATGGCCGCACTGTTGGCTGGAAGGTCGCACTCAGAGAGTGGTGGTCAACGACTCAATGTCCAAGTGGAGACCGGTCACCAGTGGTGTCCCTCAGGGGTAGATGTTGGGCCCGGCCCTGTTCAACATCTTTGCCGGCAACATGGACAGTGGGATAGAGTGCACCCTCAGCAAGTTTTCCGATGACACCAAGCTGTGTGGTGCCGTCGACACGCTGGAAGGGAGGGATGCCATCCAGAGGGACCTGGACAGGCTGGAGAGGTGGGCCCATGCCAACCTCATGAAGTTCAACCAGGCCAAGTGCAAGGTCCTGCACCTGGGTCGTAGCAATCCCAGGCACAAATACAGGCTGGGCGGAGAATGGGTGGAGAGCAGCCCTGAGGAGAAGGACTTGGGAGTGCTCGTGGATGAGAAGCTCAACATGAGCCGGCAATGTGCCCTTGCGGCCCAGAAAGCCAACGGCATTCTGGGCTGCATCAAGAGGAGTGTGGCCAGCAGGTCAAGGGAGGTGATTCTGCCCCTCTACTCTGCCCTGGTGAGACCCCACCTGGAGTACTGTGTCCAGTTCTGGAGTCTCCAACATCAGAAGGACATGGACCAGTTGGAGAGGGTCCAGAGGAGGGCCACAAAGATGATGAGAGGGCTGGAGTACCTCTCCTATGAGGCCAGGCTGAGAGAGTTGGGGCTGTTCAGCCTGGAGAAGAGGAGGCTCCGGGGAGACCTGATAGCGGTCTTCCACTACCTCAAGGGGGCCTACAAGAAAGATAGGGAGAGGCTGTTCAGTAGGGCCTGTTGTGATCAGACAAGGGGTAATGGTTTTAAAATAGAGGGAGGTAGAGTTAGGTTGGATATTAGGAAATTTTTTTTTACAATGCGAGTTGTAGAACACTGGAACAGGTTGCCCAGAGAGGTGGTTGATGCCCCATCCCTGGAAACATTCAAGGCCAGGTTGGACGAGGCTCTGAGCAACCTGATCTAGTCAGTGATGTCCCTGCTCCTTGCAGGGGGGCTGGACTAGATGACCTATGTAGGTCCCTTCCAACTCTAGCCAGTCTATGATTCTATGATTCATATAGAGGTAACTATATTATCTCTTGTCCATTAAAAAGCTTTGTCACAAAGTGATAACACTTGCCTTACATATGAGGATTTGTTTGAGTGTGCATACTCCAGCTGTTGAAAAACTTTGCATTTGATGATGTTTCGGAAACTGCAGAAATCTCCTGGGCAAGAAAAAGCACAACTGTATCATTTTGTCTTTGCAATTAGAAAAATGATACATTGACTGTTTAACAATAAATGGTTTGTAATCTAATTCTGAAATATGGCTAAATTATCAATGGATATGATCTTGTATAAGTAGCAAAAAAAATGGAGAAAAACTGAGAAATTGTTTTACAGAATAAGTGTCACCAATTAACTACTTATTGTTAAATTTTTCTGTTACATCATAACTATCATGTTCCCTTACATTGCAGAAATTCTTTCACGAACTTTATACTTACAGTGGATTGTCTTTTCTCTTTCATACTGAGTATGACTTTTTTTCATATTGCTTTGCCTGCAACTAGTAGAAAATATCTCTCAAATCATAACTAGCATGACCATGTTTGCTTGTCCTTTGCCCAGGTGGATGGACATGCAGAGTGTTGAATATAAAACCTTATTTTGCATTTATCGTCAATGTTTAGAACAGTTCCTTAATGCTTCAGTTAAACTGATGGATCATCTAATTACTCACAGTAAGGCATAGTTAGTTCATTAGGAAGTTATTCTATAGCCCATTACATGGGCTTTGGAAATTGTTTTTATGATAGTAAATCAAATAATTAAACATTGTGAGCTTCTTTCTCTACTGATGTATCTGTTGATATCTTGTATCTTGTTGTTGCCTTTTGATCATACTTACTGTACACAGTATAATTAGTTCAGAAAGCAATGGAAAAGTTATTTTTCTGACTGCTTTGAAAGAGTTTGTCATCTTCACAATCATATCCACATGTATGGAAGTTACAGGCAATATAATTTACATACAAAAGCAGTGGTTGAGTGCTCTACAGCGGGTCTAAAATCATAAAATCCAAGCAAAATCAAGATACAGGAAATAAAGGTCAATTTTGGCTCCTATTTACCCAGTGTAATATCTTCTTAAGAAACTTTTTCTGAAATTGTATACTTAATTGTGACCACATTTTTACATGTCTAAGCTTCCTTCAGTATTTAGTAGACTTCTCAGTAGAGGATCACACTGACCTCTAGCTTAAAGCCATTTATCCATGTGGTTCTGTTTTTGTGGAATCCAATTTGATTCTACTCACTGACAGATCCAAGAGCGCAGAGAAGACCAGTGCAGTCATGTTTATTTATCTTCCAGAAATCTGTAGAAGTGGCATACAACAGTTTTTAAAAACTTTCCCAATTTTGTTAGATTTTCTGAGCATTGAAAATAATTTATTTTTCTTTCTCTCTTCCTTCCCTTTTTAAAAATTCTGAAGCTTCAGGAACACAATGTTGTCCAAAACACAACATCTGATACTTCATTTCTTTCATATAACTTTAATTTTAAAACACAAACATTGCTGATTCATTCTGAACATTACCTATCTCTGTTTACTGCTTTTAATTAAAAAAGGAAGAAAAATGCAGAGGTAATTTTGTCTTGGTCTCTAATCCATGCATCAGAGGTATGTCATAAATTACTTTGATCTTCTACTATAAAAAAATTACATTGGCTGTCAAAATATATCACCCAAACAGCATATTCACAGGCAGGGTGTTAATTATTGTGAAATAATCCCTCTGCATAGGAGGGAAATGTTCTGTCACCAGTTTTTCCCTCACCATTTAGACTACATCATAGTGGAAAGCTGAAGTATTTGTTCTACATTGATATTAGAATTCAAAAAACAACACTGCTAATGAAGTAGACAGACAGGTAGCTTGACTTAATTTGTAGAATGTATTTTGTAGATAGATCACAATCGATGCCAAATTCCTACATGTCTTATAAATCATTTGAGGAATATTCTTACAGAGATCAAATTACTTTCTATAAAATAGAAGAAACATCACTTTTATAAATGCAAATTAGTAATGTTTCTGTAAACAGAAATCAAAGTCTTCCCAGTGTAGGAGGCTTCATAAGAAAATTCCACCTGGCAACTGCATTGAAAGGCATGAATAAAGTACTGGAGAAAGATGGGAAATTAACAGCCCTGCCAGTGAGCCCTCCTTTCATCACAGGTGCAACATACAACTCCTACAATATCTTACTTGTAAAGAAATAGTTCAAAATTTATAGAGAAAATAAAATATATTTAAGTCTATGGGACCTAACGAAATGCACCTCAGAGTTCCGAGGGAGCTAGTTGATGTAGTTGCCAAGCCACTTTCCATGATATTTGAAAAGTCGTGGCAGTCAGGTGAAGTCCCTGCTAACTGGAAAAAAGGAAACAGTGAGCCCATTTTTAAAAAGGGTAAAAAGGAGGATTCTGGGAACTACCCACCTGTCAGCCTGAGCTCTGTGCCTGAGAAGATCATGGAACAGTTCCTCCAGAAGCTATATTGGGGCACATGGAGGACAGGGAGGTGGTTCGAGACAACCAGCATGGCTTCATCAAGGGCAAGTCCTGCCTGACCAACGTGGTGGCCTTCTATGATGGAGTGACTACATCAGTGGATAAGGGAAGAGCTGTGGATGTTGTCTGTCTGGGCTTCTGTAAGGCCTTTGACCAAGTCCCCCACAACATCCTTCTCTCTAAATTAGAGAGATATGAATTTGATGGATGGACTGTTCAGTGGATGAGGAATTGGTTGGATAGTTGCATCCAGAAGGTAGTGGTCAAGAGCTCAATGTCCAGATGGTGGTCAGTGACAAGTGGCGTCCCTCAGGGGTCCATACTGGGACTAGTACTGTTTAACATCTTCATCAGTGATGTAGACAGTGGGATTGAGTGCACCCTCAGCAAGTTTGCAGATGACACCAAGCTGAGTGTACACCTGAGGGATGAGATGCCATCCAGAGGGACCTGGACAAGCTGAAGAAGTGGGCCCATGTGAAATTCCTGAGGTTCAATAAGACCAACTGCAAGGTCCTGCACCTGGGTCAGGACAATCCCCAATATCAATACAGGGTAGCGGAGGGGATTGAGTGTAGCCCTGCTGAGAAAGACTTGGGGGTACTGGTTGGATGAAAAGCTGGAGATGAGGCATCAAAGTGTGCTTGCAGCCCAGAAGGCCAATTGTATCTTGGGCTGCATCAAAATAAATGTGGCCAGTAGGTCGAGGAGGTGATTCTGCACCTCTACTCTGCCCTGGTGAGACCCCACCTGGAGTACTGTGTCCAGTTCTGGACCCCTTAGCACAGGAGAGACGTGAACCTGTTGGAGGGAGTCCAGAGGAGGGCCATGAAGATGATAAGAGGATAGGAGCACCTCTCCTATGAAGACAGACTGAGAGAGTTGTGGCTGTTTGACCTGGAGAAGAGGAGGCTCTGGGGAGACCTTATAGTGGTTGCCCAGAGAGGTGGTGGATGCCCCATCCCTGGAAACATTCAAGGCCAGGTTGGATGAGGCTCTGAGCAACCTGATCTGGTTGGAGATGTCCCTGCTCCTTGCAGGGGGGTTGGACTAGATGACCTTTAAAGGTCCCTTACAACCCTAACTATTCTACTGTTCTATGACTCTATGATTTTAATGCCATATCAGCTAGAAGTCAAATATTCTGCTTCTTGCAGAAGGCACTGTTGTGTCCGATGTCAGATATGTTATCATTTCAAGCTACTTAGAAATGTGAATACATCTTATGATCCTGCTTTACAGATGAAGTGGGTGAAGAACTACCTTCCTCATTAGCCTCAATTCAAATGATTTTCATGTCCCAGGGTACTAGTAATTCAAATGGTCCCACTTGTAACATTTTGCCCATAGATCATTTGATGTAAATCTTTGTTTTAAAGATCTTTGCTTCAAACTATAAAACACTATCTAAAGCTACAAGAAAAAATGCACAACCCTGCACACAATGGCATTCAATTCATTCCAATATAACAAGCCCACATCTGGAGGCTTTCATACCTATAGTGCTAAGTAAAATGCACTCTGAAAACTGAAAATTTTGTAACTCAGATTGATCAACTCACTAGCTGCTTACACTATTCTGCTATCACTAAAAGATTTTCTTTATTTATAGTCAGTGGCAGAACTGCTGTCCTTTGGAATTTCTCTGTGCTATTTTATTTATGATATCTCCCTCAGAGAGCTTCCTTCAAATACTCACTACTTTTTTTACCATTTCAGCCATTTGTTAAACCCTACAGCAGTCACTATGATTTTACAATGTTTTACCACAAAATTCTTGTACTTCCCAGAACTTATTTTTCCCTTCTTTTTCAGTAGAAGCTAGGACTTCAAAATGACTAGACTTAACACGACTTATCCAGCACAGTGCTGCAGACTCTCTGCTTCTAGAGAAAATAATTAATCAAATCAAAACCACCATTAAATTGTGCTGCTGGACCTACTCTTGTTAGTGTTGAACTAAATTACTTTGATTATGGTATGTAGCTAATGGTCTCTTCTACACTTTTATTACTCTTAGTCTCACTTTCATTACTAATGATGTGGGCAAGGGTCATGGAGACAAAAGAAGGGAACAGGCCCTCTGGAAGGGCTGCAGCCGAGGAGAGGGGAATGAGGTATTAGAAAGAGGGAGGGAGAGAAGGAGCCAAGAGAAAGATGATCATTTGAAACAAAGCTTGGAGGCTGAAGGCAGAACTGAGGTTATACACTGGAGCTCAGCTCCATTGTTCTGAAGTCTAGGTTTACTCTGGAGTGCTTGTCTTCATTTGCAACCTCTGTATGTCTTTTCCAATGAGAGATTTAAACTATGCATTGAGAATTAAGTCAGAAGTGGCTGAAATATTCAAGAAACCATGCAGTAGACTGATATTCAGCCACCAGGGTGTTTCCTTAATGTTTTTTCATCCTTCTTTGCCGGAAGAAGACACTAACAGCGGAAGAAGGATCATATTTACTGCTATATTGTTCCTTCTACTACTTGTTCTTGTTATAAATGCTTCATCCGTCTCTCCCTCAGACAATGAAATTACCTCGGTGGCATCCAGGATATCAAGACTGTTGTTCAAAGGCAAAAATACATGCTGTTCATAAATGTCAGCCAGTAGCCAAGTTCCACTTTTACCTTAAACATTTCCTTTTCTAAATGTAAATGGAACAAATGTGTACTGCTAGCAGTAGAAAACTGAAGTGCTGATAGGACAGTTTACATCTCAACATGTCTTGTCTTGCAAACTGGACCCAAATTCATCCTCAGCAAGACTTCTAGTGGGGATACATGAAAGACTCTTTTGCTTTCTGTATTACAGACATCAAACAGTATTGCACATTATTCTGAATATCCACACTCTTGTCTTCCGATACTGATAATTTGTGACCACCTCAGAACACACTGTCATTGATCTGATACTGGAGATTTGGTTCTTCAGGTTGAATAAACTACTATAAGGGAGATTCTTCACAATCAAAGGAGGTCAGTGCTGCAGTCCTAGCAAAGAAAAAAAAAAAAGATAGAAAAAAAACCAGAAAAATATTTTCATCTTTCCTTAATGGAACTTTCTCAGCCAAACCCACATAAAATTCACAGTCTCCGTTAATATTACACTGTTTTTTTACTGATTCCACTTAAGGGTCTCATTTTATTTTACTTTCACTTCAGTTATTGCTTTTTTTCCCTGCTGTAAAATCATCTTTCCGCTTTCAATTTCTTCTGTAATTTCTCACTAGAAACCACACTTTATTCCTACTCCTAAAGCATGCTGTCTAATGCTACCACTACAGAATGAAAAGTCACTGAAGTTGTTCTGGGCTTTCTGTATCAGAGTGATTCAGAATGGACTTGGACCTATAATCCCCACTGGACCGTGTCTTCAAGCACCTTGCTAATGTCTTAGTTAAGAAGTGAGAGCAGGAGGTAAAAAGTTATTAAATCTCTACTTTGTATTAGCTAACCGGTCTTAGATACCCGTGACCTGAGAAGAACGTTTCTTAGCAGATGATTTACATAACTCTTCTCTACTTATGGCTGGCCATAAGAAATTTTCATCTGTTTCACAATAAACTGTGAGATCTGGGCAGGGAAGGAGAGGGCTTGCTGGTTTGCATGGGAAGGAAATAAAGGTTTTTTGAAACTGCTTTGTAATAATAATGATTGTAAACCATGATTTTACCTCAGAACAGTCAACATGAGCTTTTATCTCCCATATGCACCTGGGTCGTGGCAATCCCAGGCACAAATACAGGCTGGGCGGAGAACGGATTGAGAGCAGCCCTGAGGAGAAAGACTTGGGAGTGCTCGTGGACAAGAGGCTCAACATGAGCCGGCAATGCGTCCTTGCGGCCCAGAAGGCCAACGGCCTTCTGGGCTGCATCAAGAGGAGCGTGGCCAGCAGGTCAAGGGAGGTGATTCTCCCCCTCTACTCTGCCCTGGTGAGACCCCACCTGGAGTACTGTGTCCAGTTCTGGAGCCCCCAACATCAGAAGGACATGGACCAGTTGGAGAGGGTCCAGAGGAGGGCCACAAAGATGATGAGAGGGCTGGAGTACCTCTCCTATGAGGCCAGGCTGAGAGAGTTGGGGCTGTTCAGCCTAGAGAAGAGGAGGCTCCGGGGAGACCTGATAGCGGTCTTCCAGTACCTCAAGGGGGCCTACAGGAAAGATGGGGAGAGGC
>WHYT01017102.1:541568-576744 GCA_009806455.1 Tetrax tetrax
CTCCCCGGAGCCTCCTCTTCTCCAGGCTGAACAGCCCCAACTCTCTCAGCCTGTCCTCGTAGGAGAGGTGCTCCAGCCCTCTGATCATCTTCGTGGCCCTCCTCTGGACCCTCTCCAACTGGTCTGAACCCTCTCCAACTGGTCCAAAGAAGATTTCTATTCAACTTGCCTCTGTTTTCCACTGCTGATACCCTGCCCCACCTGGAGTTTGAACTGCCAATTCCGACCATTTCCCTAATAACATCTGCCCATCCCAGGAGATCCTTGGGCTTTTGCTATCCTTTCACTTGGGGCCTCAGAAGGGGGCTCAGGTTATCTCATTACTTTGCTTTCTTCTCTGTGGACATGGCAAAAAGTAATGGAGCCAATAGTCTTCCATTTTCCCATTGCTTGCTTTGGATATTTTTTACTATATTTTAAAAGTTAAGCCTGCTTATTATGATAACATAAATTGTCAAAACAGAAAAGAACTTTTCTTAAGACAATTTCAAGTCAGATTTGTCAACAAGGCAAGTAGGTTTTTATCCTGTTTCCTTTAAAAATGGCAATCATTAATTCTAGTTATAATAAAATTATATTGCTGAAAATTAAAGTCAAATAATTCTTTAATTTGAAACATAAAGCATCCTCATAAACCTCAGAGAAAATAAAATTGCAATCATTCATTTCCTTCTCTCTGAAACATTATATTGCAATTTAGCAGATCATCTTTGGCTAGAAAAATGGTTAATTAGAATGCTATTAAATCAAGGAGACTTTGCATAGTTAATATTTTACAAAAGCAAAATCTACTCTAGCAAAGTCATTTACCACAGAATCCTTGTCATGAAATGATCAAAGCATATAATCTCGAAGACTTTGTAGCTAATTGCAATATGTCTGCTCGATAGCTGAGAGAGTGCTATTTTAGATGTGACTCCTAGTTAAGGTAAAAATACTGTCTGGTTTGGGGTTTTTTATCTTCCTGATAAGCCAAGTCCTACTGAGCAACCAAGAAATATTAATGAATATCTATGATTTTTTCTTTTCTTTCCCTGTTATTTCAGCACGTGCACAATACTGTAATCTGTAGATTAATGCCTAAATCACAACTGAATCTGTAACTTTGACCATCTGTTGAAAAAGCCACCAATAATCATCTGATAAAGCTATTTGCAGAATTTAATTTTCCATAGAGGATGCATAGAAGGGGAGGAAAAAGCATGACTAAATATAACTCCCTCTGGCACACAGGTGGCACACAGAGGCTTCACATTGCGCCGTACGGCACTCATCCTCTATTCTCCACCCTTCAGCTAGGACACTGTGATGTTCCTTTTCCCACAGATTTATTTGTAGAGTTTCATGGAACAACGCTTGCCTCCTCACTGCAGCAATACCCATCACTCCAGTGGGTCACACATAGCCATCCAGTGTAACATGGTTAAACGTTGGCTTTACAAACATATAGAATAAGTTAGAGGGCAAACTTTTCTTTCTGTCATTCTTTTTTTTTTTTTTTTTTCTGAGGATACCAGGAACAAATCTGAATCTTTGCCTGTGTCCTTAGATTGATGCTGAGCTGCGAGCCACACAAAGCAACAGACACTTAAAAGATGGTTTACAAAAACAAGAATATCACCATTTCTCTCAGGTACCTCTGAGTTTACATTCCAGCCTCTCTGCTGTCTCAAGTTCCATGTTCTGCTTTAAGCTAATCAATTAAAGGACTCTGGCCTCAAACCAATAATTTATAATAGTTGTCTGTGCTTATATATAGCACTTGAGTGTATTTGAAGGTCCACAAATGGCGAAAAAAAAAGTAGTTTCACAAATACAAAATAGATTTTTACTTAATAGTCAAACAGCTAATGCTGGAAAGCCTGAATTATTGACAGAAAAAACAAAATAAGCAACTGTCAATATTTTTGCTTACTTCTCTTTATTCTGAAGCCTTAAGTATTTCTTGATCTTGCCATGTATTTCTGTATGCTAAACAAACATCAATCTGGAAAAGGCAGTGACGTTTAACTGTCAAATTGATGCCAGTCTTTGGCTTAATCATTAGACTAATGTTGTACAGGGACCTGGTATTCTCATCTCTAGAGGTAAGTTATCTTCTACAGAAAGATTACCTTTCACTAAACTAGGCTCAACAGCTACTTCTAAATTAGTTATACAGTACAAGGCACCATGGCAACAACCTGACTTTCAGTAATTTTTAACATTTATAAAATTTTTGCTTTTTAGTAAGCTAGGGCTTTTCTTTTAGAAGCATGTGAACTTTTAAAATTTGTTTCTTGCTGTTGGCATTGCTAGAGAAATGACTCTTCTAACTAGATTTCTGAAACTGAGAACTGCTGCAAAAAGCTTACCAGTATTGCTGCTGACCATGTCGTTAAAATTCTGGTAGCAAGTTCAGCTGTATGTCAGTCAGCACCAAAGGCACAGCTCATTCATCAGGCTGCATTCTGCAGTGGTTATAAGAAGTGAAAGCATAACATAAATGTCTGAAAACATAGAAAGAGACTGGGAAAAGTGTCTGCTTTCATATTCCAGAGACATTGACAGGGTAAGTGTGGTAGGATGATTATGCCTGCCACAGACAGATGAGTTACACCCTAAAGACCTCCATGAATTCCACTTCTGCTTCTAAAGCTTTGGGAATAAACTACTCACCTGTCTGTTTAAAAAATGTAAAGGCTGGAGGGACCAGTTACCACCCTGTTGAGCTCATGTTGCCTTGGCTTCATTCAAGCAGGGAACTGAGAGCCCACACCTATAGACTGCCCAGCCCAAGGCTTTGTTCCTTTATAAATTCTACTGACAAATACCACAAAGAATTATTTGGAAAGAGGAGCACCTCTCCTAGAATGACAGGTTAAAAAAGTTGGAGTTCTTCAGCCTGGAGAGGAGAAGGCTGCTGGGAGACAGTATAGCAGTCTTCCAGTACATAAAGGGGGCCTGCAAGAAAGGTAGGGAGAAACTCTTCAGCAGGGCCTTGTGATAGGACAAGGGGTAATGGTTTTCAAATTTAAGAAGGTAGATTTAGACTAGACCTAAGGAGGAAATTTTTACAATGAGGGTGGTGAAACACTGGAGCATGTTGCCCAGAGAAGTGGTAAAAACCTGTCCTGGTTCTGGCTAGCATAGGGCTATTTTCCACCTGAGATGGGGGCAGGGGGATACTGGAGCTGGTGGCACCTGTGGCTGGGGGACATGGCTGGGATAGGTTACTAATTAGACAACAGCTGGCATATTTTACCCAAATTATCCAAAGGGCTATTCCATCCCATATGACATCATGCTCAGTATAAAAATGAGGAGGGTGGTGAGAGGTGCTTCTTGGTCCTTGGGAGAAAACTCAGCATCAGGGTGTGTTGTGAGCTATTGTACTGCAAATTATATCCCTCAATATTTTCTCTTGTTGAGTTTTGTTTGTTTTTCCATCTCTGTTTTGTTATCTTCTGTTATTCCCTTAAACTTTTTTTTTTTTTTTTAATCTCAACCCATGAGTTTTGCCTTTTTTTCTTTACCAATTCTCCTCCCTGTCCTACTGGAAGATGGGGGGAGTGAGCGAGAGACTGTGTAGCTTGGTCCTGAGTGGGGCTAAGCTACAACAAAGCCCCATCCCTGGAAACATTCAAGGTTGGGTTGGACAGGGCTCTGAGCAACCCAATCTAGTTGAACATGTCCCTGCTTACTGCAGGGAGGTGACTTTGATGACCTTTAAAGGTCTCTTCCAACCCAAATTATTCATGATTCTATTGTATTCTAAGATTTTGGCATTAGGGAATCTACTGAGACTAAGTTAGGCACAGCCTACTCAACTGGGTAGATAATCCATCTCAAGTGACCAATACTAGCAGCTAGTAAGGGTGTTGCTTTCTCTCTAATAAGGTAGATGTGAAAATATTTACTGCTAAAAGCACATGTTTAGGTAAAGAGAAGACTCAAGCTATTCTCTTACTGATCACACTTGACTAACCCTTGTGGGGTAAAATCCTCATCCCTTTACTCTTTCTACATCTCTCTTACTTTGTGTGAGCCTTTAAACTCTTACCCGTAGTATCATACCTTCTCTTAGAAAGTAAGTACAAGACTAAACTCTTTCTTCCTCAGTGAGGTGGGATGAAGTTGGTCTGTACTGATTTTATGCTTGAAAAATAGAGGTGTTTTCTACCTCTCTGTAGTATGTTTCTATACAGCTGAGATCTGTGCTGGAAACAGAAGCAGGATTTCTACTTCAGCCTCTTCAAAGTCAGTCAGAGATAAGGAGGAATTGTATTATGGCACCAGTGAGGTTTCTCTTCCACAAGGCTTTCACAGGACTTCCTCCATCTACTGGCTGGTAGATTTGTTATTCCAGGAGAACACAGCTTTGATTCTTGTGTGAGTGTGACTGGTGTCAGCCCATAGAGCTTCAACATTCAAAATCCTGCTCAGCAGAGTCAATGGAAATTCACTGCTGCAAATCAAAGCAATTTAGCCTGAGGGAATCGAGTAATGTGCTGGTGGATATTGTCTTTTGGGGTAATTAAAAATCACACTTCTGAGAATCCATTAATGACACATCAGAGATCCCAAAGGACAGAAGTCATTATGTGTATGAATAATGCTCTGCCATCCTCAGTTTTAGCTACCATTAATAAGAATTCTTGGATCTTCAGAAGATTCAGTCCGCAATGTGAATCTCTTTAGTCATGAACTGCTTCCTCATTGTGTCTCAGGGAAGGACTTTCATGCATTGAACCAAACACTGAGCAAATGTCAAGTGATGTTTTTGTACCTTGAGAAGAAGTCAAATAGTCAAGTTGTTTTGATTTACATCTTGTTGACACAAACTGGCTTCTCTCTGGTTTTGGTTTTCTAGGAAGACATCCTTATAGTAATACTTGCTGCACACACATAGTTAGGAAGTAAAAAGGAGATTAAAGGAAATCTTCTAAAATACAGTGGAAATTTTTGCTGTGAAGAAAAAAAGAAGAGGAAAAAAGCCATCTGCCTTAGTAAACAGGACCTGGTTCTGAAAAAGTAGATAAAGGCTAGATCAATGATTAGGAGAGGAGTACAAGATCAGAGTCCACAAATCTGTTCTGCGCACTTAGCCAAAATGACTGCTCAGCTTAATATTTAGAGGTAAATTATGACCTGATGAAGTACTGATTGTTTGACAGGGTGCAAGTAACGACACCTGTATTAACTATTTGTAGCAGGTTTCTCCTTTCCTTGTCCCTCCTCGAAGAAACTTATATCTTGTAGACAGAAAGCCCAAGTATGTATGCTTGTTATGGTTTACTTAACAACTTTGTGAACTTCAATGGAAACTTGGACAAGTTTATGGAACAGAAATCCACTTAAGTTACTATGTATATAGAAACTACATTTGGCTCAGGAAGACCCTAAGCTGTAAATGCTGGGAGACTGGGAGAGTATGGGGAAAATATCTATGCTTTCTGTTCTCTTATTTTTCCCTAGACAGCCACTTCAGTAGTTATTCTTGAGCAAACTTTTGAATGGATGGGTTTCTGTCCTGATCTAGTAGCACTGTTCTGGGATAACACTGAACCCAGACTCTCTTTATTAACAAAGCTGTGAATGTCTAATTATTGGCTGTGACAGATAGCCTTTAACAGACCTTGCGAAGGCTATCAGCTCACTTCAGCTCCCTTTGAAACTTGTCTTTCACCTCACTGTTCAGTCAGGCCATGTCTGAACACGGTCAGAAAAAAAAAACCCGTTCCAGGAACATAGAGCGAGAAAAATGTGTACCTTAAAGCAGCATACACTTAACAGCAATCTTTAAATCCAAATACAGAAATATAACTTGAAAAGATTTTTAAGCAAGCATGCGGCCTACAATGCAAAAAAAACCCCCAGCTTGACATAGCTTCAGTCAACCTGTGTCAGAGGCCTTTACATTAATAGTCAGTCAAAGGGATATTTCTCAGTACAGGTACAACATTTGGATTTATTCTCTTGGCAGTAGCAGCCTTCTGTGTCAAGTATCACTACAAGGAAAAGCCTGTTTTATTACTACTATTGCATTCAGTTAGCCTGAAAAGACACTCACATTTGCTCACACCTGTGTCTGTAGATCATGTGTTTGATGACAAATACAGTGCTGGTTTTATAAGTCTGATCCAAGGGCCAAAGTAGGCTGCAAAATTTCTGGAAACAGATCGTTTCCCTTCATCTCTGCTGATTTTCCTCATCCTATCCTGAGTATATGGGCCCAGTGGTCAATAATCAGGATGTGCTGTGGTTTACTTAATTGCAGCTGTGAATTTTGCGTAAAATGAGGCAGGAAAACTGTTTGCTGTGCGAGCAATACCTTCACTTAGCAGCACCACGACAAGCAAAATGGGAGGTGATCACTTTATCAGTGAAGCCAAGAGTTTAATAGATGCTAATGATGCCCTTTCTGCTCTCACCAGGGTCCATGAGGCTCACGGAATACAAAACCATGCTCTCACAGCTGCTGCTACTGCTGTGCTTGTTCTGAGAATGTGCAGAGAATCTCCATATCCAGACTTTTCCAACTGGCACTAAAATTTGTGACT
The DNA here is from genome assembly GCA_009806455.1 of Tetrax tetrax. NCBI lineage: Eukaryota > Metazoa > Chordata > Aves > Otidiformes > Otididae > Tetrax > Tetrax tetrax. The sequence continues at coordinate 548,111 of WHYT01017102.1, forward strand.
GAGGAAGACAAATTTGTGCTGTAGTGTGGTCTCCAGGCATACAGACTGAGCAAGTTACATTCGTTAGAGAACCTGGACAGAGACAGGGCAGCTATTACGGATTCGGGCTTTTAGGTGGATTCAGATGGCAGAAGTCTCGGTTAAAATGAAACACGAGCTGACTAAAAAGAGCAATTTATTGTTTTGCTGACTTGAGAACTTGCAATATAAATGCAAACATCCAGTTCAGTAAGTCACCAGCTCATCAGTATAATGTATCTGGAACAACACAGATACCAAGGTTTACAGTGGAAATTTATTGACCATTTTTATGCAATAGATATATCAGTGGCACAATGGTGACAGTTTTAAAGAGTCAGATTTGTCTCGAATAGTAATGATACTGCCCACACTGAGCACGGCACACATCACTCTTGCAGCAGGACCTGACCTCACGTCGTCATGCAGGAGTACAGCAGAGGCCTTGCTATTGCCTCCCTTCTGCACAAGTGGTGAGCGAAAGTGCATACCAATGAATTTTAGGATGAGCATGCAGGGGTTTTGTTTGATATGGGGAGGATGCATGGAACTACAATGTTCTCTCATGAACAGGATATGGCATTTAGAATAAAGTCCGAAAGATGTACTTCAATAGGAACCTTAAAATATTCTCCCAAGGTAAATCAAGATGCATTCTCCTCAGAACTTGTAAATACAGAATAGACATCTAGTATCTCTTATGTAAGCCTGAGCTCATTTCTCTTTTAATTAAGTGAAACAAAGGACAAATCTAATGTCAGTAGAATTTTCTTACCACAGTTTGAATTTGGATTTCTCCACCAAGGTTAGTACCTTCCCTGGCTTTCTACTCAAAATTTAATAAATACAGTTAAGCATATTCTTCAGTCACACATCTAAGCTGGACCAGAACGAAACAGAATACTGAAATGCCATCAAGCATGCAAACAGCGCGTTTGGAAAGCGTCAGATATGCGGTAGCTCTGGGGTCATCACTGTATTCTGCTGCCCTCTCCTGCCAATATTACCTCATTACAACTGTACAGACTAAGGACTAAATAGATTATGAAAATTCACATCCAAAGTCCTAAGAGTAAACCACTCCTCTAAAATGTTTATAGAGCCATGCAGCTTGTTTAAAAAGAACCTTTTAAATCTCCCCTTCCTCACTGCCATATTGTTTTGCATAGTAGATTAATTTAAAATATGTCTCTGTATATGGCTCTATGTTTTGGGGTTTGGTTTTTTTTTTTTGTATTTTGAGAAAAAAAAAAAAAGGTTTAGATTATAACATCTAGGAGATACTTTAGGATAAAAGCTTCAAGACCAAAGCTTGAATCCATAGAAACAAGAGGAAGTTCTCTTGATTACTCCAAGGGGTTCAAGGTTTTACTTTCTGGCACCAAGGGGCGATGCCTGCCAGCAACAGAACCCCACTTGAAATAACTTCTTGTCAAGTGGTTGTAGTTTGTTTAACTTTGCCCGGGGTGGATTACACAGTCGGGCAGTTTAGTGTCTCCAGTTTAGTGTCTCCAGTTTGCACGAGCAAGTAAACTTGAATTGGTTGAGCTTATTAAATTTGGTGTGCTGCTCCAGAAGCACAAAACATAATGACTCAGTGTTACCAATGGAATTCAGATTTTGTACCCCAAAAGGTCCGTGTTCAGACCATTGGATCAAATTGACTAATACAATTATTTCCCAGGCACAATTTGGGTAAGAAAATTCCTTCCTTCATCTTAAAAATTGCTATTTATGCATTTTATTAAAGACTTTAAAAGAGAAAATATCTAAATTACCGCATGGAACTCAACACATTCAGGAAAATAATTTCAATTTGCATAGAGTGTGTTATTTATCTTTAATGAAATTATATGGAAAACATGCACACTTTAGAGCCATAAAGTTAATTCATTGAAGGTCTAACTGTGTAGAAATGCTCATCCTGAAAGAAGACCACATCATAAAGGCTGTATGTTTAATGAAAGAGCACGTGAATAATGAACTCAGCAAGGTTAACAGAAACAAGGAAAGAATGAATTTATCTAGCTTTCATTCTTTCCTAATCCTGCAAAGAGATCTAGGAAAAATAAAGACTGAAAATATGTTTAAGAAATGAAATTGGGGTAAGAGAGTTTACACAGTCACACAGCGCAAGACCACCTTTGTCTCCTCATGTCTTTCTAGACCCTGATTTATGCTTTGTGTAAGTAATGTTCCACTCTGTATTTTACGTCTTGGTTTCTGAATTGTATTAGTTCTCTCCCACTATGGAATGGAGAAGACTTTGTGACTTGCTTGGTTTTCTCCAACAGCTGTGTCTGTCGCTCTTTATGAGACTTCACCACAGTTTATGAAATAGCTGGTTTATGTTTGAACTTGGTAGTTCTTTCTCGCTACATGTGCAGAGGTCTGCAGACTCTTTAGAGGTTAATCTCTCAGAATAACTTCTAGTACCAAAGGACAAATTTTAGCCCCACTCACACTGTGGAAAAATCCATTAATTTCGTTGGGTTCACTGGAATTACTCTCATCTTGTTTTCCACTTACCAAGCTACCTGTAAAGAAAAACAAAACCATTCCCCCTGCTCCTGTTTACTTTCCACTAATTAGCTAGTGGATTGCCTTCTCTGGGATCACTGTGATTGGATGATTTAAGGAAAGCAAGGACCCATCCTTCCACCCCAAGTCTGAATACACTATATCATCCTTTAATTGTTTTTGTATTTGTAATTTGTGCCTTTTGAAGTAAGACAGTCTACAACTGATTCTGATTGAACCTAGCATCTTATTAACCAGATATTCTTTTGAGTTCCTACTGATTATTACCAGTGTAGGTAAGAAAGGCCAATTTCCTACATGGTGATATCAGAAATTTTGAGGAAATTGGACTGAAATCAGGATTAAGTCTGTTTAAGACAATTAAAATACTTTGGTAGGACAGCAGTGAGACACACGTATTAAGTTTATAAAATATTCACAGTTTCTTCAGTGATTCTGAACAGCAGCTGGAGGGGTACGTAGAATCATAGAACAGTTGGGTTGGAAGGGATCTTCAAAGATCATCTAGTCCAACTCTCCTGCAAGAAGCAGGGACATCTGCAACTACCTCTCTGGGCAACCTGTTCCAGTGTTTCATCCCCTCATTGTAAAAAATTGTAATGGATAATTTTATCATGGGAGTTTTCCATTAACTAAAATTAACTTTGTTTACATAAGGAAGTCTTACCGGTTATACCAGCACAGTTATGCTGGTGCTACCAATCGCAGTGTTATTGATATGGTATTAATGAATTTCTCAGTGATACAAGAATCCAGGGTATGACGTGTGCCAAATCTTGAAAGCACCACTAGATGGAGATGTTTTCTCACGTTGTCCTCATCTAATAGCTGATGTGCAGAAATTTCTCGTTATAAGTACTTTCATTTTTGATGACTGCACATTAAGAAAGGAAAATAAATTCAAGTAAATTTCATATATAATCAAGCCTTACATGCTTGAAATCTTTGCAGATGATAATGGACGTAAGAATTAATGAAGCCTAGCCTGTAGTTGTTTAGAATGAAAGGAATGACCAGGTGTTGTACAAGCAGGCAGAAAAGACTGGAAGAATATCTAGGACTTCCATACTTGTGTTTAAGAAAACAGATTATTACTTATTTAGCTTATATCATGCAGTGAAAATCAGCTTTTAGCAACATTTCTTATCCACAAAGACATTTTTAGCTCCAGAGTATTTACGTGCATTCATCCCCAAGGAAACAACCCTGAACTTCATATGGCATGTGCAGTCAATGCTGAAGTGACAGTGTCTATTGTCTTTCTACCCTCATCAGTATGCAATATAACGGCAAGGACAGAGGCTGATTTAGAAACAGTTGAATAACTAAAACAAATAAAGAGATCCAGAAAGACATACCATTCAGATGAAGCTGGAGAAAAAAAAAAAAAAAATCACTGAAGAGTTGTAAAAACTTGTTAAAATAGCTTTGTTAGATTGCATTTTGAGTCAAAACAATGTTATTTCAAAAGACAAATATTTTTACAAAGCACAGGCTTAATATTTCCTACACATGTTATAATTCTTAATAAACATTGTGTCATACAAATAGTGATTTTCTGAATCAATTAGTCAAAAATTTCACTGCTGACGTTTAAATATGGGTCATGATGGTTGTATTCAAGTTCTCCATAATTTTGCTCTCAAACACACAGATGTTCACACATAGCTGCTTTCTCTTTTAATTTCTGTATCTGTGGGGAATAACTGCAATTATGACAGCTCTATGTAAAACTACTAGAACTAGAGTTGCCATTCTATGACACCTTGCAGCTGGAAGCTGTATGGGCATTGGTGCAAAGAGTTTTATTCCCCTTGACCATTTCTTGGGTCCTGCTAGAACTGCTGCCACTGCTGCTACCTGTACAGCTCTTGGGCAATAAATAGTGATGATAGTCTCAAGTAGCCTGAAGAGGTCAGGGCTAGGGCCTGTTACCTCTAAGGTCTTCTGAATCCTTCAATATTTCCTAACTTCAACAAAATTTTTCTGGTTAGCTGTACAGCTGCTCTGGCCACCAGTTCCCACTCATTTTCCGCAAACGCATCACAAAGGGAATGTGGACAGACCAGGAACACAAAGAAAATTTTTTAAAATCACGATGTAACTGATATAATAATGGGACTGCTTTCTTATGCGTTTGGATTTTTTATGTTTTTTATTTTTTTCCTCTTCACATCTCAGTGACCTAAGATTGTGTCTTTTAAGTTTGAGGAATAAGAATTCTCATGAGGTTAATTAAATCTTTACTCCTCAAAAGCTGTTTCAGCCATTCGCATTACAGGCCATATCAAACTATAGGTAGCTTATAAATCTTTAAAGTTTCCAGTTAGTAAACAGAAAGAGAAATCAATAATTCTTGTCATATATAAATATATTTGTACCTTTGTGTTAGTAGGCAGAAAACCAGAAAATTATATTTCCTCTACTCTGAGCTAATTTTTACTCTTTCTTCTAAACTCATTAACCTAGGTTTACATCCCAGACATCTCTGGCAGGACCTTTTAATGCCGATAATGAGAAATAAGGGTGTGTATCTAACCCCAGCTGGAGAAATCATCTTCAAAACAGTGATGGCTGAGAAGCAAATTGGAAGCGTAGACACTGAATCTGTTTGAATACATACAGAAAAAAGGCTTTATTCAATAGCAGAGGTAAAAAGTATTATATTCCAATGTAGTTAAATAATTTAGAAGCCTACTTTCACTGACATTCAAAAACCCAGAAACTCTAATTACTCAAGGGCTTTGGTTAACTTTACTTTTTGAAATTCCCTCATTGTCATAGTGATTTTTTTCTTATATATTCTATTATAGCAAAGACTCTGAAGTAGAAAGCTGAAACAAAACAGAAATAAGAACTATACATTTTCTCAGCTGTAATTTCTCTTAATTCAGTTAAATATTAAGCTACTAAAAAATTTACTTGTAATACGTTGTCCAAAATCAAAGATTCCTGCTGAGTCAGAAGGTGCACAGTTTATAAATCAGACCCTAACCATGGGTAAGTAAATCCGGGCAATACATAAAACCTCTGGAGTTAGCACGTTTGAAACAGAAGCTTTAAAAGTAAACCTTTATAAATCAACTCCCTAAATCAAAGAGAAAACAATGATTTTTTTCTTCTCTTATAGACCAGGGAAAGCTACTCCCCAAGCAACTTGTGCAGATAAAGGCTCTGTTTTTAATACTGGATGATGTATTTATGTATAGAGAAACTACAGACCAAAGTTAAGCAAGAAACATAAAAACTCTAAGTACTGATCCAGAAACATTTTGACACCAAATAGTTTAACAGCTGGATAATTCAGAAGAATGTTTGGACAAACACAAGGTAGGGAATGACCATACAGTAAATGATAGTCAGCAAAGGGGCTTTCATCTGCTATAAATTACGCACAATTTAATTAGAGAAAAATCATTGAAGTGAGCATTTCCAACCAGTTTATCCAATGTAGTTTTAGATGCTTATTACACTTCCTGCATCAAGGACTACATATTCATCCCTTGTTGGGAAACTTGTCTTGTTTGTAAGTATTTATTTAAGTATTTATTTAAGTAAATTTGTGCTGTGAACTAAGCTTTGACTTTGCAGAGTCTGGTACGGCTTTTATTTCGTTAGAGTTCGGGCAGCAGTTCAGGGACTGTGCTGGCAAATGAGGTGTTAGTGTTCAGATGGAACATAAAGGTGAACACTTTACACATAACCATAACATTACTTTGTAAATCATTTTCTTCTGCAATTTAATAATCTTTTTGAAACTTTCAGTTCTTCAAGACCAGAAATTTCTCGTTAAAGTAGCCAGACTTCCACTCATTATTACAGTCAATGTCTAATCAGAATATTTGCACAGTAAATAAGGTAATATTATGTTAAAATTATATAGCTACTAATCAGTAACAGGGAAAAACATTATTTTAAAATATCTAACAAAAGAAAATCCTTCAATATTTTGAATGAATTTATTATTTACAGTGAGGAGCTGGACAAAAATACTTCTTTTTAATCTGTATTTCAGTTCCAGGATTGACTCTGTCGTTCTAGGAGCTGCACTATTTGCAATAAGTGTATATATAGGCATATCTAAGTGCACACATGTGCATATATGTATTTCTATATAGCTGGCTACACCAGGCCATACATTAACAGACTAATCTGTTGAAACAACACAAACTTTTCAATTTTGTTTTTGTTATACATCGAACTTTATCTTCAATGTGAATTACAGTCTTTCTGCGATTTCCAGATGTAATTTCTTTCTTTCAAAACTAGAGATGAACCAGGTTTAAGCTTCATTTAGGACTGCATTTTCATCAAGGATCTGCCAACGCTGCTGTGCTTGTCAGAGAGAAGGCACAAAATGGAGCCCAGAAGTGAGAGAGATGTGAGACCAGAAGACAGAATATACTCGTTTGAGCATATCTGGCTGCTGCATGAACTTCCAGAGAAGATTAATTGAATCTGGAATCTGACTGTCTTTTGGACAAAAAAAACCTATAAACCCTCTTTGATAACATTTTTGCTATAACTGGTGCTAAAGCCCAGTATAAATCACATCTCCCCTATACATTTGTTTTTTTTTTTCAAATCCCATTCCAACAGAGAACTCTATATATATTAGTGAGGGAGAAGAGCAAGTGTCCATTAAATCCTTTAGAGGCTCCTTTAAATCTCATTAAGTTCAACAAGGCCACGTGCAAGATCCTGCACACGGGGTGGGGCAATCCCAGGCACAAATACAGGCTGGGCAGAGAATGAATCGAGAGCAGCCCTGAGGAGAAGGACTTGGGAGTGCTCGTGGACAAGAGGCTCAACATGAGCTGGCAATGCGTCCTTGCGGCCCAGAAGGCCAACCGCATCCTGGCTGCATCAAGAGGAGCGTGGCCAGCAGGTCGAGGGAGGTGATTCTGCCCCTCTACTCTGCCGTGGTGAGACCCCACCTGGAGTACTGTGTCCAGTTCTGGAGCCCCCAACATCAGAAGGACATGGACCAGTTGGAGAGAATCCAGAGGAGGGCCACAAAGATGATGAGAGGGCTGGAGCACCTCTCCTATGAGGCCAGGCTGAGAGAGTTGGGGCTGTTCAGCCTAGAGAAGAGGAGGCTCTGGGGAGACCTGATAGCGGTCTTCCAATACCTCAAGGGGGCCTACAGGAAAGATGGGGAGAGGCTGTTCAGTAGGGTCTGTTGTGATAGGACTAGGGGTAGTGGTTTTAAAATAGAGGGAGAGAGGTTCAGACATGATATAAGGAAAAAATTTTTTCCAGTGATGTTGGGGAACACTGGAACAGGTTGCCCACAGAGGTGGTTGATGCCCCATCCCTGGAAACGTTCAAAGCCAGGCTGGATGAGGCTCTGAGCAACGTGATCTGGTTGGAGATGTCCCTGCTTCTTGCAGGGGGATTGGACTAGATGACCTTTGAAGGTCCCTTCCAACCCAAACTATTCTATGATTCTATATTCTATATACATTTTTTTTGCTTTGTTTCTTTGGACCATATTTTCTCACGCACTTAAAGGTGTGCATAGCACTGTATATTTCAGGTCTGATAGAAGGTTTTAGACCGCTTCTTCATACAAATAATACTGATCAATTAACTGTTTGTGATACAAGACTAGTAGACTGTAAATTATCTTTTGATCTCTGCATGTCCTTGAGCAATTTCTTCTATATAATAAGTTATATTCTCACAGTTATATAAGAAATCTGTCTTTTTGTACATATTCTGAGTAAATACAAAACGAGATAAATTTTAATATTTGAGTAAAGAAACACTGGCATCCCCTGAGTAATAGAAAGAAAACATCCTTATAAGTCAGGACCTGAGTCTATGTCATTGAATGATTTATGGCAAAGGGAATTCATTTCTGGAAACTGTGAAACCATTTAAGTTTTCTGTGTTTCCACTATCTCACTGGAACTGGCCTATTAAAGTTTCTGCTCCTCTGAAGTCCTTTGGAGTAATCTCTAGAGGGAGTATGAATGACTCTTCTCTCACCTACGTCAAGCCCTCCCCTCCAGATGTAATCACTGGACTATTGTTATGTCTCACAGAAAATTGGTGGATGGCGGGATGGAAAGATTAAATCAACTAGTACAGAATTATGTAAAAACTTTATGTCATACTTCTGAATAAAATATCTACCCACAGTTTGGAGGAGTGTACATGATATGTCTGCACCATCTTATCAAAAAACCTTTTGTGTTTTCTCCATTAGTAGCAGGATGCCAATTGTTCTCTGCAGATGTGGTCCAAGCCTTGGTTTTCCCTTTGAACATATGAGAAAGATTTTAAACAAGATTTCATGTCTCCTGACTAGTCTTTGAGCCCCATGCTTCTGGTGGAGCAGAACTAGAAAGGACTCTTCTTTCTGAAGTTGTCTTTGGATCTGCCTTAGAAACAAGTTAATCCCAAAATGGATTGGTCCATATAAAAATGAGCATGTCAATATGCCATCCATAACAAGAGGACAACCTACAAAAGGCCTGTATCAACAGGTTTCTGAGGGAAAGAAAGGTTCTGCTGAAATGGTTAAGTCCTCTTCTGCTTAGGATGAATAAGAATTTGGAAAAAGGGATTCTTCTCATACAGATTTAAAGATCACAATCTGGCATGAGATTTAAAGGACTGAGCCTAGAAAGAGGCCCCTTACCCTCATCAGCCTTCACCCAAAAAAGCATCCACAAGGACATAAATACAACATGAAGGTACAAAAAAAAAAAAAGGTATGAAAAGATGAAGAGCAGAAAACAAGAACTGCATAAATCCAGCTAGAATTGCAATGTACCAGAGATTTCATTTAAAGATTTCTGACATTAAATTTCCACTTGTGTTATTTTATAGACTGAAACGGACTTAGCAGGTATGTCAGGAAGCCAGATTTCTGAGTGTTTGTCTGAGATGAGCATTCAAACTGTTTGGGGTCCACCCTTCATCACCTAATATTCAAAATCTGTTGGATGCTCTTGCAACCAGACAAATATTCATCGTACCATTGAAAACGAATGCAGCCGAAATTAGAACCAGGTATTTCTGCTTCATTAATTTATTTTTTACGAAAAACAATCTATTTTAATGGAAAGTAGTGGAAAAATACCATCTATATACACAGGCCAGGCTCTTCTAATAATTTTTAACAGCCGTAAGACAATAGACGATATACAACTCCTATTAGTTTTAGAAGTTGAGATAAGATAGAGTACAATATAATATAACAGAACAAGATGTTAAGAGATACTTGATATGCTGAAATTTTCCCTTTCTATTCAGTATGAAGAGAAGTTGCCAAGAATAAGCAGAGGAGTTCATAAGACATTCAGGTTGCTAAAAGAATGTAGTTCATCAAAGAATGCTCATAACAGCCAAAGGAAAAGAAACCAGCCAAACTCCCAACAGGAGATTGACATAGTGATGAAGGCAAATGTAACTGAAACAAAATTTTATCTTGTAGTCAGTCTTCTTCAGAATGTTCTATTCCAAAGTGAGGTTTCTTTCCCCTACTTCTTCAACAGACAGGAGGGCTATTTATGAATGCACCTATGCTATCAATTGTATCTGACATTGATATGGTAACAAGTATCACAATGTTGAGATGTGACAGCTTAAGCAGGCATAAAAATGTGGACTTAATTATTCTGTGGAATAGTTGCTCATCCAGACATGTGCAGTGGGGAAGAATGGAAGATGATCACAACCCCTTCACTGTAGATTGGCTTACATGGGAGCTACGGTGTGGTGGTTGTGGTGGTGATTTTGCGCTGAACTTTATAGGCAATCATCTTTTTTGGTGGGTCTTCTGCTGAAATTTGATAGATCTGATTTCTATGGGCCGTGTTCTTGTCTGTTACTGAGCAGGGGAAATTCAGATATCAGAGTTACATTCTTCCGTTGAGTAGGAATCCGGAGTGGGACAGTGTAAACGGTGGCTCGTCAAAAACAAAAGCGGGTGCCTTGAGAATCTGAATATGGTCTTACAACTTTTAGTGTGTTTTGTTATATTGGGGTCAAGAACAACAGGCTGAAGTTGTTTCAATTTATTAATGATGCTAAAGGACATTGACCTGAACTGGACAGGATATACGAGAAGAAAATATGAGAGGACAAAATGCACCAGACTGATGCATATACTATATAGTATATATATGCCTTTTAACAGTGATGAAGAAATCTCAGAAGATTTGGATAAACATCATTAAAAAGTTTGGATTGTTATCCCGATCTTATCTGAATCTTAAGACCGAGCTGGAAATCTCACAAAAATGGGCTTTCTCACAGTATTTCAGAAGGTTCCAGACAGATCGTAAATACTCGTGGTATTTCAACAATTCTAGTTCCAAGCCTGGCTTTAACCTAGTAGTGTAGAGAGGCACAACACAAAAATTGTGTGTGTGGGGACTGGGTGGGGGGGGAGTTAGCCTTTTAAATATTAAGAATCCTAACATATCTAACTAAAGGAAGCAGTGTCTGAAAAGTCCATTCCAAGGATGAACATAGCTAATGAAAGAGGAGTTATTTAGTGGAGCAATAAAAAAGAAAGAAAAAAAAAAGACTAGATTAGGAAAAGCAAAATTTAAGAGAAAGATGAGTGAAAGGAAAAGAACTTCCTGATAACATTTTCTGTTTAGTTGAAGAGTTGTATCCCAAAGGAAATAGCAAAGGTCTTATAGATTAGAACTTTCAGGGCATAAACCCAAATACTTTGAAGTTAAGAAGGGTCTCATGATATATAAATACAGTGCATATTGGTTGCTGAGCATAATCAGTGTTGCTTAGTACTAGAGAAACAAGACAGATGGCTTCCGTTAGAACAGACATAATTATATTGCATATAATTCTTCCACAACTTTTAGCAACAAAAGGTATGGTTTTAATGGTTTCCGTTCTAACCTCTTGCCTGGAGTCAGACAGCTCTTTCGAGCTGAAGGTTACTGTATTGATTTCTAATGGAATACAGTTACTTAGTTAATAGCTGTTAGTTAGAAACCACTTAGTGTTTTGGCACAAGGTGGAAAGAGCATTTTCCCAAACCTTTAACGCAGAATGACTTGAACAATCTGCAGGATCAGACAGATTTTGAGGCTCTCAGTTTAAGACCCCTGAAATATTGTGGCTTTGACCTCTGCTCTGATGTGTGATTTGTGAGTCTTTAATCCCATGGAATGGAATAGCCCAGCAGGATTTACACTGCAGTACAGAAGAGCTCAGACCAAGCTGGACCTGGGTTTGCCAACACGAACAGATGCAATGGTTAGCATAAAAATTGTTCAAATATCTGTAAATATTACTGAGATACATGCTTTTCTTGACCCTTAGAAAAGCTAATTTCTGACCAGTTAAGTGTGTGAAAGACAGCACACAGTCTCAGTAGTTTATTTCCTTCACCCTTTCAAATGTCCTGTAGGTAGGTAATAGCTCAATAGCACGTGTGTGTGTTATCCAAGGATATTCATTCAGTTAAAGGCATAGCTGAACAGCAGACGATTTACTGTTCATGTTTCTTCATCACGCAACTCAACTCTATCTCATCGTAAGTCAAATGAATCGCTTATGGTGTGTTCTGCAGATGAATCGGCACTAGTGAACTTACAGCTGGTTTGTATTTGACATACAGGTACAGCATGTTTGCATGTAATTGCTAGCCAGCCAGCCAACAGCGTGTTTTTGGAGGAATCCGCAGGCAGATGTTTTACAGTCAGATAGTGGTCCTCATAAATTTAGCTGTCCACATTGCCTTCCAGGTCATTCTTATCTGCCATGTATAGCTATAAGGGGCAGAGATACACTTGAGATACTATACCTACTATGAGTATGTTTATATATTAAAAAAATAACAACCCAAGAAGTTGTATTTAAAAAGGCTCTGTGTCTTGTATCATGCCACTGCTGGAGCTCTAGCACTCAGAAGATACTGTAGGTGATGGCAATAAACACAGAAATAAGGGTTTTCCTTTAAAGCATTAATTCCATCCTCAAGTAAAGATCTACTTGCACACTACACAAAACCTCTAATTAAAAAAAAAAAAGGCAGCTTCTTGATAAATTTGATGACAATCAGATTTCTCAGTAAGATCATACAGTGAAGATAACGGCACAAATTGGACTAACAAGAGCCTGGATATGTTAGACTGTCAATTTTTACATTCTTCTAGAGTCATAAAAATATATAATCTTTTATACTTCTAGAGTGATCTTCAAGTGATCTCAGAGAGGGAATCTGGAGCAAACCAGAAGCAGGTTTTATCTTAGGTATATTTAAATGTCTAAAAGCAATACATCTACTCTAGATTTGTTACCTAGTTCCTCACTATAATCCACAAAGAAGCAAAAGAACTTTCAAAGTGAGATTCAACCCATCTATGTCAGATATTTCTTTCAGAAAAGATGAAAATATCCCAAGATAGCTACATCTCTTTATTCATATATATAATTTGGGTAGAAGATGAGCTTAGAGAAATGTCTAATTTTTCAGGCATCTAGGGATGCTTGCCAAGTGTTTTCAGACACAGTGCCTAACTCAGCAGGTGGAGAGGAGGATGTGAGAGAACATCAGTCTGTTAAGCTTCATACAACCATCAAGTTTGCTTTGCCTTTTAGTCACTGTAGGTTTTTCACTGACTTTAAGTAATGGCATTCCTGGAGCACAGAAGTGGAGTCACAGACCAATAAATATAAATTAGACTCCTACTGTTAGAGCAAAACCAAAGACATATAAAGTTTTTTCCCAATATATATGCTCTTTCAAATGACTTCTTTCCATTCCTAATTTTGCAAATAACTTACAGAATAACAAGAATCATACCTTTGTGACTGCAGTGGTTTCTTTAGAAGACACTCAAGCAGAGAAAATCTTAAGTTCTGCCACAATAAATCCTCATGCTTCTGTTGTTCCTGTCCTCCCCAGTAATTGATGTTCCCTGAAGTTGAAATGGGATAACTGGTGCAGAGCATGTTTCCAATTTGTCTCATGCAAGAGTTCCGTGAGCATCAAGGTCAGCAGGACAGAAATATGCAGTTTCTGTCCTATATTTCCCATAGTGCTTCAGATCACTACCAGTATTTGCAAGCACGGATCTTTTGTTCAGTGTTAAAACAAACCTTAAATTGTTTCTCAATCTCTGGCCATAGGTCATTTACCTTTCCATTATTAAACCTCTCAGACAAACATTTTGTCCCTTTCCTTCTTCTATTAGTTTATTTGGAAATCTGGCAATAATCTGAAAGACTTCCAAATGGGATATGATGGACATGCAATGGACCATTAAAGCAGTGCTTTGCATATCTGTGGAAGCAAGAGCATGACCCTGTATTTGTTGGCCTGTTTTAGATCATGCATCTCTTTGCTGTGCAAATTTCAGAGAAGTTCAAAATAGTTTTTACTGAGAGTTTGTGTGGGTTTTTTTTTTTAGTGGTGAGTCTAACACATGAATTTGGAAATAAATCTCTTCACCTCCCCAAGCTGTAATGCTAATAGACAGATAAAAATCTGACATATTCTTATTCCATGCTGTTATATGTTCCCTGCTATACTGTTTTTATTTTTAAGAGCTGCTCTTGCTAAGGTTCAGAAAAACTGCAGGCAATTAAAATACTATGTTTTTGTCACCTTTGAAATATTCTTATCATTTTGAAATGGAAGTATTTTCAAGAGAGGCAGAACAAATAGCACTGGTATTTCACATAGGTGGGAATCCATTGAACACTCATATCTTTGATGTCATTTGTATTAGAAATTTCAGACATCTCTGAAAATAGGCAGACCTCGAACAAAAAAAATATCTGCGGAAATGGTGTAAACTGGTAGAGAAGCAATATTGCATTATTCTTGCAGCTATTTCACACTTGTAATGGAAGAGAGAGTATTTTTGAAAAACTAGTAGATTTTTTAAAAAATGGGGTTTTTTGAGGAGCCCACTTTATCTTCCTATGCCTTCATTCTTTGTTTTTGAAATATCAAAATGAGCTGTGATATGTATGTCGCTCTCTATATTTGTAAAATCTTTTAAATTAAAAATGCAAAACTAAAAATGCTTCCTACCTCATTAGTGTACCACCCTTATTCATATTGTAAATTCTTTTCCCTTGTTCATGGCAGAAAGGAGTCCTCGGAAATTCTAAATACTGTAGCACCAGTAACAAATATACCGATATAAGTACGAACGTACCTACAGAACTTCTTGAAATGAGACCAACAGTAAAGTTAAGGACTATCTGTGACCCTTTACCAATCAGTTTTGACTTGTACTGACAATAAATGTCAGGTGCTTTGCAATTCTGCTACTGACACTGTACTTATTTATGTAATACATTATATAGCACTGTAATTCCGATAGAAAATGAAGCTTCAGAAAAATAGCAGCAGCCAGTAAAATCTGAAAAGGAAAAACAATTAATGTAAATTATATGGTTCTATAAGTATAACTACAGCATTTCAGTGGGCAAGCTTCCAATTTGGAAGCCAAGTCAGATTGCCTTCTCCGAGGACTTGCTTTTATTAGAATATAGCTACTTCTCAATGCAACTAATGCCAGCCCACCATTTTGACACAATCAAGGTAAGACACATCTGATTTACTACGAAATGGTACAGATAAGGTTACCCAGTATATACCCAGGCCATTTCTATTTACCTAACAGTCACTACCTTGTCTTTAATGTCCCCTTTCACTCCAGGATTGCATGCATATTTTAGTTAATCCAAGTAAAAATTTCATAATTTTCAAAACTGAAGACAAGGCATCAATTATTTTTTTAAAAGCTACATTAAATAGCTAATTAATGTAATTATTTCTTAGCATTGTCTAAGTAGCCTAAATAAAAGTCCCATCAAGAAGCAAATGCTTCAAAAATCTGACTTCACAATCTGACTACTGTTACAGTAGTTTAAATGGAATTCCAGTAGGTCAAAGTTTCATCCAATACCTCCATTTTCCTCACGTTCTAATTTCAACAATATACCTTAAGAGACTTTTCTTTTTTTAACTATCCTCATGGACCAATTCATCTGCAATTTGCTATACTTTGTAGGTTTAAAAGCCCCCACATGTCTAAGCTGCAAGACAAAAATTCTGGACACATCAATAAAAAGGTAATATAATTCAAAGCAGCTGCATACAACATGCTGTTATACAAACTGATACCATATTTTACCCCCATTTTCTGTTATTACACTATGTTAATCTCCTGTTCTGATTGTAAATGTTTTATAGCAAAAGCAAATAAAGAGTAAAATTAACTGTATTCAAGAATAAAGCTACTTTCAACCATACTAAAATATGACAACTGTTGTACTATTGTTTTATCATATACCTATTCCTTGCATTCTATAGTAGTGTACTTGTGTTGAAAGTATGTCACCTGACAAGAATTATGATTGTACATTTACATTTAAAGTGATTATTTATATTCTGTGGTGATGTATCAGGTACAGAGCTAGGAAAAACATTGTCTGTAAATCATTTAAGTCAGACATTCGCTGTTCAAAAGACTGATATTAGCCATTCAAATTATAGCATCTTTCCTAAATTATTAGTTCTTAAGAATTATCTGTCGCTCCGCAATCTGAGCTATGATTTGTTCAAAGAGTTATGGGTTAATTACTTGACATAAGGACAGTAATATTTTAACTTTGTGATTTGTCTTTTCCATGATTATTCAACCACAAAATTGTACATGAACATCTTTAGGAAAGACCTCTTCATGTTTCCATTCAAATCATCTGCAAAATTGCTATTGGCTTCAGTGCTTCAGAATTATAACAATTTAATCCCAAAATGAACTCTCTCTCTTGAGCAAATGAACTGTGGCTTCTGGACTGAAACTAGCTTTTCATAAACCTTTGACTGCACAAGTACTCAAGAACAGTGAATAGAAAAACCTCTAGCAGACTGAATTTATTTTTCTAATTGATCACATGCTTTATAGAAGTAATTTGAATTGTTTCTATAGCTAGTTACTGAATCAAAGCAGGAGTTATTCGTTCAATAAAATTAAAATTTTATGGCTAACCTAAGCTTTTATTGCTGCATTCCCTGATGCTACCATCCTCTTATGATGCCAATGATGAGGGCTTAAAGCTGCAATTTTTTTATGAAGGTAAATTTTGTTTTATTTACTCATTTTGCCAGATCTGGTAGAATTAATTAAGAAGTGGCAGACCTCTCCCTTGAGAAGCCACAGTGCAAAGCTGATGAAGGACTCTTTTTCAAGAAACTACACTAGTTGAAGATCAAGTTATTCTACTGCTAGCTCAATCTCCCTTTTAGACATTCCTTCTCAGGAGAATTTTTCCCAGTCACAGTGAGTATCACAACAGGCATGGTTTAACCATGAGGTATTCATGGTCTTCAGTGCTCTGGGGTAAAGCTTGTACTCCTCAAGCCCTGTGGCTCATGAAGTATCCTCACAGTGCATCAGGTTTCCTCCTGTATCTTAATCCCACATCAAACACAGGGAGAAAGGTGAGATATTGTGCCAATCCTGGATTCTTCCACCATCTGCAACTCCATCTGAGAGGGATCTTTTCTCCTGTCTTTCTCCTGTCTCTAACCCAACTGGAAATCTCCCATCAGGTGCTGAAACACAGGCATGTGGTCTCAGCATGTGCCAAGCTGTAAATGTCCCTGTGATGCAGAATGAACCTGCAGCTTTATATATTAGCCCACAGCTGTTTATGAGCAAGAGGCTCAGTTTTGTTCTGCTCCTTTCATCTCTACTGATATCAAGGAAATACTTCTACCTACATTGCCCAACCAAACATGGCAGAACAAGTCGCCATTCTCCTGAATACCTGGTTATATGCCAGGAGAAAGAGTATTTGTACTTGGAAGACTATTTGTAACAGACCATCTGTTGACTTTTGCCATAACACTATAAAAATGCAATCTAAATAAATACTGAAAAAAAAATAATAAAAAAAAAACAAAGTCCAAACAAAACCCCAATCTGTTGAACTAAATACATAGTCATTTTCCCCTCTAAAAGTTGTATTTGATGTTTGAGGTGGAAGGACTGTATGCACATCTGTACATGAAGAACAGCTAAGGGAGAAGAGTCCAGCAACTTTAAATCATAATATAGACAAACCTTGTACTCAAGTTAATCATCACAAACTGGCACAGAGACACATCCTTTTGTTCTTTGCTCTCACATTCCAAGATGGATCCTATATGGATTTTGCTCACAAGAAATATTAAAGCAGTAAACTTTTTTTCCCCTCCACATTCCTACAGACCCATAAATAGGGTGGCAAGTAAAAGAAGTGTATGTCAGAAATGCTCCAGCTGTTCCACACACTCAGTGTTCATTCCTTTTCCTGCGTACTCCTCACCCAATTTTCTTTATTCAAAACACACAATAAAAATAACAGCTAAAGCAAAGAATTCTCACAGAGGCTTATATGCCTTCTTCTCACACTCTTCTTGCTGACACATCCTCATGCAGCCCTTTCCTATTTCGTCTGTAAAACGCACACAAGAACCATGTACAGAGTTTCAAACACCATCCAGCAACGCTGCCAGTCTCTCTTCTGGCTCTCACAACCATCCAAAGTCTGGTTTTAAGTGGTCAATTGCTCTTGCCAATGTTGTTTTCATCTTTTAACTCAATTAGATCTTTGAGGTCTCCAGCCTCGTTTTTCCAAGCCCTTGATAAGCATTTTTTCTACCAGCCAGCCCCTATTTTTCTGACTGCCTCCTCCTTCTTCTCTGCACATATCAGAATTTTTTCAAAAAGAAGTATGTCCAGAAGGAGGAGTGCCAGCTGACAAATATTTATTTCAAATATTCGTGCAGAACAGAGGTTTACCGTAAACTTTTGCATCCTGAAGATGTCTGTCTTTCTTTTCTACACACTTTCGGAACCTGGGGTCTTGTCCCAGTGAGGGACATGAGAATGACTGAAAAGTACTAGACTTTCGAATAACCCAGCTCACAAACAGTTTTCTTTTTCACTCTTGGTAAGGGCTAGCATTAGGCTGTATAAGATCACACATTTCTACATGAAGTAACTTGTGTTGTTATCTACCAAATATGTGGGGCAGTGACAAGTGGGGGGAAAAGAGTAAATATGACAAAGAGGCTGGACCTTTTGGTGAAGGATTTCTGCACTGGTTTGTTATAGGCTGGAAGCTTGTGTAGATCCAAGCAGTTGGCACAGGCTGACAGACTCTGCTGACCTAGATGTCTGCCTGATGTAGATGCTGCTCGCTGCTCTTTCAGGGATCTGTGATCAGGGAACACATATACATATATTTACCCTCTAGATTCCTTTCATGAGCCAAGGTTATAAATATTCTCCCCCTTGCAGGAAGCCCAAAGGCCTGGCCTGGGATCAGAGCTGAGCAGCATCCAGAGATGTGACTCAAACTGTCAGGAGAAGGAGAGACTCCTCCTCAGGCCTGTGTGCAGCAAAAAATTGTGGAGCAGGAGATTTTGCACTTAAAAGCTATTCTTAGAGTTCTCAATCAGAGGCAAAGCTACGTGTTCTTAACTGACAATATGTTGTCCTAGCAACCATAAAAGCTGTAAACGTTGTCCAAGACAAACACTTCTGCTTCCCTAGCTACTCCAGGCTATGGGCAAAGGACAGTATCCAGCAGTCAGCTTCTGAAGACCTGGATTCAGAGTGGTACTTCGGAAGCCACTGGTGGCACTAAGCAGAGTTTAAAACTAGAAATAGAACAGGCACCTAGGTTGTGACTGCCCCAGCCCTCAGCTGATACCTCCATGACAATTCCTGTCTGCTGCTGGCCATCACAGAAGCCCACTGAACTGAGACTTCCAGCACAAATGGCACAGCCCAATCTAACAGTTTATGTGGACTCTAATTTAAGATTTATGGCTATCTGTCTGGTTAGTTCAGGTAACAGACCTGAATAAAATGACATTAAGCATACTACTCCTTAAAATGTATCTCCCAAAGAAAAGCAATGATAGACAATTTTCCTAAACTTTTTCCTCAGAGACACATGCCTAGAGGTGTTCCTGTTCCTTGGCCTATAGTCTGTCTTTGAACTAGCCCATGGAATAAGCTGGATTTGAAATGTTCCAGAGAAGTCCTTGAAGGCCTATTCCTAGGGTCATGAGAGACAAACAGTGGACAAATTCCAAATCCTCTGAACTCAATTTGCATCTCTTCTCAGTGGAAAATATGCTGCCCTCAGACTCCTCTTAAGGTCAAAGGTATCCCTCATGGTCAAATCATTCTCACAGCCTTCATCCTCTGGAAAGTCATGGAGACATGATCAGAATTTTGTCATTCTCCAAGTCACCCAATCAATACTTTACCGGTGAAAACAAACATGGGTCAGTTTGGGATAATACATCATTAACGTTGATTCAGAATGTTAAGACGACCAGGGGGCCTCTTCCTGAACTGAAAAGAGAGTGGGGAGCCAGGAAGGCTAAGGAGGGGCAACCCCAAGCGAACCTGTCTACCAAAATAATAGTCATTGTAGTAGATGAGTGGTGAAGATACAGAGTTTTTTTTTTTTGTATTACATGACAGTTTCCCCTCCTCCTCAGGCTTCATATCTGTTATTAGTGTTATTAGTGCAGTCCTCGATATTTCATTTTCTCCAAAAGAAAGAGAGAAATAAAAATTACTACAGGAGTATATTACAGAAATCCCTGCATAGTAATCAGGGAAAATGTGGAAGACTGAGCACATGGCGTGTGGCATGGTGCTCTATTAGGTACATGGCTGCAGTGCTCCTTGAGGAAGAGTTGCTAGAGGACTCTTTTGTATGGAGTCATTCTAATCTACATTTTGAGGGCGTGTTATGTGGGTGCTTCAGGAGCCAGAAGATCTTGAGTTTGCTGCCTCTCTCCTTTGCTATTTGCATTAACCCAAGCTCAGTGTTTCCCCCAAATGCTCAGTGTGCCAGGGTAAGTTAAGCAGGGAGTGAACTTGGCCCACAAATGCTGCATGGAGGTACTAAACTAGCACAAACCTGTTTCTTGTGCCAGGTCAGTGTTCTCTGGCCCGGAGGCCAGCTGGCACCATCCTGCCACAGACGTACTCAAATGTGTTGTCCAAAGACAGTGGCTGCATCCAAACTGCCTATGCAGAATGGTTGTGGGGCCAAGTTTAACTCCCACACTACTTCCAGGAATTGTACTGGAAAGCTTTTAGTTGACCTGCAACAAAATGGTTCTGAAAACTTAACCACATGGATGAATGATGACCAGGGCCTGTGCTTGTGTCCTGAATTTGCTAACAACCCCATAAATTGGTGCTGGGGACAAAGTGATGTCTTAATGATCGCTTATTCTCCCAGCACTCCTGTGTGGCAGAGAAGTACTAATCAGCCATTTTCTTCTTTAGGTCCTGAGGCCAACACGTTAGGACTGATGCACACAAATACATTGGTTAAAGTAACAGTCCTTGTTTTGCTTCTTATTATGCCATTTGCTCCCTGAAGGGCCCTCTCTCCCTTTTCTTTTGAGTAGAAACTAGTTAAAGTTTTTCTCATACCTATCCTTTCTACAGTGCTACTGAAAGGCTAGCCTTTGTTCCCACCAACATATTAATGACTTCTCACATCTCATAATTTATACAATATCCCCGTAAGAGCTTAAAGTCACTTCATAATACTTGAAATTTCTCCTGGAACCTATCCTCCACTGACAAGGAATGTAAAAAGTGAGTGCTACACAGGGCAGCAGTGTTCGGAGATATTTCTTGTCACTGATGCATTTTTTTCCTTGATCTCTTGAGTGTTGCTTTTGCTTGTTGCTCTAACGTTTTCACAGAGATTTTTTCAAAGAGCAGGGCACTCTTCTCCTTCTATACAGTGCTTACAGTAAGACAAAGTACATGTCTGTGAGAAGGATATTTCAAAACAGTAATGCAAATAATATTAATTTGATCCCATTGTTATGTTGGTCAATTCACACAAAAAAAGAATAGCTTATAGTATTTGTAGATCAACTTTTATTTTAAAATCCCATATGAAAGACACAAAAAGGAGAAGAAGAAATGAAAGTACACAAAAAGTTTAAAATTATGAGAATGTATTGTAAGAAAACTATCTTTTCACATTCCCATTGTTCATTACTTTGATTATTTTGTCTTTTTCTAATACATTCAAAGTTATAATAAGAAAAACTGTATATATTCCTTTCTCTGTGGCTCATTTCTATTTTTCGTGTGTTTCCAGGACAGTAATTTCTCAATGTACAATCAAAAATATACATTTTTCTCTCTTAGAGGTTACTGGGAGTTTAACATGGTGTAAAACAGAAAACTCTGCTCTAACTCATGTTCTCTTCACCTCACTCCACCTTCCTAAAAGAAAAAAAATCAGGATAAAATGAGTTTAGTTTGACATCTCAGCTGGTTTGTTACTGCCTATGTTAAATTTGGGGGAAAAAAAATGCTGAATTCACAGGCTTTGATAAAACAGTAATTTATTTCCCTGTCAACTATAATGAAAGTCGGATGAAAGAGTCAGTTACAAACACACACAAATGTATACTCTAAAGCTCAACATAAAGACTAAGATCAGTAAAGCCACATAAAGTTATTGAAAAAAAGTGCTTTAATTTACAGCAGATTTTTGTTTTCACCGACAGCTGAGGACATATCAATGATTAACTTACAGACTGGGTGCTCTTAGGTCTGAAGAACTTCAAACTTGTTCAAGTATCTGGAAAACATGTCAGATACTACCCATCCTCTCAATCCCTGAAGGATACATACAACTACACGTTGTGGTTGCACTAAAAACACTGAGATTTCCTGAATGAGCAGGATAGTCAAGGAAAGAGAGTGCGTTTCCATGTGCACACTGAAGTACCAAAGAGCAAATGCCCTATCTGAACTTCAGTTTGATGAAGAGGAAAAGGCTGCATGCAGAAAAACTACTCAATTTACTGTTCCACAATTTTTGTTCATAAGTATTCAGTATTTAAAATGCTAGCAAACTCACCGTAGCAGTGAGCATTAACTGCACTACACAGAATCATAGAATGATTTAGTTTTGAAGGGACCTTTAAAGGCCATCTAGTCCAACACCCCTGCAAGGACCAGGGACATCTTCAACCAGATCAGGTTGCTCAAAGCCCCATCCGACCTGGCCTTGAATGTTTCCAGGGACGGGGCATCTATCACCTCTCTGGGCAAGGTGTTTCAGTGTTCCACCACCCTCAGTGTAAAAAATTGCTTCTTTATATTGAGTCTGAATCTGCTTACTTCTATTTTAAAACCATTAGCCCTTGTACTATTGCAACAGGCCCTACTGAAGAGTTTCTCCCCGCCTTTCTTGTAGGCCCCCTTTAGGTACTGGAAGACAGCTATAAGGTCTCCCTGGAGACTTCACTTCTCCAGGCTGAACAGCCACAACTCTCTTGGCCTGTAGGATTACTGAAATTGTTGTAGGATACTGTGTGTATCTATGCAGCCCACATAACACGATGATTGCCATTTTAGGCTTTATAGTGAAGCTGTCTCTGTGGACATATGTAAGTATACTCATACTTATCTGCGGTTTTAAAGCTAGCATACATGGGTACATATATGTGTGTGTATGCATGGCAGAATCTTCCATCGTCTGTTTTTAAAGCCATTTTGAACAGTCTAAGCAGCATCTCTTTAACCATCTAGTGACAGTGGGTGAAGCATTCTCCTGAATCATGGGAACTACCTGCTACCAAAAGTAGCAAGAGGATTCTTCACTCCAGCAATGAGGTAACAGTGGGGTTGAAGTAGAGAAGGGAGTGTGCAGTGTGGTAGGTGATTGCTGCTCCTCGACCTCCACATCAGCAAGTGAGATAGTTATTCACACGGATTTATAATCTATTATTGAGCTGCTCCCTGTTTGCATTTAGGTAGGTGATTACAAATTAAGGCCCCAGTTCAACCTTTCCTTGAACACTTTAGTACCTTTTCACTTGGTGCAATAAAGGCTTTGTTAGAATAACAGCATCTTTCATATATGGTGGTATGCAGGAAGTTGAATGCAAGTATTTAAATACAACATAATGAACAAATCTAGAATTCAATACTAATATCTTAATGTCCAAAATAAATTAAAGCATTCTTTCTTTAAAGGGCTCTTTTCTTTTTCTTTTCTTTTTTTTTTAACTACTAATCCTTTTAAGGAAAACCACTCAACGTTTCCATTTGGATACAACTTCACTAGGCAGAGTTAATCTCCTCTGTTGGGCCAATATAATCCAAAATGTCTTGTGCGAAAGGCTCACAATATTCCTCAGGCAGAGTAACGAAAGCCCCAAGATTTAAGTTGCATAAGATTTCGCTGATAATAGCATCTTTGGTATTTGGTAATGAAAAAAATATCTGAGACATAAATCGTTGACTTTGTCAACATCTAATACAGGCTGATGATTGCAAGAAAAGATAAAAGTTCTGATAAATGTTTTGTTATTTATAAACGTAGTAGGCATGGTTAGGAGTTCTTTAATTAAAGATTTAATGCTCTCAGTCCCAGGCCTCTTGGCCTTCTCTCTAGAGATATAGATACATCTAAAACCCATATAAAGTCAAGCATCCCTGCCTGGTTTTAAATTTAACATAGCTGCCTAGTCAGGCTATTGGTCTTTGTCAGATAGTGGGTTACATCCACGTTTGCTTAGCTTCCAGATAAAACAACAGCATAGTGCTGAAGCCTCCTTAACTACAAAGAATTGGTACACATTAACATTGTTATTTTTAGAACTGGGCAAATACTGGAAACAATTACTGCCCTAAATTTATCATTATAAATAGCAGAGGCTAGTTTCTTTCCAACACAAACCACAAGCAACTGTAAATATCATCATAAAGCACCCTCAGAAAGGCGAAAAGTCTTGTACTTTAGCACTGAAGATCTGGGAAGCAGAATTAAATTTCAAGTTCTGCCATTTATTTCCTGTGTTACCACAGGTAAGTGATTTGACCTTGTCCCCAAGACAAATACAATTTCTCATCAGTAATTAGTCAGTGTGGAGTACCAGGAGACTGGGACTGCAAAGGTCCCTAGATCTCACAGCAGAGGTGGCTCCTCTGGAGAGAGGGCACAAGGAGACTTCTGAGCAGCTTTCAGGAGCACTTCCCCAGTGCAGACCAAAACTATTGAGATCTCTCTCATAAAACCTGCAGGTTTCTTTTGGAGGCTCAAAAATTTTTGTATTAGACTTTCTGTCACCCAGGCACAGATGTTACCAAGAAGAGCTGCAAGCATTTGTGATCCTCTCTGCCACTCCTGGCAATAAATAATTTGCTACAGGAATTTCACCCACAGAACAGTACATGCACAAATCCTGAGCACCCATCACAGCTTTACTGTGACTGTAGCTTTCTGTTAGACCAACACATCAAACACCTTGAACACAGTTACTCCAAGTGTAGATAGAACAGATCCAAACTGACAAAGGACTGCAGATACCCCAACACCAAACACATTGCTTGAGGCATCTCATTGCAAATCCACTTCTAGCTCACAATAGAGACTTGCCATGGAGCTGATATCCCATCATGCCCTTCTGGCATGAGAAATGGATGAGAAATGCCTGTCTCCACTTCAGTAGCACCTAATTACAGATATCTATTCATAAGCATAAAGCTCCCTGATCCATCACCACATCCACACTGTCAACAGAACACTCCCTCCTTTCCCAATAGATGCTGGATTTCGTCTTATCCTGCCTTTAAACAAGTTTTTTTTTCATGAAAGGAATTGCTCCTTTTCATTATTTCCTGCCTTACCTTTCTCTTGGGAAATGCCTGCTGCCACTGCAGTGTTTAGATCACGTGCAGTCATGTGATTTCCCCTCAAGGACTGATCTTCTGCTGAAGCTCCCTCTTGTTCTCCTTCAAGAGATGATAGAACTCCACAGTTTATAGTAGGAGTAAGAACTGGTTTTATAACTTGTTTAATAGCTGATTTCTCTTTTCAAAACATGAGTTGTCAGCCTCTTCACACACAGATATTTTCAGCCAAAAACCAAGCACAGGTATTGATGGGATGAATAGTCTGGCATGTTCTCACTTCTTCACCCCCATGATCAAGAGAAAATATTGAAGTTAAAGGCTCTACTGGAAGTATGTAGTCTAGAAGTAAGACCTCTCAGTTGAGATATCATCATGTAACATTAATCTGTAACTAGCTACATTCTCATTATAGATTGTGGAGATTAAGTCAATACAGTGAGTGGAGTTTGGAGAAAAAAAAATCTCATCCAAAAGTAGACACCTGATGTAAATACACACCTGTGGCAGGATTCAGAACTCTAAGCAGACAGCTAGTGCCGTTTGAGACACCCTAACTTATCCTGCACACTGTCAGCCGGTACAACACGGTGGCCATAGGAGACTCTGTATTCTTTTAGAGAAGCAATTAGAGAAAAGGTGCAACACCATATAGCACCCAACTTAAAGAAATACATATCTATAGTAAGACTTAAATTATGTTTATACCTATATATTGTATAACCTATATAAGGAAATATATACTAGTACATTAAGTGAACTTAATCCTGTCTCTAAATCTAAGTGTCTTAAATTCAAACAAAATCCTGTCCAAAGTGCCAGTTCTGCTCTCCAAGCAGAAAGACGCTTTGATTGCAGTCCAGCACAGTTCTGTAGTATTGATCTATTGAGCTGTGTGAGAGAAATTCAGGAACTAAGAAATGTGCTTGATATAAATGAAGTGTGCTGCAGATATGTCAAAATGTAGAAACTGTCCCAGAAAGATTTTGTGAAGAAGTGTGTTGGTTAGAAGAGGATGGAGGGAGGGGGCAGGGAGGGGAGAGGAAGGATATTTTTATTTAATTAGATTACTTGGATAGTTTGCAAAGACTGTTTACAGTTAGCAATGAAGCAAAAGGGTAACCATGCCAACATATTAAATGTTGCTGTAAATGTGACAAAAGTGATCTGTCACTGTAGCCAGTAAATATTACATTTTAATTTCTTAATATACTTAAAATGGTAGAAAATCAATATGCTAATTTGAAAAGTAAAGTGTAAAAGGCAAGATAAAGACTGATTCTTGTAAGCTGTCCTCAGCTGTTCCTGAAAGTCCTGTCACCATCCTTGTCACAGGCGATGCTGGAATAAACCAGTAAAGCTGTGTTCTGAAGTTAGCAATAAAAAAAAAAAAGTCCTCTGCTGCCTATGAAAACCTCTGACTTTCTGAAATAATTTTAGCGTTGCTGGTCAGAAATTAGCCAAGTAAGGGTAGCACTTCCCAACCAGACCTTGACTAACTTCAGTTTTATTTAGTGGTCAACACGCTGATGATCACACTCTGATCCCAGAGGTTTTACCCAGGTAAGGTAGGACAAAACCAGTGTGACTTGTCTTGGCAGCTCTGAAATCAGGATCTCTCCTGCCTGCCTTGAGAAGCTGGTGAGCTCTGTCTCTTCTTCTTCATTAACTTTCAATTTCGGGGGCTGCAGTTATGAATTGTTTATTAACTGTTTGCCAGCAGATTTACATCAGTCCCTCCTCCATCAAGAAGATGTCTCTTAAGATTCTTGCCTAATATAATATCTTGGAGGGACTTAAGTTTCCCTTTAATTAGAAAATCAACTAAATCCTGTTTTTTAAAGCCTTATTTCTAGATTAGAGTGTTTTCATATCTTACATCCACAGAATTATTTATTGCATCAGAACACTTAGGAGTTAATCTCTGTGGTTCCTTATATCAATAGCTGAACACAGATCCAGCAGACCAGCCAGTTTATAGCAGTGAGAGTGAAGAAAGAACAAAGAAATCTGCAACTGGCCATGATTAATTAATTAGCTGGTCCACTGTAATTGAACCAGTTTTGCTTGCTGTAGGACCGTCTGTTATGAATCTTCATTCTGCCATCAGAACATATCCTAGCCAAATGTGAGTACTAAGAACTGTTTCCACCTCTGATACCTTCGCTAAGCCCTGGTAGGCTTTTGCACATGTGTCCGTGCGTGGTGCTGCACATCTGGTTGCCGACTGTTGGCGGGAATCCAAAACTCAGCTCCAAGTGTACTACCAGAGTCCCTCACTGGGCGCCTTTTGACATGGGTTATCACTTTAACACAAACAGTGATATTATCAACAAATACATATTTTTAGGAGTATGATCTATATGTTGAACTTCCCACCCCTCTTCCCTTGTACTGGTACCTGAGAATCTGTGGCTGAAAGACTAAAGACCACCAAGACGTCCTAAATACTCATGTGCAGCATTACAGAGGGTGGGGAGCATTTCCTCCAACTACAGGTGAGCAGATGTATATATAAATCTAATAAATGAATGGACGTAAGGACAACACTTCTCAGAAAAGTGTAGTTATTGAGAAGTGAGAAGTCCTGTATTAATTTCTGCTTTGAAGGCAACTCGAAATGGCTAACTACAAAAAAAAGGTTTCTACTTTTTTAAGGCACTAACTCATTAAACACTGGATGTCTAATGACTTAGAAGTAAAAATAGGATTTTAGTTATTGGTGCTTCAATCAGTTTAAAAAAGGTATTTCGAAAGGAGGAGGAAGATGTACCTAGGCTTGTGCAAAGCATTTGACACTGTCCCGCATGACATCCTTTTCTCTAAACTGGAGAGATATGGATTTGATGGATGAACCACTCAGTGGATAAGGAATTGGCTGGATCATAGAATCATAGAATGGTTAGAGTTGGAAGGGACATTCAAAGGTCATCTAGTCCAATCCCACTGCAAGAAGCAGGGACATCCCTGACTAGATCAGGTTGCTCAGAGCCCTGTCCAACCTGGCCTTGAATGTTTCCAGGGATGGGGCATCAACCACCACTCTGGGCAACCTGTTCCAGTGCTCTACAACTCACATTGTAAAAAATTTTTTCCTAATATCCAATCTAAATCGACCTCCCTCTATTTTAAAACCACTACCCCTTGTCCTACCACAACAGGCCCTACTGAACAGCCTCTCCCCATCTTTCTTGTAGGCCCCCTTAAGGTACTGGAAGACCACTATCAGGTCTCCCCGGAGCTTCCTCTTCTCCAGGCTGAACAGCCCCAACTCTCTCAGCCTGGCCTCATAGGAGAGGTGCTCCAGCCCTCTGATCATCCTTGTGGCCCTCCTCTGGACACTCTCCAACTGGTCCATGTCCTTCTTATTTT
>WHYT01017103.1:0-33505 GCA_009806455.1 Tetrax tetrax
GGAAGGGAAGGGAAGGGAAGGGAAGGGAAGGGAAGGGAAGGGAAGGGAAAAAGAGAAAGAAAGAAGGAAAAGAAAAGGAAAATAAAAGGAAATAAAAGGAAATAAAATAATATTGTTTGTAATTTATGTTTATAGATTTTTAAGTCAGGAGGGAGCATTATCATCCTCCAGTGTGACCTTCCTCATAACAGGGTGGATAAACTCAAAGTGGTCTAGGAAGGGCCTCAAATTAGGCAAAAATGAACACATCACTACATGACAAAACACAGGCTAAGGAGCAAAGTACTCATTTGCCCTCTCTTACACTCATGATTTATTTATGTGTGATTAATTTTCTGTCATGTCCACTTTGTGTATTGTATGACTGCCCTTTTATAAGATTCTGGAGGTGTATTTCTTTGGAAAAACTGACTCTGTCTTCAGTGTCTTGCTCATGAAAATAAATCACAAAGCCAAGTCCAGATATAAAATGGGAGGGGGAAGTGTTAAAGTTTACCTTGAGTTTGACAGTGAGTATGTGTGTGGGAGTGAAGCAGAAATTAGTTTAAGTTATTATAAATATGTATGTATTGCTCATAAAACAAACTGATAGGCCCATCAAAATAAAGTAAAAGTATTCCTGAGCCACAAATCTCCCGTGGCTCTGAGTGACACTGGTTCTGGTAATGATGATAAAGAAAAACTCAGATAATTCCTGTCCTGTCAGTGGTGTTGGCACTGAACATTATTTCTTAGTCTGGAGCTTGAGCCCGGGAGAAGCCATTATAATCGTATGCGCTGACCTGTTCCATAACACATGCCAGGGAATTTGATGCAGTAATTCCTGCTTCACAACTATAACTTCTTGAGCTACGGCAAATCTCACAGACTGATTCCAGTGCTGATTTAAACACATCCAGTGTTTAAATCAGAGAGAGATTTGAAGGAGAATCTTCAACGGAGGAAGATTCTCCTCAATCAGAGGAGAATCTGAAGGAGAAGTCTTCAACGGAGAATGCCAGGTATTCATTTCAGGTGCAGTTTTATCAGCCTTTTCTTTATTTTTAGACGGGTATAATATATAATAATTTTTAAAGTTGGATTACAAACCTGGAAATATTCTTAACATCTAACTCAAAAGAACAAGAAAGACTTAGGAGCTGAAAACAAGACTTGCAATGACTTCAGGCATGGCTGTCCAAACTGCAATTCAGCTGAGTCCTATCTGAGCATCTGCTGGGCACCTCCTGTTTTGACCTTAAAATCCTCTACAATTCTGCTTCTGGGCATGCCCAGAGGTCCTTTAGCTGGAGCAGGTGAGCACTTTGGATGGGAGTCATCTCAGATAGCCTCAGGAATGTAAAACGTTGATTTCCAAATCTAAGTTTCCCTTATAGAAGTGGTGATAAACAAGCAGTTCCAGAAGCAGATCTTCTGTTTAATGTTTCGCTCTCTGGATCTTCTGTTTTGCTTCTATTACTGTAAAGGGATCTTGTGGTGATTGAAGTAGGCTTAAATGTCTCATTCTGAGATAGGTTTTGTTCTGTGAGATATATCCTGTTACTACTGGCTGTTACTACCCCTGATTAAACCCTAAAGATATCTAGAGCAGTATCTAAGGCTTAGTGACTGCGCTTTGAGCCTGACTTCTTAATTCCTAATAGAAACAAAACCTCCATGCAGCCAAGGTCGTGAGAGGTCCTCTGCTTGCATAGTAGTGAAATTATTAGAAATCAAATTCTTTCTGCTGTCTGAAGAAAATAAAACCCTAACACACCAAATAGAATACTGTTCTCCACCCCTTATTTTCAATCTTAGTCAGCCAGAAACCATGAGGACAAAATTAAAGGATAATTAGAAAGGAAAAGGGAGATTGATTCTGTAGTCTAACAGCTAAGACCCTTAACTGAAAGAAGCATCCTATCTGACACCTGAAAAAAGCTTTTTTTTTTTTTTTTTTTTCCCCCTCACTATCCCATTCTAATACACTACTTGTTTGTTTTTTCAGCCTCCCACTCAGGAATATTTGGCTATGGATGCTATGAATTTCTATCACCTCTCACAAACACATACGTGAGGTTTGCTCCTGAGCTGCCAAGATATATGTATACTCTCAGTGGGGAGTGATTAATCTCGATCTCTGCAGTATTATGTGTTTCACACACACTGGCAGGAAGTTCCCCGAGTGACACAAGTTCCTTTACCCTGTATCATGTGCCAGACATGCCGACAGCTGATCCTGGAACGATGTTCACAAGGGATCGCAAACAACTTTTTCATGCACATTGACCCAACTGAACCACCAGAGATACCAGCTCCCCAGGATAAAATTGCTTGGAGCCGGAGATTCCCTGCAGTCCACCAGAGCAATAAATAACCTGAAATTACAGTGCTGGGCATCAATGCCTAGGGTACTGCTTTTGATTGACTGGTCTTATCTGTAAAAGGATTTTCATTTGAAACTTTTGTATGAGGTCATCCAGATGGCAAAGTGAATGGCAGGAGATTTGAGCTCGGGAGATGCTTGGGCATTCTCATGTTAGGGTTTGTCATACTGGGCTGGAGAAATTGAGCAACGTGGTTTGTTAAAGATAGCTGGTCTGAGAAGAACATGCATTGACTAAGAGGGCTGTGATGCCCGTTTTGCCTGCAGGAGTCAACAGCCAGGAAACCGAATAAAAAATATAGAGTAACTTTCGCCTCAATACTTCTCAACTGGCAAGAATGAGATACACAAAGGTAATCAGATGGGCAGAATATGTAGATATCTGTTGATGGTTTACTTCTGCCTTCAATTTTTTTTTTTTTTTTTTGTACTATCAAGGCGTGTTGGGTGGTAGATTGCAAAATGAAATTCTCTTTGCAGAGAAGAGTCCCAAAACAAAGGATACATAAAAGCTTTCCAGGTGAGAAACAAGTTATTTTTCACCCATCTTTTCAAATGCCAAAGCCCAGTTCTAGTGTGAGAGGGCCTATATCAACACAGACCAAATTCTTTCCCATTGGGAGCACTGGCAAAGACACCTGGCAGAGAAACTCAACAAAAAGTAGTTTTGGACGCAATGTAGAAGCAGGGTAGTTGCTAGGCATAGAAAGCCAAGTCAGGGGAGTGACATTTAGGCAACACTGACATCGGTTTTAATTGCCTCACAGCAAGTTTAGGAAGTCAGAACCAGAAACCCACCTAGAGAGAAAACTGTTGGGGGCATTCTTTAAAGTCTATGGTTATTCAGACTGACAGTTATGGACTTTAAATCTTTTGAACATTTATTCTGAGGTTGTTATCTCCCATATTCCACTCTAAGAAACTATTTGTTACTAGCCCAGAAATGCAATTGAGACTTAACTGGAGATCTTTCTGTCTTCCTTTCAATGTATGGAATGAACTACACACATTCAAATGTTCTTTTATTCTGGGTTTTTTTTTTTTTGTTTAGATTGACAACCAAGCTACCAAATATGCTACCTAACAACCATTAGAGGTAAGTTTTCAGCTCCTTTCTGAAGATAAAGTAGAACTGAGCATAGAGCCTAGATATTAAAGACGACTTGTCCTTTTGCCAGTCTGTTGTGGATTACTTTGCAAGAGCTTTCAGTGTGGAGGTTCCTAACCTACCACTTCAGCTATCAACATTCAATATCAGTGATTAAATCTTGCTACTCAGAGACTGGAAATGGTGCCAAAGACAAACCTAGTTAAGTTCAGCCCAATACTACTCTGTTGGCTGGATGAGCTACTTCAAGGTCGCTAAAGGAGTCAAAGCCCACAAGTGTCTCTTAGGGACCAGTCAAGGCTCAGGCTCCAAGCCTCTGGAGTTTAAAGTTTTATAATCTGGTTATTTTTGCCAGAACTATGAACTTCTTACCATGTGGTTGATAATAAAAATAGATCTATTCCGTTTCTTCCTTATTCCCAGACTTACACAATATTCCCCCATTTCTAGCCCAGCTTCGCTGTTTGAGAGAAGGTATTTTATCTTTCAGGGGATTAAAAAGGGACTAATTCTAATTCTCCAGAATATTTTACTGGGACAATATGATCATTATCCCTCTTCCATTGATTGTCAGGCTTTTTCTCACTTGGCTTTCTATGGTATTTTACATTTTTCGTTTGTTGATATTTTTGTTTCATGGACACTATCTGCACATTGCTACAGGAAAATGAGGATGCTGCTAAAAGTACCTTTGTGTTGTTACCCTGACTAATACTTTGAAATTTCTTTTATTAAAAGTAGACTGCACAAACTAGCCATACACAACTAGTTAAATCCTATTAATACATCCCTGATTTGTTAAAATATCCCTATCACTCACCCTAAATTAAAACTCTGATCTATTTTAACCAGGATAGTCTTATTTGAGACAGGCACTTTGCAGATAGCTTTGCTTCAGCTGTTTTCTAATCCAAGCAAGAGAATGAGGGAGTGAGCAGAGAGAACAGACGTATGCACACGATTCCACACATCCTGCGAGCAAGCAAAAGGAAAGAGTAGAGAGGACTTGAAGCTGAACAGGAGTAGAGCTGCATGCCCAGTCGATTAACAGAATTAATCTTCAGAGCTGTCAGGTTTCACATTTTATTTTATGATGACTATATTCATCACACACACAAACCTTCATTACATTGCTGTTTTGGATACAAGTCAGACGGAATGAACAGCTTGACCTTGGTCATAAACCCCACTACTGAGGCAGCTGCAGGCAACCTGAAACAGAGCAGAATTAGTTATGAACCCTTAACTCTCACTTTCATTCTCTAACTCTTACTCTGGCTTGATTAGTTTCCACCTGTTTAGTCTGCATGGAAATGTTGACTTTTATACTTTCCTGTCTGGCAAAGACACATCCCTTTTCCTTTTTTTTCCCCTTTTCCTCCCTTCTTTCTCTCTTTCTCACTTTCTGAGAATTGAAAAGTGAACTTAATGGTGTAATTTTAGGGTTCCCAACAGACAAAACAGTTTCATGGGCCAAATGAAGTAGTCTTCCTGTGGAATACTCTTGTTTTGAATGGAAAGGTTCAGTTAACATGATAGAGACCAAAGAACATATTACTGGAATGCTAATAGTCCTTGATGACCTTATGGTCTCTTCTGTCCAGTTTTTTCCAATGAAAGGTATCATCTGAGGCTTACGTACTTCTTCGACTTGCGTGGCTTTGGTGTCTACAAGGGTTTTTTAAATTGTTCTCTGGCCTACCTTTTTGCCTTGTAGACCCTAATTCTTGTGACTGGCGTTCAGCACTGAGTTATACCTCTCAAGAGAGTAAGTCTTGGCTCTATTGGCAGGGCCAATAGACTCATTAATTATGCTGTAGCAGACACTTGGCAGTTACTCTACAGAAAGTTCCAGGGCTGACCTAAATTGGATACGTAAGGCTTCCTCAACCCTAGGAAGGGTGTATCTTCTGTAACAGCATGAAGGTCATTGGCGGGACAGGATGTCTTACTGTAAAGGTCTGGATTGAGCCTGGGAATGATGAATAAAACTGAAGCTTTGCTGCTCGGTGATGTGCTTCTTCTGGTCCTCCTAAGCCAAGCATGATTGGATCCAATGAGTAGTTTGGTGGGAGACCTCCAAAGACATCCTGATTTCTACACAAAGCATAACAAAAGTCAGGGAAAGCCATTGATTTTCTTTGAATCGCTGTTTCTGTAACTCCTAAAAGCAGTACCTTTCAGATAAGCAAGCTTTGGACCAGAGATGCAAAAATAGGAAAGTTTAGAGAGGGGTTGATCCAAGCAGTGTTAAGACTTTCTGTCCTGAGTATTTTATAGTACAGATAATATCTATTCCTAGGGTTTCTCCAGCAGTTTCAGCTGGAGGTAATCTCTCGCAGGCAAACCTCCATCATAAATTTCAGGAAGGGAGCTGACAGCGTAAGATTATCAGGTTCAACAAGACTCCGTTTCAAGTTCTGAACTAGGGAAGAAAATTGTTGCATGGTTAACAAGCTGCTGGGTCTTGTTGAACAGGTGGCAGAACTTTGCTTAGTTCATAAAGTGCTTTGAAATCCTTTGGGACAGAAGGTGCTATATATGTATAAGATATTATTGTTACTTGGCTTTTTTTTTGCTTTGTTTTATTTTTCATTTGGTCAGCTTAAACAAGCTCTCCCTGAGGCTTAAGTAGCAAAGTATTAGCCTGGAAAACTTGATGGCTTGGGGTTTTAGTCCCTTAAATGGTCTCTGTGGTCTTGTTGGCTGGTTTATGAGGAGGGTGGAGAAAAAGGCTAATGTTCTTCACTCACATTCACTCACATGGAAACATAACTGAGAACTAGATGACTGAGCTTTTTGCACTGGCTATTTTACTCCTATTTATTAGTGTTATTTTTCACTCAATTGTTCCCCAAAGATTTTGATCTCCAGCAGATAGAAAAACAAGGATTTTTTTCCTTCTATCTCCTAGGAGGGTGGAGGTCAGAACTGTAGAATTCTTATTTTCTTTTCTACTTCCAGCATTATATCTAATAACTTGTCAGGAAAACAAATTAAGATCAAACTAAATCTTTCTTGTTGATCGGAGTCTAGTTATACTGTCATGAGATGGCTATGGAAAAAAGGAGTAACCCATCAAGCTCTTAAATGCTACTGTATTTCACATGGTGCCAAACTGTACTTGGACTAGAGATACATTGACGCTGGTGCTATAGTAATAACAATAACAATAATAAATTCATATCACGGGATTGTGGAGCGGTATCATGGTGGGGAACATTTAACTCTTTGAGCTAAAGCTGCAGATCATCCATTTTTTTCACAGGTTAAAGTGTTTGTAATATGAAAAGTGTCTTCAAAATAGAGTTATGCCAGTGTTTGGGTTTATGTAACTGTCATTACTCTATTTAATTTGCCATCGTAGTTAACAACAATAGTAACAATGTTGTTAACAAAAATAATAACAATATTATTAACAATAATATCTATGTTACACTGGAACTTTATGCTACACATTCTGTGTAGGTCCTATGATGCAGGTCAAAATTGTCTGGAGACTGGGTAATAACTAATCTGGATGATCATGGACCAGGGCGCAAGGTCATACCCTCACTTAGTGCAGCTGTAGCCTAGGAATCTTAATTAAGACCTCATAGCATTCGTTACGATGTAGGTAGAGAACAAAATCCACACCCAAAATTCTGTGTCTTCCTCCTCCTCTCTTGTCCACTTCCACAGATTTCAGGTCTAAATCAGGCTGGATTAATGCAGGTGTACTAAAAAAGTCAAATTACAGCTCCTTTGAAGACAGTAGCAACACAGCCACTGACAGGATTAAAACCAAAGCTTTGCCTAATTTTAAAGTGTTTTACAAGCCCTAGTTCTACCCTTTCTTAAGATCACAGGAAATATCTGTAAATCAGTGAAAACTGACAGGAATATTTTAGCTGCTGCCCATGTTTTTCAAACATGAACAAAAAGCATAATTTGAGATTTTTCCCCCCTGTTCTGCTGATGAATATTAATATGAAAAAAAAAGGCCCAATATATTTGGTGTACAAAATTTGAAAATGGTCTGCAGGCACCTGTATAATCAAATACACCTCAAACAGAAGAAACATGAAGATAATTATTAAGCTTTACCCCATTTGATAAGAAAGAAAGAAAAGGAAGAAGAAGAAGAAGAAGAAGAAGAGGAAGAAGAAGAAAAAAAAAAGAAGAGGAAGAGGAAGAAGAAGAAGAAAAAGAAGAAGGGAAAGAGAAAGGAGAAGGAGAAGAGAAAGGGAAATGGGAAAAAGAGAAAGGGAAAGGGGAAAGGGGAAAGGGAAAGGTGGAAAAGAGGAAAAAAAGGAAAAAAAAAAGAAAATAAAAAGAACCGGAGTCTTCTTTGACCAGATGGAATCAGGGTTCATAAATCTGAAAAACATGTGAAAAAGTATTACATAAATCAATATGAAGAAATAGTAGATTGCTTTCCTTTCAACGTTTATGTACATGTTTAGACACGTGTATGTGTGAGTGTTGACATCTATACTACAATACAGTGTGACAAAAACGACATCCAGATGAATTCTAATTTTTCTTTGCTTGCTGTTGATTTTCCATCAATACATCTCTGTTATCTCCAGTTGATTTCTTTCTGATTTACGGTGACAGAATTGCTCTCTCTTTTTTTATCATTATTTTCATAGCTTTTAGTACAGTCAAATAAGTCGTACACCTTTTGCTAGAGTCCCCATTGTGGTCAACCTCGCCTTCCTGGAGGCTCAGTAACGTTTTTATTTGTGCAGGGTTGAGGTAAGTTTAATTCACCTTCAGTAATCCTTCGCACTCTAAGCAATTCTGTGAAGATTTAGGTAAAAACAAGCACCACAGTGTATCTAAGTGTAGATTTAGAAACAAGATCAGCATAGAGGCAGTTATTCAGGTCTCCCTTTCGTGCACTAATTAGCAAAGTTCAGCATTCTGGGCCACAATAAACCGTCATTTCTATGTTGACATCACTTTTAAAGTTCTCCATTTTCTCTCACTCAGATATTAGCTATTTGGAAACAGAGTACAGAATACAGTTACTCTTTTGCAGGATATTTATTGCCTACATAGCACCAAAGGGAGTAGCAGCAGCTCCCTTCCAATATTGTATCTGATTCAAAGGATATCCAAGGAAGATCTGCTGGCAAAACCATCCCTGGCAATCTCTCTTCCTTTGCTATTCATAAATCCTAAAGACAGAGGCTTGGCTCTTTCTCTCTGTGCTCAGGAAGGCTCCTCTAGAATTTCCAGATTCCCTTTTGGCTTCATCATTGTCCTCTCAGAGGACACTCGAGGAATCCTGACTTCACTGATAAACTTTATCGGTTTGATCATTTCCAGGGGATGAATATGAGACAGTCAAGCATCACTGAGCAAAGATCTTCAGCATGTAGCCAAATCAGGAGTTCTGTTTATTCTCACTGTCTTCTGGTCAGAGGTCAGTTCCAGTATCCAACAAATATCTGGAAAGTTAAAGCCACAGTAGCATCGACATCGTAAGTAAAAAAAAGGTAACAGTGAGAGAATAGCTGAAGTGAATGAATGGCAGAGATCAGAAAGGAAAAAGGGAAAGAAGAAAAAAAAGGAAAAAAACCTTGTATGTAAGTTGGCACCAGTAACCTGTGATGTCAGGATGATGTCAGTTCAGCAGGTGGTAACTTTTTCCAGTTCTGTTTCAAACCAGGCAGACCTTGGTTTTGCTTACTTTTCCTCTCCGCTCTGAAAAGGGCAGCGAGCACCTTCGCAGATGGGGGCTGTGAATCACTCCACAGGGACCTCTCTGCCCTCCAGGCAGATCAAGATCTGCCTTGCAGAGGTGGGCTGGGTGTGTAGAGGTGAGAGCCCTGGTGCTCCAAAGGATGGATGGGAACATCAACATCTGCACTGAGCTAACTTTTCCTCTTTTTCTTTCCTCTTTCTTGCTTTTCCTTTATTCTTTCATGCTTTTTTTTCTTTCTTTCTTTCTTCCTTAATAACTGTCTTTCTCCTTCTCTCTCTATATCTCTTCCCTTTCCCTCTTTCCCTTTCTTTCCTTCCCTCAGTCCTTCCTTCTCTCTTTCCCTCCTTGCCTGCCTCCCTCCCTCCCTCCTTTCTTTTATTTTTAACTTTTTACTTAAACCTAAACAGCAGATTTACAACAACCCAGTATTTCTTCCTATGGGCATAAGGTAACAAAAGGACTGTTTATATTACAATGTTTTGGAGGCCAGAAATGAATGGATTCAAAATAGTACTTAACTAACTAATGGATGATCAGTTCACTGGTGGTAATGAAAGCTGAAACTGTGGTCTCAGACCATAAAACACCATCTGTCTCCTAGGTTTGAAAGCTGGGACAGAATGACTAGGGCAAGTGTTGCACTAGACATATTTTGTCTCTGTGAATCCCCTACTGTCAACTGCTGGACATAAGACGCTGCGATAGTTGCTTGATGTTATTTGGCAGTTTTTGTGATCTTTCATTTTTATCCTTGTCTTCTACAGTCCCCCGAGTCTGTCCATCACCTTATTTACTCCAAATAAAACACAGATCATATTGTCATGTCTTTTTCAAATTCTTTTGAAATTTCTTCCTTTTCAATCTGGCACTTCAGATTTGGCCCAGGAAAGAAAATAAGGGATCATGTGTACTGGAGGAGATCCAATAATCCATTAATAAGCTTACTGCTGTTTTCTTACTGCAAAGCAATTTGCTTTACATCTTACATGACCGTTACATGCATATGTGTATGTTGACATATGTAACTTCTAGGACTTATTTTTGAAAGAGATAAAGTTACTCTACAGTTTGAGACAAAAGATTAACTCAAATAAATTACAGCAAGAGTAAGAGTAGAATCATATATAAAGATTTTGTAGGCACCGTAGGCGAGGAATTTGATTATTTGGATTTTTAATTTCTGAGAACGAATGCAATGAATTGATTGAGAATCTGTCAAGTTCTAGATTTAATTTCTCAAGAAACAATAAGGATTTGGTCAAGGACAAAGGATTATTAATATTAGCCAAAAGGTGTGACATTTAAATATTAGGTTTTGCATCATTAAATTAACCTCATACGTCCTTTAAATCTATTGTGCAGGTGTTTATACCTGGCCTATGGAAATAAATCAATGTTTCTTAATCATTTCATTTCATCCACAGATAGATGGGAAAATAAGCCAGATGAATCATCTTCTAGAAGCACCTCTTCTCTCAGCTGATTGTAAAGGGAGTCTGGGGTGACTGTACGTTTCTACAGTGCAAACGCAGAAAACAGAATAAGAGGAATCCTGGCACAGGTTTCTATCCTGCTTCTCTGGTCCAGACAATATTTAGATGGTAGAGGATGGATTTATTTTCCACCTCAGTGGAAACCAGTGTTCGTAGACTTAACATGCCAGGGCAAAGTGGGAAGAGCCTCCACGCACCTCCTCTCTGTTTAATCAAACAGTAAGGCAGAGGGGTTTATTTTAGCAGTCGGACTGCTGATGGGCTAACGCACTGATTCTCATCTGTTTATAGTTGGGATTATATTGTTTTTCACAGAGACTGGAAACTGCAAATCCTTTACTCCTTGCACCATGCCTGCCTCCCTCCCAAGTGCAGAGCCACCATCCACAGCACTGACACTCAAACCAACATTCCGGTGAAGAGTTCTCCTGGGATGTGACTTAGTGGCTTAGAATGGGGACTCATGAATAGACCAGCAAAATTTGAGGTGCCCACCTCAAATGTCACCATGGTGACAGGATGCTAACTAGCAAGCTATGCATGTCAAAGTCTGATGACATAATGACGAGAGGAATAACATTAAGTTTTTCAAGGGCTACACTAAGTGCTCGCAGCTTTTTTCTTTTTGTTTACTTTTTTCTTTTTCTTCTCATTAATCAAGTCAGTTTGGCTTACTACAGAATCACTTTCTTTTTTTTTTTTTTTATGTTCAGGGACTCAATATCTCAATCTATATCTATACTTAGAAATGAAACGTGATTACAAACTATTTTCTGGCCTTAAAAACAACTAATCCGGAATAGTTTGCATCCCCTAAGTCCTCTTTCCCTCCCGCTTTGGGATGGCCACATCTACAGTCTTTGTTAGAATAGTTCCTGCCTCATGCTAGCTCCCAAATCATGCCCAGGAATTAATTTTGGAGATTGATAGGTGGCCTGGGCCAACAACGTACTAAGGACATTATTAACAATTTAACAGTGTGGGTGATTGAGTTCCATTGCCTATGAAAGTTTCCTGGCACTATTTATTATTATTAAAGATGTAGCTTCACTGCCCAATCTTTACAAAGATATATAGGAATGATATATTTCTACTTCACTGACGGGTTGGAAAAGTAATTTCATTAAAATACTTTCTGGGGCTCAAAGAAGAAATTAGGGCCCCTAGAAGTTGTGTTTGGTTTCAATTACGTAATAAAGTAAGTTCCTTTGCGTCCCCTTCTCTTTCTTTTTCTTTCTTACACATAGATCAACACCTGTATATGTGCTGTGATCATTAAAATATAACGTGATACAGTGAGAAAGTGTGTATCGTGTCCCCTTTTGGTGCCCTAGAAGAGACCATGCAATTCATGAGGGTTAAAACCTTTCTCCTTCTGCATTAGCGGCGAGTGTTAAGACACAATGGTGGCATTCCCCTGCACAAGACCTTTACACCTTAGGAACCAGGACTTGACGCTAGTAATTGAGAACATACACGTACCCAGACCTTCCCTTGGTTGGACCTCTTCCATGAATTGTGAGAGGCGTTTCACAAGCCTGGATGTCACAGCTTGTGACTCCAAAGGAACATTACACATGCTGTTACCTAAGGAGGGGACCTTATTAGAGCGTTTAACAAACAGGAGCTGATGTATTTTATTTTCCTTTAGCGAATGTTATTTAAACTAGACAATGGGGAGACTTCCCCCACGCCCCGAAGGATCAGAGCTGAAATTCCTTCCAGCCTTTAGCTCTCACATTTGTGTATGACTCAGATGGTTAAGGTCTCCCCTCCCTGCTTTCAGCCTCTCAGCCACAAAGAGCTAAGAAAGAAAATAAATTTGTTTCTAAAAATGAAGTTCTGAAGGGAAATCATTCAGATGCAGTAGGGAAAGGATCTTAGCCCAGTGGCATGATCAATCTCTTGTTTCATAATTTTTTTTGCCAAAGATTTGTTTGGCTTTTTTCCTGTCTGTCTTTTCATATGCCTCTCTATTCTGGTTTCTCTTTCTTCTCTTGATCTGGTATTAATTTATTTCTTTTATGTTGATAAATTGCTTTTCCCTAGATTCTCTTCTCAACACAGACTCATTTTTCCAGTCTTGCGATCATTTCTGTATTACTTCTGAGGAATATTCCGTCTTTAGTTCTGTTCATCTTCCTCTATTTTCTTGACCATAGTGTATTTCTATGGATTTAAAACTTTTTTTTTTTCCATTTCTGTCAGGTTAATTTCTCTCAGTTATTTAACTTCTTCCTCCTATCCTTTTGAATGCTCAAACTCTTTTTTATTCCTTACATCAGTGGAGGCAAGTATCAAACTCAGATATGCCATTCACAAACCATAAATTATGCAAAACTGATATCGAAATATTCATTTCAAAACATTCTTCATGACAGAAGAAAAAGTTCTTGACAAAATTTTGAAGTTTCATAATGAACATTTGCTTTCCACAGACAATTTCAATTTCTAATGGAAAGGAATATTAAATTCTGTTTAGTTAGAGTGTCTTTGTATGCTTCACCTCTGAACTGAGCTTCAAATACTGTGTTTATGCATTTATTTAACAAGGCTAAAAGTTAATTAAATTATTTGTTTTCTCTAGCAAATATACCAGTTTCAGCTCTATTTTCATTTATTCGGTTGAGGGTGGAATGTCTGATTGGCAGCACAGGAAGAAAAAGTGTGAGAAAAAAATAGACAATAGTTAATATATTCAGACAGGATGTGAGAAATTCAGAACCAAGTTTTTGCAAATGAATCAAGCACTGCAGGTTCATGAGGCTAGTTATTTCACATCCTCTTGGTGAGAAGACGTTTCATACCTCCTTCTCTTTCCCTCCCACTCTTTTGTGTTTGGTCACAACAAATTTTTAATAGGTTCAGGTCTGCTCTGCTTCCATTTTTTTAGCAAACAGAACTGAGATTTTCTGGCCATTGTTACTTCAAACCAAAATACTGCAAATATTTGTCTTTGATGGGAAAATAAAAGGTGTTATTTTACTTTTTTTTTTTGTTTATAGATAAAAGTTCTAAAAACATACACGGAAAAATGTCATGTCTGATTGGCAGATAAGAAATCTTGTACCTGAAGAACTGAGAGGTAAACAGCCAGTTGAGCATGGAGACATGCTCTTTCTTGACCAGTATCTCCCAGTAGATTAGGTTTTTTTCTGCTATTTTGATGAATGCTACTAATAAATATATTCTGGATAGACAATCATTGTGGTCTTTTGGCTTCAGAGCTCATAACTTTATTTTTTTTAATTTTAAGGAACTCCATATATATATTAAAATGTGATTGTTTCTTATTACTTTTAATGGTCTTTTAG
Source organism: Tetrax tetrax (assembly GCA_009806455.1). NCBI lineage: Eukaryota > Metazoa > Chordata > Aves > Otidiformes > Otididae > Tetrax > Tetrax tetrax. The sequence goes on from WHYT01017103.1 coordinate 13,976, forward strand.
ACTATTACATAGAAAAGTATATTACTTTTTTTCCTTGATCTACATATAAGTCTTTACCCTATTTTCATTCAGGGTTCACTTCATTGCAATTCAGGGATGTGAAAAACTCAATGTATGACAGGGGACAAAAGGAGATCTACAAGACATGCCTCATTACTTGACTAGATAACAAAAGTCTTCTGCAAAAGGCAAGGTGAACAGTCAGGAGAAGTGGATCTGTGAATGCAGAGTACTTCTTCCTCCCCACACCCCCCCCCCCCCCCGAGTACATGGAACCATCATCACCTCTAGGAGGCTGCCTGGGGATGACGCCATGAAGACTTTAATGGATTTTGTAATTTCTTATATTTGAAGGTGAACTTTTCTTTGACAAACAGCCTATGCAGCCAGAGCAACTGGCGAGAACAGTGAGTCATAAAAAGTCTGTTATTAAAAATGTTTGCTTTGTTCACATCCTGAATTGATTTCCTCTAATGATTTCCCTCTGACGGCTATGGTCAAAAATAATAACGGTAATAATAAAATAAGAGAATATGCCCCTCCCTGGTTCTTCCAATGGAGGCTTTGCTCTCCACGTGTTGACAGAGCAGCCCTGCGGACAGGCCAATATGTGAATTCAAGTAATAAAACTCAAGTAAAAATTGGGGTATTACTGCTTTTTGTTATCACTACAGAGCTTGCGCTATGCTAGTGACACAGAAGGTGTGAGATGAGGGTCTGCAGTAGTGCAAGAACTATTTCGGAGGGAGGATTTATTTTTTTTGTAGTCTCTCTTTGTACGCTTGCAGAAGGAATATTTTAAAAATATTTCATATTATTTTTTATTTGCAGTGTAATTGTACAGAAAATTAGATTTTCAATCCGCTTTTATCTTCCATAATATTATGTATACAGAATTCTCACTATTTTTCCCTATATATTTCTCTTACTACCTGTAAGTATGCAATTACTACACAATTATGCAACTGTAGAATAACTGCATTATGCATGAATTATTACAACATTTATATTATTGCTATACTACTGTGATCACAGTTAGTAACACAAATAATTATTCTTTTTCTCATTATGTGAAGAGATAGATAATTTGGCCAAATAAATCTATAGAAGCATAAAAATTGGCAGATGCATAACTAAAAACATACGTATAAATAATATATTAAATCAAGCAATTAAAAAACCCACTCACAATCCAAAACAGACTTGTGACTGTATTTTATACAAATACCTAATACTTTATTGCTCTTCATTAGGTTGTCTCATTCAATATTTAAAAATGAATGCACTATAACAACTATGCAGAATAGTGTTTGTGATTCAAAAATTCATCTCAAAGGGTATTATTAACCTTAATCCTTCACCATTTTTTTTTCTGCTGAAAAGCTTCAATTATTCTCTCAAGAGGAGAAAATAAGTTGGTGTGGTCAAATCAGTCCTTGAAGTGCCAAATACTTGAAGAGAAATGTTCAAAAGCAAGTTACTACAGGAAAACCTTATGGTCCAAAACATTTATTCAATATATATGTTTGGGGTTTTTTTTCCCTAAAAATCAGGTGTGAGGAAAAAAGTATTTATTTATGAGATTTATTGTATTGAAATAAATTGTCTAATCATGTTCCAAAGGATATAAGCACATTGAACACAAGAAGTACTGCAGACATTTATATTAAGTTCTGGAGGCAATGACTATTTTAGTAAAACTCACAGAACAGAAGACTGTAACATTTCTAAAACCTAATATTTTTTATACACAATATATATTTATCCCATGGAATTCAGCTGCCACAAAAATAATATAAGATCAGAAGATCTATAGGATTTCAAAAAAGCTTGAACATACAGGACATTTAGGCATATAACAATATTAATTTTTGTAAATTTACAGTGTTCAGGAACAGGAATTTTTTAGGAAAGATTTTTTGTTCAGTCAGTAGGACAAAATCCATCCTTAAACTAGTGAAAGAAAGAAATAACAAAAGAAAGCAAAATTTCACCTTCCAACAATTATCTTAGCCCTTTATCCAATTTCTTACATCTTCTTCCAAATAATGTTCTACTGGCTTTGACGCATGCAGAGCACATCATGAGGAACCTCTGATGACAGCGTGAGATTCCTACACTCTCCCAGTACAGAATTGCAAGGTGGAGAATTTTTTTACTAGAAAGAGCCAGAACTCGTATTGAAAGCTCCTATCTCAGAAGCCTTAAGTGAGATTACGTGAATGACTCTCTTACACCATTACAACCTGGTGGTTCAGGCACTGCAGCTGAGAGAGCAGGTTCCAAACCAACATAAGAGAGTCAGAAAAGGGTCTTCAACAAAGCACAGGAAAAATTATCATTATTAGAGACAACCAAAAGTTAAAAATCTCACAGGTATTTCAGACTGTAATTTTGTCAAGTAAAGTCAAAGGAAGGTCATGGTGATACCGTTTTGAGCCATAAAGCCTAAGAATTTGAAACATGGGCATGAAAAAAATTAGATCTCAAGAAGTTCCAAGAAAAATTTGTAGTGGGGCAACTGTGTTGATAATGAAAACTTGATCTCTAGCATTTCAACAGCTGAACATTTAGAGTTGGTTTAAAGTCGTCAATAAGCACCTGCAGATGGAAGAAGAACAAGGGAAAGTATGTGTCAAAACATAGAGAATTCTCATGATTTATAATTGTTCAATTGTGTTTTAGGTTCCTGAAAGGTTTTTATAATCCAAACAATATTTACGGACTTGGAGCAAGCAGACTTAGTCAATGAAATCTTTTCTCAAGTTACAAGAACATAAGAAGGAGTATCCTAGCTGATTTGCTATTGTAACCAATCACATCATTTAAATCATTCAATGAACTGTGCATAACTCTACAAGGCAGGTGAGATGACATGGTCATCTTGGCAGTTGATGGTCATAAAATCACCATAATTTTGTAAGATTTCTGATTTTCCACAGCCATGAGTACTTTGCTCAGAAACATTCAGCTTACTTGGGAAACAAATGAACATATTTAGAATCATAGAATCATAGAAATACAGAATCATGGAGGGTTTGGGTTGGAAGAGACCTTTAAAGGCCATCTTGTCAAACCCTCCTGCAAGGAGGAGATAGAGATTTGGCATCCTTTCCTGAGGCATCCATTTTGACAATACTGGTTTCAGTTTCTGGTACCTATTATAAGATTTTTTAAGAAGGCATAAGTGAAGTGTTCAGTTGAAAGTAAATCTTCCCAGTTACAGTAAATGTTACTCTCTAACATAATTGTCATGATTTCCTAAAGTACTTTTAGTTACCAAAATTTCATGCAAGAGGCAGCAGAAAGTAATGCTTGGAGATAACTACAGGCCAGCTTGATGTTAGGGATTAAGACTGGTCTGAGGGACAGAGCAGGGTAACAGAGTTGGGTGATGTGACACCAGATTACTATTCTAAAGGAAAAAAATATATATATATCATTATTTAGGATAGCTTTAAGTAAGATCTTGTAGTCATAATAAATTATTTAGAGATTTAGCCTAAGAGTTATTAATATTTTTTGTGTTCTGTAACACAATATAGTTGTTTATGGGAGAAAAAAAAAAAATCAGGCCTTAGCGCATCAAGGTGATTTATTCACATCCTATGATCCCGTGACCCACCAGATTCACAAAAGTGATTTTTCATCTCCCCTTAATCTACAGCATAAAGAACAACAGCTGAATTGGTTTTAACGTGTTTTATTGGTACTAGAAAGAAAATGCTACATTCATAGAATCATAGAAGCATAGAATGGTTTGGGTTGGAAGGGACCTTCAAAGGTCATCTAGTCCAACCCCCCTGCAAGAAGCAGGGACATCTCCAACCAGATCAGGTTGCTCAGAGCCCCGGCCAACCTGGCCTTGAATGTTTCCAGGGATGGGGCATCCACCACTTCTCTGGGAGACCCGTTCCAATGTTCTACAACGCTCATTGTAAAATTTTTTTCCTAACATCTAATCTGAATCTACCTCCCTCTATTTTAAAACCATTACCCCTAGTGCTGTCACAACAGGCCCTACTGAACAGGCTTTCCCATCTTTCCCATATGTTCATAATGCAATGGACCTTTCTTTATTTTAAATATCAGATTAGGATGAGATAAAATTGTGCCACTAGCTCCCACATCCAAGTTGCTCAGATCTCTACTGACTAGTAAAGGAACTGGAATGACTTCTTCAGACGTACAGTCCTGTATTTAATGAGAGATTTCTGTTTCCACACAGAAAAGTGAGGCACTGTAGTGGTGATGGTATCTTTAAACTCTTCAAACCCCCGGCTCCTTTCTCATGCCCACATTTCCAAGTCCTCCAACACATGAAGAAGGGAGCTTTGTGATGAGAAGGAGAAACAAGGTTTAAAAAAAAAATAAGTAAAATAAGTGAGTCTGCTGCTAAATTTCAGGTGGATCTATTTCCGCTGGCTAAGAGGTTTTCTGAGGCAGAGAAACGTACAGCTCATTATCTGGATTAGTGTTATTACCTTCATTTTTCAATAAATACACCGTGTTAGGATTTATAGCCTCTCAGTTCTTTTCATGAAATGCAATAGTTCTGTCTCCCGATGCCAGCACTTCAACGGAGCAACAGGAGCCGCGCAGGGAAGGAAAACACCACTGCCTTCTGCTAAGCCTTGCTCCTGTCTTGGGCCAGGGTTGTGACAGCTTTTGGCTCACCCTGAGCTGGAGTGAATGGGAATGAAATGGCAGACACATAATTTTAAGTAAATGACCTGCTCTGGATTTCTTCGACATATTTATTTGGGCCTCAGGAGAGATTTAAGTGTTGTTGAAAAGAGCTGACTGAAATTCTTGTTGCAATGTCTTTCAAGAGCTCCTAGTGCCCTCTTTTGGAGGGGTACAAATGAAACTCTAACCCTTTATCCCCTTCCTCATTTCCAAGTTCTGTAAGAGAGCTGCCCTTCATTCAGCTGGAGGATCCCATTTCATCCCTTGCACTCCAGCTGTGCTCTAACCCCGCTATCAAAGCTTGCAACATCAAAATTTTTGGGGCAAACCCCCACGTTTTCCATTTTTGTCCATGGGACAAACACGGCATCCTGCAGCTGGTTCGTGCATAAATTGTTTGAGACCTCGCACTGTTAAATGGCGAGGATTAATGATATTTTTATGGAAATAGGAAACTTTCAGTGAAGTGCCATTATTTGACCAGCTACCTGAAAAAGGAACAGATAGGAACAAAATCAGTATCTGATGTGATGCAGTCCTAATATGTGTCTCTCCTATATGCTTCCAGTTTTTAGCTTGATATCTGTGCTGTTTACAGCTGTCCATGTATTATTAAATCCTCCGTCGCTGTGATTCCCCAAAAGCCCATTTACTCTCTGCAAGCCCTTCTGACATAACAGCTGATAATAGTTATTGACTCCTACCGAGTATGATGTTATCAAAATTTTAGAGTAATTTTAGCACTGGCAAAACCACCAAAATGACAAACTTAGAAGAGGAAATCCTCCTTACTAATCTAGACAAAACATTAACAAGGAACATGGAGAAGATACTCACCAGTATAAGGGCTTTCAAACAAATCAGCAAGTCAGAATTAAAATTTGGACTTTCCAATATGGAACCAATATAAAAAAAAAAAAGAGTAGAAAACATATCTCAACTGGCTTCAACATTTTCATTTAAGCAATGGAGCTAATCCCCTGTGATTTTGACAGAGACCCAATGCTGATGACTCAACCTCTAGCTGGATCTGAACTAGAGAGACCTTCCTGTCTCCACTCCTTGCAGATGGTCTAGAGCAGCTGAATTCCGAATCCAATCACAGCAGTTAGGTGGGAGAGTTAGGAGGGACTCATCTCAGATACAAAGTTCACACGATACTTAGGAAGAGCAAGACTCTGTATTTCACAGTGGACTCAGTTGCTGAAGACTTGGTCTGCTCAGGCTGAATCCACCCAAAATGCGTTAGTTTGGACTATCGCATCAAATTTCCTTGGAGTCTGTTTTTATGGGAAGATCTGGAGGTCTAGTGGATGTGGCCCCTTGAAGTGATCTTTATTGTAAAGAATGTATAGAGTGGACCAAGAGGCTCAGGCCCACGGGTGACTATACGGTGAACTTGCCAGTCTTCCCTGCCAAGTGACTCTTTAGTAACTGTGTAATGATAAGCAGAAACAGAGCTGATTGAGGTCGTATTTGTAGCCATGGGAACATCTTTGTAATGGGACCTCTTGCTTCCATGAAATGCCAGCAGAGACCAAGGGTGCTTGCCAACGTCTGGCCTGTCTGTAGCAGATGATTTTAACTCCCAAGTCATTTTTTTTCCATCTCTGCCACAAGAATTCTGAGGGAATTTACTTGTTATTGATTAAATTTTTGATACATGGGTTCTTCTGGACCTGGATGCAGATTTGAAAAAGCAACCATAAATTATCCCTGGAGCTGGTTTTCACTTGTTCCCTATTGCATGTGGGCGTTAAAATGGACAGAAATTGCCTCTCCCTTTTCTCAGTAATTTGTCTAACCCCACTGGCTTTTATTAGGCGGATATTTTTTTTTTCCTGCCTTCCCACTCAATTTTAAGTGGCTGCTCCCTCATCACTAGCACTGGCTTACAAAATATATATGGAAAGAGAAAGAACTTACTGTTCAATTCTTTGCTTTTCTGTTGGTAGAAGCAGTGTGTTGGTTTTTGTTTGTTTGGGCTTTTCCCCCCAACAGTATGGGGGAAAATAAATGAAGTATTTTCTTTTTTTTCTTTCTTTTTGTTTTGTGTTTTTTTTTTCCTACCTTTGGAGAAAACCTTTCTGATCCCAACACAGATGTAATACAGCTATGAGTGAATAACCAGGTTATACACTAAAAGTTTTCCTGGGTGTTCCCTTCAGTACCAGCCAATTTTTCCCTAGTTGCAGGAAGGCAGCCAAGATAAGGAAATATTCATCATTTCTACACTGTATTATTTCAGTGGAAACAAAGGATCACACTGTGCATTTGTGCCGGCGTGCGTATATATGTGCATTCATTGCAGGCGCTGTCTTTCTGGGTCCAGGACTTCAGAACAGCATTGAAACCATCCAGTTTTTCAGTCATTTATGTGAAAGCCACCCAGAGAAGTAAGGTAGATTGTGTTTACAACTTTTGTGTTACTGCTCTTGGCTGATAGGCCAAATCTCTGCATTTCTGCAACCTGTATCCATAACCTCATCCTCTCCCTCTCTGACACACACCCTTTGTCTGTACAAATGTTTGTGTGGCCACTCATTGAACCTGACCAAGGAAATGACCCAACTGAAAAAAAAAAAGGGAATTAAAATTTAAAAAAATCACAATTTATTTGATTTATATGAGGGTGATGATGGACTAGAACACGTTGCCCAGAGAAGCTGTGGATGTCCCATCCCTGGAAGTGTTCAAGGCCAGGTTGGACCGGGCCTTGAGTGATCTGGTAAGTAGAAGGTGCCCCTGGCCACGGCAGGAGGGTTGGAATGAGATGATCTTTAGGGTCCCTTCCAATCCAAACCATACTATGATTCTATGATTTTTTTCCGCTGAATGAGTTCTCTGTTTGGGTTCACTGCCTGGTCATGAAAAATACAGTGCAGGAAGAACTCAGGGGATGACTTGAGGGCAGGAGAAAGGAAAGCAGGAGGGAATACTTAAACTATCGTTGACACCAAATACAAAAAGCCTTGCAGTACTTCACCCTGACTAGGAGTTCTCTGAGTTGACCAACTGTAGGATTATGATATAGGAGACCGGTGACAAGTGGCATTCCTCAGGGGTCAGTATTGGAACTGGCCCTGTTTCACATCTTTCTCGGCAACATGAGCAGTGGGATAGAGTGCACCCCAGGCAAGTTCACCAACGACACCAAGCTGTGTAGTGTGGTCGACACACTGGGGGGGATGGTGCCATCCAGAGAAATCTGGATAGGCTGGAGAGAGAACCTCATGGAGTTCAACAAGGCCAAGTGCAAGGTCCCATGGTGGGTTAGGGCAATCCCAGGCATAAATACAGGCTAGGTGGAGAATGGATCAAGAGCAGCCCTGAGGAGAAGGACTTGGATGTGCTGGTGGATGAGAAGCTAAACATGAACTAGCAGTATGTGCTCGCAGCTCAGAAAGCCAACTACATCCTGGGTTGCATCAAAAGAAGTATGGCCAGCATGTTGAGGGAGGGGATTCTCCTCCTCTGCTCTGCTCTGGTGAGACCCCCCTGCAGCGCTGCGTCCAGCTCTGGAGCCCCCAACATCAGAAGAACGTGAAGCTGTTGGAGAGGATCCAGAGGAGGCCATGAAGATGATGAGATGGCTGGAGCAGCTCTGCTGTGAGGACAGGCTGAGAGAGCTGGGGCTGTTCAGCCTGGAGAAGAGAAGGCTCCGAGGAGACTTTAGAGCAGCCTTCCAATATCTAATGGGGGCCTACAGGAAAGATGGGAAGAAACTCTTGAATGAGCCTGTTGTAATAGAACAGAGGTAATGGTTTTAAAATAGAGGGAATTCAGATTGGATATTAGGAAAAATTTTTTTACACTGAGGGTGGTGGAACACTGGAACAGGTCTCTCAGAGAGGTGGTGAATGTCCTATCTCTGGAAACGTTCCAGGCCAGGTTGGACGGGTCTCTGAGATACCTGATCTGGTTGGAGATGTCCCTGCTGCTTGCCGGGGGGTTGAACTGGATGGCCTTTAATGGTCCATTTGAACCCAAACTCTTCTATGGTTCTATGATTATTATGGAAGAAATAGTAGGTGTCAGACAGCCTCTCACTGAAATGCCTGTCTATAAGGGGACTCATGTTCATAACTTTCCGTAAGTTGTATATATTTGAGCAAAGCTGTCCTCTGAAAATAGTTGAGGTTCATTGGATTGAAAGGCAGAATAAAAAGTTCAGACACCACTTAAGTGACAGTACTTTCTTTTTGAATGCCCATTTTGAATTAGCAAGTGTTATCACACTGTGGTAGTTATAATGTCACAGTGCATGAAAAATTAAATAGCTCAATGTTTTAACTCACACAGGGAAGGATTTCTGCAACTTTTTTGTCTTATTCCTATGAAACACTCCTCTTCAGATGTCCCATTTGTCCAAAGACAAACTCCAGGGCTCTACTTGCCCAGCAATTCCAAGTCTAAGTCTCATTTACGCAGTTTCAGCAGTGTTACCTAAGGGAGTAAAGGTTGTAAGACAAGGACATTACCAGTGAGTAAGAAGGTCTCATCAGGAAGGAAGGCTGTTGTAATGCGGTTAGTTCAACCCTTAATGGCTGGGCAGGTACAGAACAGCAATCCATAGGATCTCTCCAAGGACTGGAAACACGTGAAAAAATTACACATACTGCTTCCTTTCCTGAACATTGGTACATAGTTCATAAATGCTGTTTAGTTTCTGGCCAAAATAGACCTTTACACTTCTGAGATAGCAGAAAGGAAAAGGAGAGGCAGTGACCAGAATAACTCCCATGATATGTGTCATCCAAACCCAGATAAAATTTCTCTGACACCAGAACTATAATTACAATGATCAGACATCTTCAGCATCCTCCAGCTAATCTTAGCCTCATTCTTGTGATGTACATAAGACACATAATGATGTGATTGCTGTACTGGGAAGGGAAACATTAAAATTAAACTATTTATTCAAAATGGTGAAGAAAATTAATATGTGTCTATGTAATGGACCCATAATAATGGTCTATGTAAAGCTATATCCCAATCCTTTTGTCATAACATCTTGTTACATTTTTGAGAAATAAATATGTTTATGGTAATGGATCACAAAGCTCTACTGCTATCAGAGAGTGGAAGCATGAAAGAAATGCATAGGATGGATTGACGTGTAATGACGAGGTGTAAAAAGAGAAAATGTTGTAGGTATGGATTAAACTTCCTGGTTTTAGGAGTTTGGGGTTTGTCATAGAAGTTATACCCATCCATATAGAGCAGATTACCTCTCTACTGGGATGGCTATACAATGATTAGATTCAAGGTGTGCCCTAGACAAAATGCTGTCTGTTACCGCGTGGCAAACAGAGGAGCTGTGACTGGAATAGAAGCTGTTTGTGTCTTGATCTGCTTGTCTATGCTTAAGATCTGTGATCCTAGTTACTACTATGGCCTCCTTCCTACAGCTAGACGGGATGATTTCAGAAACAGTCTATCCAGAAGTCACTGTTTTGTCACCATTTTTTCGATATACCTGGCTTGGTACACTCACATCCAGCATCAGGGGTGAATGGACTACACTGTTTACATGTCACAGTAGATAATGCAAGAGTAATCCAAAGGTTACGGCACACAGCTGTAGTCTGGTTTTAGGATGCATGAGAGGTCTGTCCATGCTGTGAACACATGCACATGGTCCAGATGGGAAGCCAAGTCCTTGTTAGACTTATAACCATGTCTCTTCCTTAGCCTCAAACCAATCCAGTCTTCCTCTATCTTCATATAGTACAAGAAGGTTATTAAATTTCTTCTCCATACTTCAAGGAGATTGTAAAAAATCCTAATGAGTGCAAATGGGGGTGTTTGCCTCAGAATATACAAGGCTGGTGGTGATGTAATAGGAAGTCTGTAGAGTAGGAAAGAGAGATAATGATGCCAGAAGTAATGAGAAAAGAGAAAGTGTTCTCCTATGCTGGATGAAAGTTTGGAAAGGAGCATACCTAGGTCAGGACTTGCAGGAGATGCTGTGAAATGAGACCGAGTGTTTATATAGCTGCTGCTGGTTTGTGGCGAGATCGGGTGCTGGTCTGTATCAAGTAGGGGTGTTTTTTGTGCCTGAACTGTGGAAATAGCCTCAGTCAGAGCTAACTGTAAAACAAGTCATTTCAGTTCTCCAGAACAACTTGTTCATGTCGTGAGAAGTACTTTTAATGGGTAGGCAAATCCTCATACAACAGTTTGCAGGTTTAACATGGTCCATAGAGTGAGATTGATCATTCAGGACTGGAGGAATCTCCAAATTTCCATTGGTTGAGAAGTTCTCTGGATGCATAACTGATCCTGCTTATATAGGTCTACTGCCTTGATTTTTTTTTCTTGGCACTTAGGAAAATATTGGCCTTCCCAACATAATTTCTCTACCCTGGCAAGCATCATGACATTGGGCCTCAAAAGCATGGGTGTGGTCTAATTTATTCAATTCTTCTCCTCTTTCCCTTGGTTGTTCCTGAACACTAGTTGTATGGAGACTGGGGCAGGAGCAGTGCGTGCTCTGGAGTCTGCCAAATGCAATGTATCCAGCCAAGTGGAAAATAAAAAGGTCAGGTTCAAAAGTCTAAGCAAGAGAGCTGCAGGTTTTCCGATGAGTTTGACATCTCAAATGGTCTGATGGATGCTTCCTTTGTTCTGTGACCACGCAAAAGGACTATAGAAATTCAGGCAAAACCCATGATCCACTACTCTTGGCTGATCTGTAGCTAATGTATTTGGTAATATTTATACTTTTTTTTTTTTATTACTTATGCCACATCAAAAGGCAGTCCTTCCCTGTCACTAGCACCCCTGACAGCTATTTAGAAAAGTGAAATACACACAACTAATAAACAACTTTCTTCCATTACTCTTGTAATATCATCTTTCAACTGTGGAAAGAAATATAAGGAACTTCAATTCTCCACCCAAAAGTCCACCAGGGACCCCTCAAAACAACCTACCTCTTGCTTCTTAATTTGAAGTCTAGCAGGCATAGAGAAAGTATATCCTCTGTACTTAGAGTGAGTCATACCGTGGAGCACACTGGAGATAAAAGTGGGTGTGGTAGATGAAGAACGGAGGGCAGGAAACAGATGTGTCTGTGGTTTTTCTGTCTGGACAAATGGGTTAGCTGAGGGACCCTTAATGAGGGCCTGGGATAGCTCTTTAGCTGGTGTAAATTAAGGCAGTCTTGCTGAAGCTATGCTGATTTACTCCAGCTGAGCATCAACCCTTTCTCTGTTTGCATAGGTCATTTGGAGTCCAAATACTCAACGGCTGCAAGGAGCCAAATCATTCTACGGTTGGTTTGTGCCTCTTCAAGTGAAAGCTCAGTTTAAATCATTAAACTTATTTTTCTTCTTTATCTAAATCAAATTTGTTTTGTGAAATAAGAGACTTTTAAGGAGAGAGACTAAAAATCCACACCTGGGAGCTGAGAGGCAGCTGTATCTCCTTTGCAATTCTGAAAGCAGGCTGCTTGTCTAAATGTCAAAATAAAGAGACAGTTTCTTTCCATAAGACATCTACATTAGAAAGTGATTGGATAATTGCTTTCATTTAGGCCACGGGATCAGCACTGGAAGGAGAATATAGTAACTCTCAGTTCCGACTTCCCTGAATTGACTCTCCAGCTCCTCTTTGGGCAAGCTTTCAGGTTGAATGTCTGCATGTTCAGTGATTATCCCATCAGTGGTAAGGACACTGAGAAGCACCTGATGAGGAAACACAGGCCTAAGAAGGGAGATCCAAACTAAACAGAAGTGGGAACAGAGCAGCCAGCTCTGCAGAACATTGTACAACTGCAGGCTTTAATTTTTTAAAGAAAGTTTTCCACTTCTTCACTTAGAGGCCACATCTGGCAAACATTGTAAGAGTGTTAACAATTAGAAAAATGAAATATCTTTGCCTTCAATTTTAGTTGACAAAATAAATAGAAGGATTCCATTGATCCTTTTAACAGACTATTGTATTATTTTTTGGGATATAGTGAATTTCCAGCCTGTTCTGATCTTATCCAATTAAGAGAAACTAAATTTGAATGGCAAATCATGAGGTCTCTCCGCACTCCGGATCCAAAAATCTCTAATAAATACCTCTAGGAGTTGTTTTTATCCTGTAGTGACTCAACGGGATCACCATAAAAACTGAGGGTCACATTTTAGATAACCTGCTGTGGTGTTTTATGTGGATGGACACCAATGCTGGGACCTGTAACAGGGAGCTTTTGTACAGCCTTCATTTCCCTTCACTGACTATTACCATCAAGGCCTTGTAGTATGGGACAGGGAGAGATCTGAATTACTTAATACATCCTTGAACTGTGGTGCCATTTCAGGTGTCACAGTAGGTGGTCTGAAAAGTCCCTTTTTGATGTTGACTTAGGAGAAATAAGAGATGGTTTCTTAGGTTATTCTTGTCTGTGCTCCATTAGGGTAGGCAGAAATTTTCCAGCGCATCTTAAGTCTTCCCCAAGCTTAATTAATTGCTATGATGCATTGCTAAAAGGACTATTAGCCATGGTTTCTGTCAGAGCATACCTTATAGAAGGAAGAAAAATGCAGTAAAATTTTCATATATTTATTATATTAACCTCTACCTATTCCTTCTTCCTGAATCTACGAGATGCCTATAAAACTTTCAAAATGCTTAGACATTTGGCTTACTGAAATTCCTCTTGCATCATATTTGCTAGTGTAGCCTCTGATCTCTTGAGCTTCCCGAAGTTTTGCATTCACTTGTTGCTCCTTGTCTAATACATTTTGGCATAAGGGTTACTATTTTGTTCTTTTCAGTAGATTTGAACTGGACTGATTTAAAGAAGGGCCCTGAATACTGCGTCTGTAGGCTTTTATTTTCTTCCCACTTACCCCAGTTGTACAATATCAGTAGAGAGACTTTTGCTTTACAATTTGGTGACAGCAGCCAATACTCAAGATGTCTTTTCCCAGACACACAGCAGGAGAGGGATTCAAATCACAGATTTCATCCTCTTGTGAGCGGTGCATCTCACTTCCTGTGGTGGTCAGCGAAAATGTGGTCAATCGAGTACTATTTTGCCATAGAAATGTGCAGAGCTTTAACTGCATCTGAAAAAGGTATGTTCTAGTTCCATGAGCAGGTTTGATTTACTGATGACAAAAGAATTCACATCTGATAACATATTCTACTTTCTGAAATACTTTGAAGAATTGATATAAAATGTGCTGGTTTTCCATCAGCCTTCTTGTTTGTAATTCTTGAATGTAATGGGTTAGAATACCAAGAATAAGATTCGAGACACACAAATTTTGCAGAACTTATGGAAAATGCAAATGTTTTAAAAATAATTTTAAAATGTTTTCTTCAAAGCGTCACACGGTGTTTCTTTTTATTTTCAGATATTTTCATTGAAAAAAAAAACCACTGAAGCCATGAGGAAACTTTCAAAGTGTCTTTGGGGAAATTAATATCTTGCTTTCAATTAGCAAGAACCAATTTTGTAAATTTTTACCAAAATATTTTTTTTTATTTTTTATTGATTTACCTATGTAGAAAAATCCGGAAACCTACAAAATAAAATGAAAAACAAAACATAACAAACCTAGACTTTTTTTCCTTTCTATTTGTAAAGGAGAAAAGGTTTGCATATTGGAAAAAGTAAATAAAACTGATAAATAAATAAATAAAGCTGTAATACACCTCAGCCTTTGAAACATTCCCTGAACTTTTTGTAGAATAAGAGAAAGCTGAAAAAAAAAAAAGAAAAAGGAATACAATCTAGCTCTCCTTGAGTTATTTCAATCACAACATAAAAGTTCACGACAGTTTCTTGTAGCATGTGCCCAGCTAAACCTGCCCATGGTCTGCAGGTACAGTGTCAATACTGTAATTCATCGTCCCCTCCAGCCTTTCATTTCTAGTTGGAATGTCTCCCAGAACATTTTAACTCCTTTCCTTGATCCTGCATCAACCCTGTGATTGGTTGCAGCTGACAAAATCTGACGACAAGACATAGAATATCATCAGAGGAAAATGAACTTGAAGAACAAAACCTCTAATGCTGTAAAGTGTTAAGATTGCCCTCAGGGTCTAGCGGGTTTGCCATGCCTTACCTGAAGGAAGAGGAGGCTGAACTCTTAGACTAGGTACAGCCACCGATGAATAATCTTCAGAAAGTCCATGGTCCTGTGATCTGGGTGACATTCAACAGCTCTTATACAAGCTAAGTAAGCAGTGTCCACAACAACAGAAATCGAAATGGACGGGTCCCTTTTAACTTCCTCTCCCTCTAGGATTTTGTAAAGCCACCTGAGCTACCTGAGACAGACAAATGCCTGCATCTGGGGTGACCTCTATTCCCATGCACAATCCCCAAACACAACAGACCCTGTCAATATTCCACCCAATTTGTTGGTGGCTTAAGAGCAGCCATTTTGAAGAATCCAAATTTATTTTGGGAAAGAGTCTGACAGTGGGTTTATGCCTACAGTGAACTCCAGAACTGCCCTCTCCAGAATTCACACTTTAAAGCACTCAAACATGCACTGAAAGGTCTAAGGTCTTCATATTTATTCTCACACCTCTCTTTACCCCATCGTATGTATCTATACTTCTGGACTTAATAACAGAGATCTGAATAGTGTTAGAAAAACAAATCAAATATTCAATACTACTATTTTGGACCGAGTTTTTTATTATTAATATTTAAAATCAATGTTCTCAGAGAACAAATACCCTGTTTCATTCTGGCGTAATTCTGGAAACCTGGGTCTGTCCTCAATAGGTATTTTTCAAAGAGCTATGTGATATTTGAGTAATGGAAAGGCTCTAGCAGCAAGAAGTCAGGTGCAAATAGCAAAAAAGGAGAAGATGATCTCACACACTCTGAGCTTATCACCGTACCTGTCTCACTCCCCTGTGTGTTACATTTCTTTTGCAGGTCACCCTGCTAGCAGAATCGTTCGGGAGGCGAAGACCTCTCAACCCAGCTGGGGCGGCAGCATCCCTGCCTCTGAAATTATTTCCAGAGGAACACACAGGTGAACTTATGGAAAGAGTTGACCCTCATGCAATGGGAAACAGTTGGACTGACTAAATAAAACATTTCCCATCCTGTGACAGAGTGATTAATAGATGTGAAGGAACTTCAAGAAAGTGGAAAATTCGCTGAATAACACGTATGCATACAATGGTGAAAGAGGAAATAGGGAACTCCCTGAAAGCAGACACATCATATTGCTGCAGACTTGGACAGGGGAGATGCTGACTTAGCAAATAAGCAAGAAAGCTTGGAAAAGATGGAAGACAGAAGGTGAAATATGACTATGTCCATTCAGTAGGCAGGATGAACCTAGACACAGAGAAAGGATGACATGCCTCTCTCAACAGGCTGAGAGAATTGGGGGGCTGTTCAGCCTGGGGAAGAGGAGGCTTCAGGGAGACCTTAGAGAAGCCTTCCAGTGCCTAAAGGGGGCCTACAGGAAAGGCAGGAAGAAACCCTTCAGCAGGACCTGTTGTAATAAAAGAAAGGGTAATGGTTTTAAAATTGAAGGAGGTAAATTTAGATTAGATATAAGGAAGACTTTTTTTTTTTTTTTTACACTGAGAGTGGTGATACAGTGTCCCAGGTTGCCCAGAGATGTGATGGATACCCCATCCCTGGAAAAGTTCAAGGCCAGGTTGGACAGGGCTCTGAGCAACCTGATCCAGTTGGAGATGTCCCTGCTCCTTGCAGGGGGCTTGGAATGGGTGGCCTTTGAAGGTCCCTTCCAACTCTAACCATTCTATGATTCTATATTTTCAATAACCCCCTTAATATTGCATTCTCTAGTAAAGGAAGGAAACACTCTGTTCTTTATTCCTTTATTCTTAAGGAACATGTTCTGTTCCATCAAATGAACTTGGGCACTACCATTTCCAGCCTTTGTCTGAGGCACTTTTGCTGCAATCTTCAGCTGACTTTCGGTCTACCTGCCTTTCAAAATCTGGGTCTATGTGACTGTCTGACAGTATACAAGAGGCTTGTTCAAAACCAACCATGGCTAGACCATCCTCCCCTCTTTCTAAAACTACTTGCTTTGTTTCCATCTATCTTATTATGGTGAGAATGATACAGTAGTTTGCCTGGTTTATCTTTGTGTCATCACATACAGATGAAACAATCCTGGCTTTTCCATGAAACCTGTAAACTACCCTCAGACTGGTTAAGAAATATTGTCTGAGGCTCTTGTTGGGAGAATTTTCAAAGCTCAAATTTTGTTGATATACATAGCACACACCAGAAAACAAAATGCTGATAGCAAATCCACTTTTGGGTTCACCTGCTCTTTAAAACCAGGAATGTTGTGAGTCATTAAGCCAAGGTGTCTTGGCAAGAAATTTGTTTTATGATCTTGATAAACTAACATGCAATGAAGCAAAAGTAGCAAGCTAGAACAATGGAAATTAAACAAGGCCAGCTGGAAAGGTTGTCAACTCTGCTGCTTGCAGAGAAGAGGGAGATTACTGAAAGGAAGATCTCGAGTGTGGCCAAATATTTTAATGTTAGCAATGGCAAACTTATGTAGAATGACAAGAAAAAGAATTTGTTTGTCCTTTCAGACTGGCATTAAAATAAAAAAAAAAATACTTGTATGTCAGAATAGGTGATGGAGAGATAGAGTAGTTCGATACCATTACAGAAGAGAAAAATTTAGAAGTGGTCAGTGTCCATCTGTCAGAGTCTGCATCAGAGAAACAGATTATGTTTTCTGGGAGTGATCAAAAGAAGAAGGAGAGTGAAGATAGCAGACAGTGATAACCTTCCCTTCAATGCAAAGAATTTACTACAGTTCCTCATCATGGGTCAGTGTCCAACATAGCCTAAAGAATTTGAAGATAAAGAAAACCCGCAAGGAAATAAGATGGAAGAGAAGACATGCCTTTTGTCCTTTTTTCAGTTGTCTGCTGAGACTTCCGTGGAAGCTCAAACACTGAGCTGGCAATCAAGAGCGAGGGAAAGCCTCAAGAACTTCTCTGAAGACAATTTTCCAGTACAGAGTGAAAGATGGGGGCTTTGCAGTCGATCTTCAGTAGCATTAGCTCAGCAGAGAGTGATTCTAACATCTTCCCATCATCAAGTGTCCAAGAACAAGAACTGAATGGATACCTTGTGAAGTTAATGTCTTGCTTTTGTCGGGGTAAACTCAAAGTCATTAGTATTGTGAAATTTACATGTCTCATACTAATGCTGTGTTAAACCCTTTGAATGCCTCTACACGGTCTGAAATCATAAATTTTCCCCACATAAGTGAGCTAGGATATGAGCAACCTCTGTCTTCAATTCATGGGAAATAAAGTATTTTTCTTACTTCACTGTCCCTGCTAACATTAACAAACTGTTTGTATCTCTTAGTAAAAGTTTTATATAATATTTTAAAGGTCAGAGTCTGTGGGTAGAAGTCTTTTGTATAAAATATTACTTTGTGTTGGCAGTACTATCGTGAAATACGTTGTTCTTTTGTAACTTCACTAAGTAGCAGGAAGGATATTAGAGCTGGATTCTGCTTCAGATTAAAAAAAAAATAAACCCCATGACACTTTATGTAAAAGCTTGTGACTCTCATTGAACTCGGGTCAGCTGAATGACAAATTCACCTTTTTAACTGCTCTACAAATGTTTTTTATTCCAGGACACAAACACTTATGATTTATTTTAGGCTCAGAAACTTGTAAGACAAGATTTTCCCATAGCAAGTAGAATTTTGCTGTTCGTACATACCTCTGAAGAATACTAGATTATTCAAGAACTAAATAATTGTTTTTATTCCCCTTGTTCCTACCTATTGGGTCATTCAGGTCTGACGATGAGTTTAGAAGCATTGCACATGAAGATTATAGTGAAGAGTTGTGCCTGCCTTTGAGTTTAAAAAGTGTGCATAATAAAAGATCATTGTTTATGAAAATAGGAAGTGATGAGCTGGAGTGAAATCCCAACAAGAACAATCCTGTGATGTCTTGAAACAAAGGCAGTGTCAGATGAGTACCTAAGATAGCTAATATTAGAAAGGTTCTGCTAAAGGGATGAAGTCAAAGATGAGCTATCCTGCCTATGGAGTAGGAAATATCAATTCCATTTAAATAATTTTTTGTTAACATTTTAAAATGTCCATTTCCTAACCTTAAAATTGATTCTGTTAACAGGAACTGGAACCTGAAAAATATAATACTCTTGTAAGAGTATCCAACTTTAGCAAGATAAGTACTGGACACACATAAATATGAATTAACAAACAATACAGCTCTTCTAGGAACTGGAGTACTTACTTTGATTTTCCTCCAATTTAAAAGCCCAAGTCACCATTCCTCATCAAACAATCACAGAATTGCAGAAATGTTCAGGTTGGCAGGGACCTCTGGGACTTTATCATTTCTGTGACCCTTCGCTGGACTTGCTCCAATATGTCCATGTCTTTCCTTCACTGGGAATCCTAGAACTGACCCCAGTGCTCCAGCTGTGTCCTCACCAGTGTTCTTATTATGAATTCTAGGGATCTAGGCTTGTCTTAATCGATATACTATTAGACCAAAGCCCATCAGTTTTCAAAGAGAGTTGGCAAACCTAGTCACATAAGCACAGGCGCAAGAATAATGAGGAAGACAAAATAAGGTCGTCAACTCCAGTCTCCTGCTGTGGGGAAGAAACCACTCTGCTTACACAATTCCTGACTTAAGACTGTCTAGGATTTTTCCAAAACTTTCCGATGAAGGAATTTCCACAACCTTTCCGGGCAACTGATTACAGCACTCTACTGTCCCTACTATTTCTCATAATGTTTTATTTGAATCTTCCTTCCTGGCAGCACCGTCTGCCAGTCCTATTTCAACTTCATAAAAAGTGTTCTG
>WHYT01017103.1:42346-59694 GCA_009806455.1 Tetrax tetrax
AGTACTGGACACACATAAATATGAATTAACAAACAATACAGCTCTTCTAGGAACTGGAGTACTTACTTTGATTTTCCTCCAATTTAAAAGCCCAAGTCACCATTCCTCATCAAACAATCACAGAATTGCAGAAATGTTCAGGTTGGCAGGGACCTCTGGGACTTTATCATTTCTGTGACCCTTCGCTGGACTTGCTCCAATATGTCTGTGTCTTTCCTTCACTGGGAATCATAGAATCATAGAATCATAGAATGGTTAGAGTTGGAAGGGACCTTCAAAGGTCATCTAGTCCAACCCCCCTGCAAGAAGCAGGGATCTCCCTGACTAGATCAGGTTGCTCAGAGCCCCATTCAGCCTGGCCTTGAACGTTTCCAGGGATGGGGCGTCCACCACCTCTCTGGGCAACCTGTTCCAGTGCTCTACAACTCTCATTGTAAAAAAATTTTTTCTAATATCTAATCTAAACCTCCCTCCTGGAGTACTGACCCCAGTACTCCAGCTGTGTCCTCACCAGTGTTCTTATTATGAATTCTAGGGATCTAGGCTTGTCTTAATCGATATACTATTAGACCAAAGCCCATCAGTTTTCAAAGAGAGTTGGCAAACCTAGTCACATAAGCACAGGCGCAAGAATAATGAGGAAGACAAAATAAGGTCGTCAACTCCAGTCTCCTGCTGTGGGGAAGAAACCACTCTGCTTACACAATTCCTGACTTAAGACTGTCTAGGATTTTTCCAAAACTTTCCGATGAAGGAATTTCCACAACCTTTCCGGGCAACTGATTACAGCACTCTACTGTCCCTACTATTTCTCATAATGTTTTATTTGAATCTTCCTTCCTGGCAGCACCGTCTGCCAGTCCTATTTCAACTTCATAAAAAGTGTTCTGTGATATTAATGAGATTTGCAGGAAGAATTCAGTCCCCAAAGCAAGCAATTTGCTGTGTATTGCATGCTACATCACACTGCAAGAGCATTTCTGTGGGTGTATCCATGTATTTGGAAATAACTAAATGGAACAAGCATCTGTATGTCTCACTGTATACCTACATACTTAATAGTCTTCCTGTACACAAAAGCAGATCATTAACCGGCAAAACTGACACAGGGTTTTTAAGACCGTATTGTTAGGTAATTCATCTTGATTTCCTGTGAACAATAAAGAAAAATATTTCAGCCAGTAAGTCTTCCTCTAAGGTTCCCAAAGCTATGTTTTACTAGGTTCTCTTTGGGAAAATGTTTATGTAAACATTAAAAGATGATTAATCTTCATTTGCTGTCAATGCAGAACATGCCAATATTATATGATGGAGAACTGCAAACGCACTGACTTGTTTTGTCGTGTCCCTGCTTGCTTAATGTCTTGGGGGACACTGAGTACAGAGGACCTGTAATTTCAGGGACTTGCCAGTGCTGGTGTCTTTTGGACTAAAAATCAGAATTCCAGGAGTAGATCATATAAAACAGGCAGAAAACACTTCTGAGAGTCTTTACATTGCCCAATAGCAATATCAATCTCTCCTCAACTGTCCTTTGACATGGAAAAGTTATGTTTAATTGGATTCAGGAGGACTGGCTGGAAGAAGCTCAGATGGGATTCATCCCAGCTAATTATATTCTCTCTGTCTTTTTGGTAAGCTTAAAAGGTCAGTTAAATCTCATAAGCAGATTATTCTCAGGGCTGTTCCCTCCATCATTTCCAGTTTTAATTCCTCCATTTGAACATGATTTAGCCTATCTGTAGTGAGACAGTAATAGAATTTCTCTGTTCACCAAAATTTATACACTATGTAGATAAAATCAGTGGTTTAGAAAGAGAAGATTGTTATTCCCATTTGGTAGGTGAGAGATAGAGATAAGAGGTCGATGGTGTGATTTTTCAGAGTTGCAGGAGAGTCTGTATTAGAGTGAGAAGATCCATCAAGGTCTCTTGAGGCTCTGGAAGACATAGCAACTACATGTCCCTCCTTCACATGGTGAAGTTCTGCTTCTTTACTGAAGGCAATATAGGTTTCCAACACACAGCTAAATTCAAGTACGCTGAGGGTTTAAGTCTGACCAGATCATGTTGCAAAAAAGGCTTCACAGACGGTAGTGGTTTTAATCATTGTTACGTCCCGTGCCTCTCTCATCTTTCTGCACCAACACTAATCTGTGCTGCTGCATCTGCAGATAAGAGTTGGCAGAACTTCTGGTTTTGAAGGATCATATGAAAGATGAATTCTTTACTTTGAAGGTCTGGAAAGTAGTCCCTTGTGTGTGTCATTCAGCTGTAGGCAAAAGCACATGCGACGGTTAGGTTATCTGTCAGTGACAGCCTAAACAAAATGCAGACGACACGACTGCCGTGCAATGGATTCTGAATGAGGAACGACTGTGGCAGAACAGATATTCTCCTGCAAAAGTCTTGGAGTTTCACTTCTCTGCATAGGAAATGAGCACAACAACTATATCTTCCATACCTCCTGCAAAAGAGGATGATGACAGCAGAAAGAAAAACTGTCTATATTGTGTTCATACTCTTTCCAATTAGTATCCTCACTGCTTGATTGGTACTACACTTTATTTCTTGGAACATAGGAAGAAGTGTTGTTTCTCAGGTTTCCTCAGAAGTTCACATAAATTGATATTACTCTGAAACCTCCCTTCCAGTCACTGACCAGTTTAGACCTACTTATCCCATAAGGGATGCCCCATCCCTGAAAACGTTCAAGGCCAGGTTGGATGAGGCTCTGAGCGACCTGACCTGGTTGGAGATGTCCCTGCTCCTTGCAGGGAGGTTGGACTGGGTGGCCTTTAAAGGTCCCTTCCCACCCAAACCATTCTGTGATTCTATAATTTTAAAAAAAATTAGAGGAAGCCTAACTCCTGTCAATGTCTCTCAGCAGTCAGTCACTGGGACAAATGCTGAAGAGTAAAACCAATCAAGAAAATGAGCAAATTTACTGAAGATATTAGTCACCCCCTGATTTCAACCTGAGGAAGCATCCCTTCTGATTACTGACCTGAGTATATGCTTGACCTTTGCGTTGGTGCTACGGGATAATCGAGGCAGCTTGTAGTTGCTGGTTCATTTCATTGGTAATTATGTAGTATGTATGATTTCTAGGAATAGGCATTGTGGATAAGTCTTGTTTGTTTTGGCTCTGTTTCTATGGGGATAAACAGAAGTAGTGTGATTAATTTCCATTCTGTTGCCATGGTTATTAATAATAATGAGGTGATTATTACTGCACTGTAAACCTTACAGCAATTCCAATGCTGCTATAAAAATGAGAGAGGGAGAAAGAGAGAGGGGAAAAAAAAACGACAATGAAAGAGCTGGATCAGATCCTCAGCCTGGGCAAATCAGCACTCACACGTTGCCTTTGATGAGAGGCAATGAAGTAGAAGATGTGTTCTTGGAGAGTCTGGACCTGAAGACAGAGCAATATTAACTAAACAAGTGATAGATGAGAACCCCTCACTGACTTCAGCAGAGCTGTGCTGATTTGCAGCCACTGAGATCTGATCAGAACTGAGCACTAAGGTCCCATTGGCTTCACAACGTCCATGGGAAAACACCGCCATGTCCTCAGTATTTTCTGTATCAGAGGCTATCTTATCAGTTTCACCACAAAAAGTAGTGGTGGTGTGTGTGGGGGGTGATGAGTACAGGCGAATAAAAATAAAATAAATTTTAAAAACCCAATAGCTCTTCGTCCTGGGTGACTAATAAGCAACTCCCACATTCCCAATACCTGCTCAGCTGGCTCTATCTCATTGCACTAAGTGATTTGTATTCCTCCTGGAGACATTGCCATGGTGTTGGAACAATAAGTAACACTCATTTGATCAGATTGTCCCCGTGGGTGAGATTACATTTTTCAAGGATTCTGCACTCCTAGCTGGGATGTTTTGCAGACTTCCGTCTTTCTGAGTCCTGGTGTAGGTGCAGAAAGCTCACAATTGGCAAATCGCAGCCACTGGGCTGACTTGTTGTTTGTTATTTTATGGCTAACTGGGATTCAACATCAGCCTTTTCACACAAGTCTTGGAATGACAGAAACAGGATGAGAAAGTGACTGTTCACATTCTTTCTCTCAAAAGCCACAACCTGTGCTTTGAGGCTGTTAGTTTTCCACGTTTCCTTTTCCAAACCAGGGGAAATTATTTTGCATATTTGTTTCTTCCTTCCCATGTGTCTCATTTCTGTTTGCAAGTGCAGAGACCACCCTTCTCATCCTATCATTTGCTTTTTATGTGTTCCGGATGCCAGCCTTTGGCCAAATAAAAATCGGAGCCTAGCTGCTTCCCAGCTTTGCTTGTCTGCTGAGGTTCCTTCAGAGGCATGAGAATAGCAGGTCAGATGTTAGCACTGTCTGTCAAATGTTCACATAGAGCTAAGGTAAAAAAAAAACAAAACAAAACAAAACATGGCAATGCAAAGGTTTAAAGGCGAGAGGAGGCTGTAAAGTGTTTTCCCTTTCAAGTAGACCTCTCTATTTATCTCCAGACCACACAATGGCCCAGTACCAACGGGGAAGAGCCTCATCACCTGAGAACATGTGGCAGACTGGGTACAAGTCACTTTTCCTCTGTAGACAGACTTCATTGCGGGCTTCCACAGCCCTTTACTATGGGATTGCTCACGTTTTAACAAAGGATCCTACAAGCCAAGTGTGCAAGAGCAACCAGGGAGACCAGAAGGTGAATTGTTGGTCTCCGCTGCCCTGAACACAAGGGTGGTTCTTTAATCACCAGACCAAAGTTAAGAGCTCAGTGATGCCCTTCAGTGTGGGTGGTTGCAAGAGGGAGATGCTTGCCTCTCATCAACACGTGTGGCTTGTGTGGTGGGAAAGGCAGAGACTGAATCCTGGGATTCTTGTAGGTTCAGAAACCCATTGAAAAACTGATCTTAGAACCCTCTTTACTTCCACCTCCCCACCTCTGGGCACCCTTGACTGCATTCAGGGATGAGGATAGGCTGTGGATAGCTTCAGAGTGAGGGGATATCTGTGTCTAAGGCTAGGACAAGAGCATCACCTTCAGCAGTACAGTCCCCCAGTGCTGCTATTGATGGCATAAAAGCCTGAATATCTGTTTTTGTTTTTTGTTTTTTGTTTTTTTTTTGAGGAGTGCAATAGCCACAGCTTCCTCACACTCCAGTTAAACCTCTCACTTTCCCTCTGTTTCACTGGGAAACTATTGTGGCTCATGCCCAGGTACAACTCTGGTCTACAGCATCATATGAAGGCTTGGGATCACAGCTACAATTGTGCCATCATCTTTCTTGGTCAACAAAACACAAGGTCGGCAGCTCCCCAACAGGTATAAGGCAGATTAAAGATTCACCTGCTTTTGTTACAGGAGTGTAGTAAAGTGTGCAATGCAAACGTGAGATCTATCCAGATACGGAGAAATGAGGGGTAGACTTGTGCCTGAGTCCTCCTCTCCTTCCTGAGACCCAAAATGTGTGTTTGATGATCCCTGGGGGGACTCAACACTTGTCAGGATGGGTTTGTACGTTAAAAAGCCTGGAAAATAAATAGAACAGGAGAAGGATAGTAAGAGAGATTAATTTTTTAGAACATAAAGGACCACCTTGCAGTGAAATCTTCGGGAACAGCAAATAAAACTCACAGATATTTGGAAGTGGTGGTGTAGTTCCTGGCTACTCACAAGTACACGCTACTACTTACTACACGCCCACACACAAGCACATGTGAGCAAGCAAACACGCATTGCAGGCACGCACACATACACACTCTGCCTTTTGTAATAACAACCCCGTTTCGTTGTGAGTCCGTGGAAATGAGAGAGACTCTCAGCCTATTTCATTTGAAAGGGAAGGAAAAAAAAATTTTCCAAACCAAACTTTCAGAGCAATTCTTTCTAAGCGATGCAGCGTGATCCTTCCTCTGGTTGGGCTGGGGGAGGGAAGGGGATGGGGAGAAAAAAGAAAAGGAGGGGGAAGGACAAGTTCGTGGTTAGATGGGAGCTCCCACCCATTTCCTTTCCTTGCCCTTCCCAGGCATGTCAGAGCTGGGAGCCAAGACAAATCAAACTCTCAGGAGCTCTCAGACAGACAGCACCGCTTACCGAGAGAGTAATTGCAGTCCTTAGAGGAGCATGAAGGAGGAGATGAGCGTGGAAAAAAAAAATTAAGAAGGGGGCAGTGCCCTCTGCTGCCAAAGTAAAGCTGTCGAAGTGGAGGATTTTGAAGAGAGAAGCAAGCGGGATGCAGTGAGACGGGGCCTCAGGGAATTTGCAAATAAATAGGTAGAGCATATGGCAAGGGAAGGAGAGTTGACCAAGGTTCATCTAAGGTCAGCAGGGTTCATCTGAGGCCTCTCCCCATTGCTCAGCTTACCAGAAAGTGAAATGGATGTGATTATGCCTACTGCCCTCACGTAGACATCAAGCTTGTTGTTTTTGGCTTGGGCAAGCTGAAGTTCTTGGAGGAGAAGTGGAAAGAGCTGCTGTTACAAAGGAAAACTGACAGCAGAGCAGCAAAACTCCTGTGGTAGGTACTTCTGGGGCTTGCAGTTGCTGCTGTGCTGGAGCCTGGCAAGGTCCAAACAGCGCAACCAGAGAAGGGCAAGTTCCCATCCTCGCTTGGCAGGATGGAGACTGTGGGGCCATGAGACTAAGGTCAGGGCTCATGCCGCTTAACTTTAGCCCTTTGAGTGTTCATCATCCCTCTCATTTTTTGAAAAGAGAGAGCCTGGATCTACCAGTCACCCCAGATCAGGACGAACTGATGTCCAGAGGAGACTAGCGGTGTCCCTTCTATTCCAAGTGTCCCTCACAGGGCTCTCTATCCAAGAAAAGCCACCCTTTATGAAACCAGGGGAAATTCTAGCATAATAAACAAGTGTATCGGTCCTGTCACAGCATTTTGCTAACATATACCTGTGATATAAAATAATAAGTAAGTATAATAGCATAAATAATTTGCATATTAGATGTCTTTGATGTAACTAGACTCACATTTTCGAGACCTTTTTCTTGATACTTGGGGAGTCCAAACTTTTCTTCAGCAGATGTTGGGGGCAGACATGACTTCCCTTGAGCTTTTGGAAAATCAAATTACCAGGCAGGTAATATAATTACCAATTGCAGGCTACTAGACCAATCTACTTGTACAGACCGTGAAAGAGATCCACTCAACCCCAATTTTCTGTTAGACTGAGTCATCACTCAGGACATCCATGAATTTTCCTCTTCTTTCCTTCTCTCCCAGTCAGTATCCCATTCCCTGTTGTGACATATTACTTACTTGGTGTAACTCTATGCAGTATCAACCAAAAGAGGTTGTGTACCCAATAAAGAGGCACTGAAGAGGCTGAAGGGGTATGCAAGAGGGAGGTTGGAGTTACTTGTATTACATCTTGTACTGTAGGTCCAAAATAGAAGACAAGGCATGAATGGGTGCTGTTGAAATGGAAGGTTGCAGAACAAGGTAGGAACCAGGATTCCTGTTTCAAGGACAATTCTGAAATTTCAGGTAACACTTGCTTTGTTCTGAAATGGAGTGTGAGCAAAGCCATGAAATTTCAGAGCATTTCTTGTTCATTATGAAAACTGAATAAACAACTTCGGGAGTTAAAGTGACTGTAGCCAGAACTTCTTTTCATACCTGCACCCTAGAACTTCATGTGCTCTCTGTGATGGGTTTCATGCAGGTGCAAAGATCTGGAAGAGTATAAAACTCTAACCAGTTGTTCGCACTTCTTTCTCAGTCATATCTTCAGAACCATACTAAGTGACAGACGAGAGATGAAGATTCTCAAATTTGAGTATCCCTTGCATGGCATCTCCAATGCAGGTCGTGTAAGGACTTCAACATTAAGTTGAAATATGGGAACATGCCTTCTCAGCGGGTTCTATTAAGTGTAGGACCTACTAGATGCTATGAAAGGCCAAGGATGTTCTGATATTCTGTGACTCCATTTAGCAGTTGTGATTGTCCTCTGTGCAATAGGTCAGTACACAGTCATGAAGTGGGTGAAAAATCACATTGCTGCACTACCAATTTATTACTCCTTGAAGTAGTAAAGGCTCTTACTGACTGAAGATAATGAGCAGCTGGCTCCCACTTACTATGCAGACACAAAATATGGCTTTCAAGTTCTCTAGCTGGGTGGAAGGTAGGGGTTTGGGGTAGGGAGGAGGATGCAAGAAATAGCATGGGTTGATGGTTGATTTCCTGCAGCTTCACTGCTTTGATCAGTCAGCTTACTTGAGAACCATGGGTTCAGGTTCAAGTGTGAAGTAGACTGCAACCTGGCAGGATCAGGGTCTGGAGAGGGGAGTGAAAGGAGGCAGAATAATTAGCAGAAGTGTCAGGCTGAAGGCAATCCAATGACTGCAGTTGAGGTAGGAAGCATCTCTTGCAGTATAGGATTTGATGGTGTGACATCCCTTATTCCTACCTCCCTCCTGTATACAAACCCACCTGGGGAATAGATAAGCATACGAAACCATGTTAAAATTCTGTTCACTGGCTTGAGTGAACAGAATGAGCCTCTTCTCTTTTTTTTTTCCAGGCTCTGACATTAAAGTCATAGACCACAGTCTGAATCACCTGCTAGCAAGTACTGTCACAGACGTATTTTCTTTTCCACAGAGCGCAAATGTTGGCCAAACCTTGTTTAGCAGCAGTCATAGCTGGTAAACTAGGGCTTATTGCTTGGCTTTTCCCAAGCTCTCTTCTTCAAAGCTGCTGTCTTCACTGCAGGATGCTCTGAGCAACTCGTACACATAGCTGGAGTGGTGCTTCTATGTCTCCCTGCACAGAACCTTCTCCAGGGCAGACAAGGGTGATGCAAAGCTGTTTGCTGGCCTTTTTCTTACCACCTAGAAAGCAGTAAGTACCCTCAGCTAGGTCATTCCTGAATAGCCTAAAGGGGCTGTTCTGCAGTGCTGCTGGATCTTTCTTTCTGGCCATTAAATCATTACCTTACAAGAGCACTGGGCAGCACATTTCAGAATCCCTCTCCTAGTGATTAAAAAATCTGTATAGTATCTAATTCATCGAGTTTTACAGTATGGATGTCATACTCACTAATGTCAACTTTTGGTTTTCCCCCTGTTCTTTCCTTACCATGCACAAAGGAGAAAGAGTGGACACTACTTGTTTGTGATTTTTGCTCAGAGGAAAAAAGTCCTAGTATAAGAACAATCCTGAATGGCTCACGGAGCAATGACCATTGGATAACTTGTTTGGAAACTCCAGCAAATGGTCCTGGCAAAACAGTTTTGGAAAATAACAAGGAAGGGCACAGGACGCAACGTCATGATATATCCCTCTATAAAACGGCCTTGAAAGGCTGGAAAAGCACTGGCATATCCCTCCTGTTGAAAAGACAATAGCGGTGAGGGCTTGGCATGATCTTCCCTGAAAAAACATGGAAACTAGACATAAGAGCAAAAGTTCTGGCAGCACCATGTTTTCCCTCAGCCGCCAAGAGCTAGCGGTATTTGGAACACACCACAGCAAAATATAAAAGATATATATATATTCGAAGAAGGAGAAAGTGGTATGATTTTTTCCCTTGTTTCAAAAAGGAGCAAAGAACAGCTTGTTACAGCTTCTGCTGGAGCTGTGTCAAGGGAAGGCAGTTAATGGTCTGTTACTATCACTGTACAAATACTCATCGATCGCCTTTGTAGGTGGCAGACTCCCGTTACGTTAGATGTACAAACACCAAACTAAAAAAAGAGAGTGTCTGCAGTGAAAGCACAAAGACCAAGCTCGTTAAGCCGGAATATTTGATGTGGGAAAGCTGCATGGTACAGGATCATATAAATACATCTGGAGCTTTGAGACATGGGCTATAAAGAAGGGCAGAGGGCTCAGCTTGGAGTAGAGGGAGCCAGGAGTGGAGATCTTTGGGTGGGAAGGTAGCACAGCTCCCCTCTGCAGCACAGAATCAGGGCTGGCACTGCGTATTTCAAGATTTCCCATGACGGATGCTGTCAGTGCCTAGATTTTGCATCAGAATGACAAGTTGGGGCTGATACATGGAGTTCTGTAACAGCAGCAGCACCACAGCCCTGTGTAGAAGCTACAGACCACAGGCCTAAAGCAGAGGACCAGGAGAAAAAGGGTCAAGGAAGCCTGTTCAGTAGGGCCTGTTGTGATAGGACAAGGGGTAATGGGTTTAAATTAGAAGGAGGTAGGTTTAGATTAGATATTAGAAAAAAAATTTTTACAATGAGAGTTGTAGAGCACTGGAACAGGTTGCCCAGAGAGGTGGTGGATGCCCCATCCCTGGAAATGTTCAAGACCAGCTGGATGAGGCTCTGAGCAACCTGATCTAGTCAGGGATGTCCCTGCTTCTTGCAGGGGGGTTGGACTAGATGACCTTTGAAGATCCCTTCCAACTCTAACCATTCTATGATTCTATGATTCTATGCATCTTACACTATTTGTGGGAGACTTAGTTGGACTACTAAAGAAGATGTGGGTTTGCTATCACTGAATAATGTTTAGGGGCTGTGTTTTATTAGTATTGCAAGAGAAAAAAATCAATTTAGTTTATCCTTTTCCCTCTGGACTACAACTTAGGATTCGTGCTGTTCCCATAGGATGTCAAGAGATAAAACAGGCGAGATGCTGGAACAGGTTAATGTCAGGAATACATGAGTTTCTCTGCTATTACCCTTTTGGTCTCACCACTACAGGACTGCTAGCATTTCAAAGCTCTATATTGTGTCAGTTCTGGATGCCAGTTTTATGCAACACTGTTTGCTGCTGAGTTCAGTGAAAATCACCTTCGGGACTTTTTATTGTGCAGCTGAGCCTTCAAAGGTCTCATGTGGTACCTGCTCTTCAAAGGGAGTGAGGTAATTTCTTACCTTTGAGAACCTGGTAAAAAGGGGAATATTTCAAGCCCCAGATGACCCATGACAAATGCATGAACATCACCCTCACCTTTCTTCTTTGCTTGACCACTCCAGTTACAGCTGACCACAGTCCATTCCCCAGGAGACTCGGGACAGGACTGGAAACCCAAGTCGTGGTTTCTCCACCCATCTGGGATAGGAAGGAGTCACACCAGTTGCTTTTGGCTGCTTAGTGTGCAACTTGGCTGCGGCCACATTTCCGTGGCTTGTTCTCACCCTCCTGTCTTTGTCTGACACCTTTTTTTTTTTGCCGCTTACCAGCCCACCTGACTTTGGTTTTGCCTTGTGGGATCTTTGCCTTGTTTGTACATGCAGTGTAGGCACTGTGGCTTCCCACTCTCTTGTCTTGAACTTGGGACTGAATCATTCCTTGTCTTTTCCAGTTTTTCATCTTGGCTTTTCTCAACCATAGTTGGCCACTGTGTCCTGAAAATCAGGTCCAACAGCCTGAGTCCCTCACTTGACCTTAGCATTGGTCAGACAGGACAAACCCTAAATCAGAATTTTTGTTTATTTTATCCAGATAAAGATGAGATGAATTTGATAAGGAATTTTAGATGAACTGCTCTGACATAGGTGATCACAGGATGACATGAAGTCATTGCATGGCTGTGGTCCTGTGCAGCCAAACCCCAAGAAATGCAAGCCTTATCCAAACAATGACACATAGAAGAGAAGACTGAAAGACACAAATATTTTTGTTGTAGTCACCTCAAGCTCAGGTCAGCCCCTCCTCAAAATCAGTGGAAAAATTTTTTATAAACTTAAAGATCACTGGGTTTCTCCTAAGTCTGATGCTGAAATAGTGTGGTGAAAAGGATTCTTTACCTTCTTAAGCAATAAGTCTGAGACTTATAGAGGAGTTCCCATGTTTTTATCTCTCATTATTTGGGCTACATGTGGCCTCAGTGCAATTCAGACACATGGTTGCTCTCACGTTCCTTCATCTATAATCTTCCAACAAGCTGTGTCTGGTGCCTGGATCCCAGAGCAGGGTGTTCAAGTTTCCTGTACAGAGGAGATCTGTGACCTGAGTAGAGAAAGACTAGGTAGTAGTCAGGTTTCATGCTCATGCTTAAGATGCAGTCTGATAATTCCAATTCCACAACAAAAGACTGATAGCTTTATTATCCTCTCAGTTTAGTCTGTCCTGATGATAATTACTTAGATTTATTATGACAATCAGTATTAAAACCCTTAATGAAGTCACAGGTACATAATCTACTACTTCTTTAATCTGTCACAGAGGGTAATGAGTTGGTTTGTTATCTTGTTGGTGCAATTTAGCATTCTTGATATATCCATTAGCCACTCATTATGATCCTGATGTATGTTTATGTACACATAAGTTATGTAGATATTTATATATATATAGACGTATATATGAGAATCTAATGACAGAGTCTATTACATTAGACTCATCATTAAATGTTTTTTAAGAAAAATAGAATTTAGAATCTTAAGCCTTTTCTATCTTCACTGCAATTCAAGGCTAAAACCAAGGTGGAAATCTCTGTGGAACACAGTTCATTCTTTAGCCTTGGATTTCCAAGAGTGACTCCTTCATATGCAGCATTGTCTTCTCCAGCATCCTGCATGCCACCAAAGTGTGTTTATTTTGGTTTAATTTAGCAATGAGAAATTCCATATCCCTGTAAATAATTTAAAAGTAATTTTTTCTGCAGTAATATTAATATACAAACATAAATTCTGTGAGTCTTAAACAAGAAGATCAAGCCTAAAATGAGAGAAGTTAAGAAAAATATTTGGTAGTGAATATAGACAGAAATATAACCTCGTTTCTGTCCACACATTGTGTAAAATAAGTCTCTTCTTTTATGCAAGACCTACACATAGGGTTCATTTTTGAACTGGAAAATATTCAGTGCCACATTATATCTCACCTTAATCTGGCAGCTACTTATCTCAAACATTAGCTAATTAAAGCCCTAGTACCTAAACTGATGATTTTCCTTTTCTTTTTGGGAAAAACATCCATTAAAAAGAATCACCTCTCCCATGTCCTCAAAATTAAGAAAAAAAAATGTTTCCCCTCCCTCAAAAATAGTAAGTGCATGATCCACAAGAAACATAAAATAAATTAAACCCAAAAACAAATTAATAAAACTTCTTGTACAGATTTGATCATCGAAAACCTAGTGAAATATAACACATCTATCCTTATTTATGGAGAAAAAGATGATGTAATAGGTTGATAAAGTAGTTTTTCCAGTCTTCAAAATATTTGATATTTTTCTTGCAGTTCCAGCTTCAAGAAGTTAGTCATTATATGGGAAAAGTACCTCTTTTTAAAGCAAAACAAACAAAAAAACCATATCTGGCTTAAACTTTTTAAAAATCTTTTATAACATTGAAACAAAGCCCGAGGAAGTCAAATCTAAAAGAAAGATAACTCTTTCCCAGTTTCAAATATCTACAAGTTAGTTTTATTCTGAGTCCCTACCACATTCAATGAGAGGAGAAAGATAAATGTGTGTGAGAAAACTGGGCCTCCTTACATTAGATGGGACAAATCACCTTCCTTATTCTTCATTTTCTCCCCTTTGACTCTAAGAGAAGAATGTTTTCAGACAAGATATCTGATGTGGATTTATGGAGATAAGAACCATCTCAGTAGGAGTAAAATGCAGCGTCTATGTTGGAGGTGACCAGCCCTGGGATAAGAAGCAATTTTGGATCATACATTAGAAAGGACATTTCCTCCCTCCTTCCATGCCACCACAGTGCACTATATTATTTTATGTCTATTACATTACAAAAGTTTGAGAATGGAACATTAGGAGGCAAAATGTTAGTCTCCTTCATCATCCCCACTCTCACCACAAGAAAGGAAAAGAAAAGACAAAGCCAGTGTCATCACTTACCAGATGAGTGTTCAACTTGACTGGAATCCAAAATGATGTTTATAGAATGATAGAATAATTTAGATTGGAAAAGACCTTTAAGATCATCAAATCCAACCATGAACCTAACACTGTCAAGTCCACCACTAAACCATGTCCCTAAGCACCTTCCTCACTTCCCATAAAACAGCAAGCCAGTTAGTAGAAGAAATGACAAGGATTGTCCTCTTTCCTGTCTTTAGATACGAATAATACTCTTCGATGTCAGCTTGAATTATCTACCTACTGGAGAGGAATCTCTGAAAGACCTCTTCTGAACAAAGAGACAGATATTTGGTGTTACCTCATGGATCTCACCTTGCCAAGCACCACTGGCCCTGCTTTTCTCATACTTTTAATAGTGCAGCGGTTTCAGTAATATGTATCATTTGAGCCAGCAGATTTCATCAGAATTATCACGCTGGAAATGATCTAGCAGTGAGGTAGGGTCTATTCTCTTTGCTATACTATCTAAGATATCTATCCTAAATATTATCTATTATTTTAGCACTTTGCTAACATAGCTATGTGGCTATAAGGGTATACACCAATATTTTCATACATTGTGCCTGTAAGCTAGTTCAGTACCACTTTCCACTACATGATATAATCATGTTCAATGTTAACCAAAACTTGGTGTCTTCCTCCTGCTTTTATATCTTCTCGCACTGCCCAGCTCCCTCAGAGGGTTAGTTGTTTTAAGTGCTATTATTTGTGCACACCTATTTAAACACAGAGTGATTCTACCTTTATACAATTCAATATATAGAATCATTGAATCATAGAATTGCTAGAGTTGGAAGGGACCTTCAAAGGTCATCTAGTCCAACCCCCCTGCAAGGACCAGGGACATCCCCAACCAGATCAGGTCGCTCAGAGCCTCATCCAGCCTGGCCTTGAATGTTTCTAGGGATGGGGCATCCACCACCTCTCTGGGCAACCTGTTCCAGTGCTCTACAACTCTCATTGTAAAAATTTTTTTTCTAATATCTAATCTAAACCTACCTCCTTCTAATTTAAACCCATTACCCCTTGTCCTATCACAACAGGCCCTACTGAACAGCCTCTCCCCAAATATTTATGAAGGTGAGAGTGTAAATAAGCTCACTTATCAATGTCATAATTAAAACAGTATCTCAGGCATTTACAACAAAGATACTAAAAAAAAAAAAAATAATCAAGGATTAATTTTGTCTCAGTTCCTTACCTATCTGAAGCAAAAATATAGACTCTCTAGACCCTGGACTACTTTATAGTCTTTGGAGAGACAGACGATATGGAAAATGGAATTGAGGATGCCGCTCACTTTGTTCTAAGATAACTGAATGAAAGAGGTGGGATAGTTTGCTCTTACAAAATGGACATTCCCCTTCACTGATGGTAAACGGGGCCTGAAATGATTGGCTTAGATGCAGTTATCAACACTGCAGACAGCTGCAGTGACATTCATACCATCAGTGGAGAGAAATTCCCACCCCTAAGCTTCAGTGAGATAGATCCCCTCTCAAATGCACAATCTAAGACAGTTCTGTAGGCTTCCTTCTA
Organism: Tetrax tetrax; assembly: GCA_009806455.1. NCBI lineage: Eukaryota > Metazoa > Chordata > Aves > Otidiformes > Otididae > Tetrax > Tetrax tetrax. Next base: position 57,689 of record WHYT01017103.1, read on the forward strand.
GATGGTGGGCTGTCCTCTTCCTGAGTCTTTACAGATATGGTTGCATCTCCTCTGGAAGTCCATCTCTCCACTCATTGTAGTGGGAGCTGGCCATGACTAACCACCTTAGCTGATGTCTGAAGTTGGTTGAATAGAACCTAGGGTCAAGGTTACAAAGGGGAATTAGTGGAAGAACCAAAGGTGAATTCCATCTGAAGTCTAGCCTGTTATCAGGCATCTAACTTGTCTCTCACCACATACATAGTCCTCTCGCTTGTATCAGTCTCTTACCAATGTAGTACTCCTTATGAGGAATCTCTTCTCACTTTGAGGGAGGGATACTGTGAATGTGCAGAGTGTTTATATAATTCTTGACTCTGTATTGTCTGCAAACAGTAGGAGAATGGGACAGCTGAGGAATGCAGCCTGGAGACACAGTAGTCATAGACACCTTATGTTGGATGTAGGACAGAAATCAACCACGCTCATTAGTACTTAAATTGGCAAAGTGCTACCAAGGTAACGGCTCTCTCCACAATATTGTTGTCTTGGCTAAACAGCTTACCCTAAGCTCAGTTGAAATAATATGTTTTTTCACCTGCAGGAGTGAAACATTCAAGACGACATTCCAAGATGGATCTGGTTAAGGTCATAAAAATTTTGTGGTAACCTATATATTATTTTTATGCATATGCTTAACACGATGTATTTTATGAATGTGCTAAAGTGCAATAAATCACCTAAAACATAGTGTAAAACACTTCAGACTCTTACCAGAGTATGAGATGCTCACACATATTCCATACATCTATAGACTCATACAGAGACACAAGCATAGAGACCTGCCACCTCCTGAGTACAGTTGACAGATGGGAGTACTGCTTGCTTGTATTCTGTGTGGGAGGTCACGAGAGTAGTCACCAAGTCTGTGATGGATTAGCAGTCAAAACGAAGACAGATAGCGTGGAGGAACGGCATGGCTCCAGCATTTACTGTGTATCTCAACAACTGGAGTAAAGGACAGAGTTTCACAGGAATTACATTGCAGGGGAGAGGCAGTCTGTCTCTTCCAGTGTGTAAAGACAAATACAGTAATATTCATGCTTCTGCAGAATACCAACGTGAGAAGTCTTAAGGAAAATTGAAACCTTCAGCTGACTCTGCTTGGGGTCAGGAAACAGAGTAGATGACCTTCTGATTAACTTGCTATCCCATTAATCATAATTTTATCATTATAAGATTTGAGCAACATTATATACTATGGGCTGGCCTCATCTGTTCGGGTATGCTTTTCAACTATAGTAAGTGTTGCATAAGTTTAGAGGTTTAAGTCAAGCCGGAAAAGCATCCAAAAAGCCATGCAAGCTTATGAGGCTGGCAATATCTGGAGATGGAGGTGCTCCAGAAGTTTTCATAACCTGGACACTGTTCATCCTCTGCAAGCCATTGGATATGTTGGAAAAAATGGCATGAGAGAAATTCCCCTCTTTCATTCAGGATATCAAATTAAGTGGGGCCATAATGATCCTTTCTGATCTTAACGTTTACAAAATGTTAGAAATAAGTTAGAAAGAGAGACTTGTTATAGGAGGCTGGGCAAATGTTCTGCAGATTTGATATCATGCTCTAGTGATTGTCAGTGAAAGACAGTTATGGGTGAAATAAACATTAATGTAGAACACCTGGCCAAATGATATAAAAACAGAAAATTCCTTCCTTGTTGGTATATCTTTTTTAATTCATCTAGTGCAGACTGAAATAACAGTCTTTTTTATACTACTGAAGCATATCCATGGAAGTTTCTTGTTGAATCTCAGAAATCTGGGTCAACAGCAAGAACAGTATCTAGCCTCTTTGTATTTCTACATCTGAATTAAAGCATGACCCCCTTGTGTTCAGCATAGCCTTCTCCGAAAATCATTCATCATTTCCTAGCACGTGAGGACAGTCTGTAAAGATTGTATCTTAAAGTCCTAAATGCGTAAGAACCAAGTAGATTTAAAAAAAAAAAAAAAAAAAAAACCAAA
>WHYT01017103.1:59714-69981 GCA_009806455.1 Tetrax tetrax
TGGTGCACCTGGATGTCATTAAAGAACGGCAAAGGTAGCAGTTCAAAGAGCTTCCCAGGTGTCTCAGCCACCTCCCCACATGCCCTGCTTCTCCCAACAGCTTGCTCCAACAGGCTGCAGACATCATGTGTCTCTGGAACAGCAAGCCAGTTCCAAAGGAAGCATCAGATAAGTGAGGTGGCAGGAGAGCTGGAAGATGGAAACACTCCAACAAGTTTCATATCTTCCCAATGCTCCACCAAAACCAAAATATTTCCACACAGCACTTACCTCTCAACCAAAAAGTATTTTCTGATGGAAAAATGCTCCACAGGCAAACTTGTGACCAGATCTTATGAAGGGCTAATTCATACATCAGTAGAATGAATTTGGGTTCTTTGAAAGTGGGACCAGCTAATTTTTTCACTTGTTTTAAAAATATATTTATTTATTTATGTATTTTTACTAGAGGAAACTCCCATTGACTTTGGCTGACCTCAGATTTCAGCCCTCAGAGAGGACAGTGTCAGTCAGAAAGCTCTAAAACACAGAATTTTACGTATGCTGGAGAGATCACCCCTGGAGAAAAGGAGTGGATAACTGAGGAGTGGAAGATATTTTTCACTGGGGTTAAGAGTGAGATGAAAAGAAAGAGCAGAATGAGATGGTTAGTGGCATAAAAGGGTCTGGAGAGCAAACCCTGCTCTTCTATTTTAGGTGAAATCAGTGCCTAGGCCTGTTCCCTAGGATACTGTGTTCCTACAGTGTGCTCACTCATGGACCAATTTAGCAATAGTCTCAAGTTTTCAGTTCCTGCAAAACAAAAAATCTCATAGATTCCCAAACCCACAAGGGCCAGCAGAGGGTATGGAGCCGGCAGGAGTGTGTAATATAAGAGAGTGTTTGTTGGTAACCTGGGATAAGCCCAGATCTTAGCCCTGTCTGCCAGCTCGGAAAGCCACTTGTTCGAGCACAATAAGAAGGAGTGATTCACGGTGCATTGATGGTATCACCAACTCGTCGAGGGAATCACCACGCCAACTTGGAGTCCCTCTCCCGCTGCCAGCAAAACATTCATCTGCAGGCTTTTGAAACACGACAGGGGAAAAAAAAAAAAAAAAAAAGGAAGAAAAAAAAAAGAGAACTAAGAAGAGAAATACAGTACGAGGCACCGGTGCCAGGAGCTGACGCTTTGGGCTGGGCTCAGGACGCGGCTGGTAGGCGGCATGCATGTGTGCACAGACAATGACGCAAGGAGTTGGGAGCCTGCGACAGCAGCAGGATGTTGTGTTGGTGAAGAAGAGGAGGAAACTCCGTTCTCCCCCCTTCTTTTGCTTTTCTGCCCTTCTCACCAATTTCTTAGCGCGTCAGTCCCAAATTCCAATGAGAAAAAAACTCCTGGCAGGCGCTCGTAGGAAACTGTTGACCTTCGTGAGTTGCTGACAGCCTTTAGCGTATTTCCAGGTTACCCATAATGGTGTGGGGCTTGGTGTGAAGGATTTGCCTTCTGCTGTGAGAGCGAGATGTGTGAATACATATTTTTGATCTGATTCATACTATAGCATTGTTTGAGAGATCCCTGACTGAGATGAGAAGCCCAAGAAGGAAGTTTTTTGTGCCTCTTTTGACTGACCATGAAGCCACATTGCCTTTAAAAAACATCTGGAGTTCCTTTCTGGAATGGACTAGCAAGCATCAGACTTCTCCCTTCACGAGTCCTGCTGCAGAGGTCCATGAGTATTGCCTTTCTGTTGAGAAAACAAACAAGAAATGTTAGTAAGGAATTTTTTCCTCATTTATACAAATATTTTCCACCCTTTAGACTCCTCCTCCCATCCATTTCAGTCAGAAGTCTTTCTGGAGTAAGGAGCTCTGACAGAAAAAATAAAGGGTGAGATTCATCTTGCCTATGTTGAGATATCTTTCTACTGTTTTACCTGCAAGCTAGTTGTCTAAAACACTTAGTTGTAAATAGAGAGAACGATACCTCCAGTGAAAATTCATTTCAAGTGCCAGAGGATGGAGTGGGACTTCTGAAGATGCCTGTTTCTCCATGTTGACTCTAGAGGGAGCTTAGGACACTGACTTGGCTTCAGACAACTGTCAAAAAATAAACTCCTACATCTGCTCAGCTAAATCACATTTTGTGCTCTACTGACTAGAATGATAAGGGGCTTGATTCAGTTGCCTGCGTGTAGGCATCTGTTGATATTTTGGATGACCTAGGACTATTATTTTACAAATTAGGAAATCTTGGAAGGAGGTGCTGTGGTACATCTAATAGACTTCCATTGCTTCACAAAATGGAAGAGTGCAGGCAAGTACTTAGGCTCCTCATCAACGTTTGCTCTTGCCTGGCCTGACTTTCTCTTGATTGTAGATATTGCAGCAATTGTGAAGTTTAAGAGACCTGTAACAGGTCTAAACCTAATAGGTGTAAGTCTCAGCTGTCCCAGGTGAGGATTGTCAACACCATTTCTCCAGCTCAGGAGGGAGGTGTGCGAAGAACTACAGACATTTCTGCAAAAGTTTTGAAAACTGTTTTTCTTCAGAACTGATTAAAAACCTCTTTTTTTTTTTTTTTTAACGGAATTAACAATGGCACTTCTATTCCAGGTGAACCACTTATTAGGTTGCTCTGGAGCCTGGTGTGTTTGATTCTAACTGGAATATAATTTAGATTGCTAAAGTCATTTAACTTCTTCATAAGAGTACAGCCATAATATCACAAAGTCTGTTTTTGCTGGTATGAGTTGGGATTTTAACTGCTTTATCTAGACCACTAAAGACAGCATTATAAATTTGAAGAGTGATGAAAGCCTCAAAGTCTCTGTATAAATGTGATCTGTATGAGAAGTTGCCATCCGTCAGCTAAACTTAAACGGATATTTGGCTGGTCTGTTCTAAGCCACCCCTAAATGTGAGGTGAAATATGTTTTTTATGTGTCTATGGGATGCCTATCCATGCACCTGGAGCATATGACATAACCTTCTACAGAGGCACACAGGGACCATCTTACACACAAACTGCAGTTGTTTGACATCTCATGAGATTCACATGCCTTGCCCAGGAGCAGACTATGCATGTCATACGATGTTGTTCGACGGCCAGTGATCCAGAACCGGCCTGCAGGACTTAGCTACCCTCAGCTGAAGTTAAACTGAAGCTATAACTGCAGTTTATTCAATGGACAAGAGACTAATAAAAATCAGGAAGTAAATCTGTGTGAAAATCTAGACTTAAATTCTGTAAAAGTCTGTCATAAAGGTTTTTTGACAGCTCAGTTAAAGTGTATTTAAAGGACATGATTTATTTGAACAGAAAAGGGAAAAAAAAATCTATGTGGATTCCCACTTAACAGCTTCGTAATATCTTGTTTTTTGTTGTGCTGTGAATACTTCAGGAAGAAGGTGGAGTATTTTAGTTGTTTTTTTTTTTTTTCTCATAATCTCAATTATTAAAACAGGATTAAAATATTAACCTAGTATAGCAGTGGGAGGGACAAGATTTCAGTGTTCTTTATGTAATTCTGACCAAGGCTCCCTGTTTTTTCTTTGCTGCCAAGAGCTGGAATAGTCACTTCCCATGGCTGTCTGAGTTTGATGTGCCTGCCAAAAGTACAGAGATTCGCAAACTACTACTGTCTTCAAGTGATCCGTGAAAAAGCAGGTTCGAAATATTTCCAGTAGACATACAAAAAGTCAAAGCTCTGAGAATTAGGGATGGTTTGGGAAAATTTAGCGACCTGCTTGACCAAAACCACTCCCCAGACCTAAACTTGGAGACATGAAAACATTGGACTAGCCTCATGTCTTAAATTTCCAGTTATTTGAAGTCCGATAGCTTTAATATTTTATGTTCAGTTTCTGCTACGTCTTTCTCTTCTCACTTAAAATGCCCCGAAGTGTTTCAAATATGAAAAGTTTCTCGACCTGGTGCTGCAGAACATGTCTTTAAGCACATATTTCAGGTCACGCAGACCTCCAGACAACCTTAAAGTGGTAATAACCTTTCATCACTTCTCTTCTATTTCCCATTAGAAGTGGGGATATTGCCGGAGCACTAGAACTTGCACTGCTTACTCGATGAGCCAGCCAGATGTGAGCTGGTTCTGGTCTGAAAGTCGTGTAACTACACTTAGCTTGGTGTTGAACCTGAATTATTTCATCATGCTGAGCTGTACCTTTTGTCAAGTCATATATTACTGCTACAAGAATCATATCTGAAGTCTTTTGAGAGAAGGGGAGAAGGAAGGAGAGGAGGAAAAGGAATGGAGAGGAGACAAAAAAAAATTTTAAAAAAGGTGAAATATGTTTACCACTATTTTTTTCCTGTATATATTATTCTTTTTCTTTCTTCTTTTTTTTTTTTCCCTTCAAATGTTGAAAATAAGAGAAAAAAACAATTTTTCTTTGAGCTGGCCCATGAAAAACCAACACCAATGCAGTAAACATTTTGCAGGGTGATTAATCTGAACAATCTCACGTCTTTGTCAGCTGGTTCCATGTGCTGCCAAGTGAAGTGGGAAAGGGAACGATCCTTCCAGTAGGAACAGCACAGCAGGCCCTGTCCAAGGTTCTAGCCCAGCTTCTCACCAGCAGCATTCCCCCATACCCAAAATTTATACTACAGCCATCTCAGAATTGTCTTCAGGCTGCACCGTGCTTTCAAGTCACACAACTGAAATACAGTCAGATGACTTCTTCTGGGATTCAGGATCAGCAGTTATTCAGGATCAGCATTTATTCATTGTGGTTTAACTTAATAAGAAACGGCAGTGTCTTTCTTCAGTGAGCTGGCCAAGGATGGGCAAAGGCAGAGGAAGAAGTGAAGGTAGGGCGTATTTGCTCCTACAGTTTCTACTTCATCTCCATTGTGGTTTTGTTTTTTTTTATATTGGGAAATGAAAAATAAAGAAAGATCCAGACTGAGGAAACAACAGAAGCTTTGGCAAAGGACTAATGAAACAAATCTGAAATCAATATATGCAGACAAGAAGAGGCAAGTGGCATTTCCTTGCCAATGGTGACAAGCTTTCATAGAACAGAAAATGGAAGAGGATGTTCTGATAGGATTTAGTGATTAGCAACAAAGTGTATCATAGCTGTCTGTCATGAGCTTACTTTTGGACCCAGGACACAAAAGTCCTCTCAGTGACTGGATTTTCAGCAGGGAAAACCTCTGTGGCAGCAGACCTCTCCTGATCTGGAGAGGGCCCTGATATTGCTTCCTTAGTTGCCTGCTGCTGTTTGTTACCAGCAATTCCTTGGTCCAGTACTGCTCCATGGTTCAACCAAAGCCACGGTGGAATATCATTTGCTTCAGGAGAAAGTACCATTTATAGGAGCCTAAAGATTGTGGAGGTTTCTAGGGTATTTTGTTCCCTGGCTCCTTTCAAAGCTCAACTTTTACGTATAATGTGCATAGCCAGGTTCCAATATTTCCCCTGCATTGTGTTGGTCTTTCTGGGCAATTTATGAGGAGAGGAAACAAAAAATTATTACTACTGGGAGTGCCAGGTGTTGCTCAGAATAACAGCTTTCGTTGGTGGCAACAACCACAACCAACTTTTCTTTCCATAGCCTGGGGAGAGATAAACTTGGCACAGTCTATAGGCAACGTAACCATGATAATTTTGCTGCTTGAAATAACATCTAGCTTTGTATATTACTCACACCAGCCCAGCTAGAATTTAACTTATGTTTCCTTATAACTGCTATTGATCTGACTCTTCATTAATGTCTTATGTTTCATATAAGACTAAAGCAATCTGTGTCAGTTGTAGGCTGATACAGTGAGAGCCAAAGTTCTTACAGTAAAGAAAGCCTATATATTTTACTCATGTGTACTCTCTGTGTACCTAGACCCATACAGGACAAGAACAGAGTGGGTGAGTGCATTTCTTCTCTATGTCTCAGAACAATTTAGGTGAGAAAATCAGGTCCTTTCCTGGGATCAAACACTTGAAGAGAGCAGAGCAAAGCGAAAGCAGAAATGGGGAGGCATGTGAAATAATGGCAGTAGAAATGTCCTTCATGGTGCACTGCTGAGTTTGTGCTATGAATTTGAATATACCTCATGTGCTTACTGGGGTGGAGTCCTCCTCTTTCTTATTCACTTGAACTTGTCTCCTTATAGAAGGGTTTAGGTGAGAAGCGACCTTTAAAGGCCATCCACTCCAACCCCCCTGCAAGGAGCAGGGACATCTCCAACCAGATCAGGTTGCTCAGAGCCTCATCCAACCAGGCCTTGAATATTTCCAGGGATGTGGCATCCACCACCTCTCTGGGCAACTTGTTCCAGTGTTCCACCACCCTCATTGTAAAAATTTTTTCCTTATATCAAGTCCTTACACTTTTGTTTCCTTAGGTTTCTGTTCTTTTACTGCACTATGTCCTCTGCATAGATGATGGCAGTTGCAGGCTGTCCTCAAGTCGTCCCTTCTTTCCCTGTCCAGAACACGAGTCAGCAACAAACACCTGAATTAAATACTCTGGTTGGTATTGGCTGTGTTCATTTCCTCTCCTAGGATGTGGAGCAACTGATTACCTCATCACTGAGCAGAAACGGCCTTGTTGCTGGATTTACACAAGCAAACCTTTCATAGTGCCTGAAGCTATTAAAGTTCAGGGGAAAGGACCGAAGCTTTCTTAGATTTTCCCCTTTTATTCCATGTCCTTGGGGGTATTCTGATACACAGGCAATGGAAAGAGTGAGGTCTCCAGAAATGTTCAAACCTCCTTGCTGCAAAGTCATCTTCCCAGAATCATCTCCCCGTTACTGCAGTGTGGGAAGGAGAAAACATCCATTTTACAGGGTGGCGTTTAAGATGTAGGCTAATTAGAGGCTTGAGAAAATGAGCAGAAATCTGCGAAAGAGAAAAGTAATTTAAGTCTCAAAGGTTTGCTGTGGCTATCTCTACTAAATGGCTGTAGGCTGTCACTATTCCTCTATTAACCATCCCTAAGCTTTCTTTTCTTCATTTTTTACTTTAATTTTCTTGTAGTATAAATTAATTTGGTCTGGATTAAAAGTTGATAGAAATTAAACCTTTTCTTTCATGTATGTTCTAATAGCATGGTGTTCTCCAGAGGCATGATTCAGCATTACTTTTTTATTTGCATGATTATTTGTGTCAGAGCAAAATCAATATGCGATGCTGCTAAATAGTACATAGAAGACTATGAAAAATTGCACTCACAGGATCTCTGGAGGCAATGTCTCTAGGGCATTTCTTAAAATCTCCACAATTCTGGACCTCCCGAGAGTCAGAACCAACAAGATGTCTTACTGTAATGACAATTCTAACAATTAAACATATTATCTTCAAAGAAGAGTGATCTTACGGCTTGTAGGTTGCATGGAAAGTCAAATGATATAGGACTTCTGTTCTGAATAAGTTTCCTATGAAGAACTGTAAACAAGCCAAACTCTCTTCTTCAGTTCACTGGTGGAAGTGTTCTTTGAAAACCATGCAATATTAGAAGTCTCTTATTCCAGAATCTTTTCCAGCCTCTTTCTGTACACTGTGCTTTTCCTGCTCTGCAGGAACTGAAGTAGGACCTAAAAGTCTAACTGCCTTGGGTCTGTAAAGTTCTATCAGTAACTTAAGTATCCACTTACACTTTTCTCCAGTCTTTGGGGTAACCTGGTTATTGAGTTATCTCCATAGGATTCAGGACTGTTGAAGCATGCAGGTTTTGCAGATGCTTCTAACTAAAAGACACTTCATTTTATTAGGACCACAGACAAACAAACGCATGGATAAAGGAGCTATAGCTATTCCCTTCCTCGTGTTACTCATCTTGAACAGACCTTAAACTCTCTTTTAAGAGAGACTGTATTAAGAAGTGCAGTTTGTTTAATCTTCTGCTCTCATCACACATTTTGTATGAAATATGAAATCTGTGTCTCACCATTTCCAACCCTGTAGAGAATCTCTCTTCAATAAATGATTTCTTCTTAAGCTACCTCAAAGTCAACTTCTTAAGTGCTCAGAGACCATAGCCAGGTGAGGCATCCCTTAATTATTTTTCTTCCGGTGTCCTTAAGAATTCGGGCTTGCAAAGCCTACTTGTACAGTTATGTTCCAAAAAACCTAATGCTCACTAAGGCTTGGTGATCCCATTCCCTAAGTATGTTGATTTTTTTTTTTTCCTATGGTACCTTGCATAAGTATGAGTGCAATATGAAGAAAAACAGAGCTAAAGTGGCAAAAGAGATTTGTAACCTCTGTGGAGTTCCCAGTTTACCAAAAAAATCCCCAATTCTTGATATGTTTATGAGTTCCCGTACTCCATACAACCTGCTAACCCAAATCTTTATGAGACCATTTTGCATTTTTCTTGACAACCTCACTAAGCACGAAGCAAAAATTAATTGGCTTCTCCAGTTTTATTCATTTGCTAGTTTGTTCATCACGACAAGAAGTTCATTTGCTGAGCTGTGGAGATCTGGTAAATGAAAGACCTGCTTCTTTGCTGCCCTGCTGAAATGCTAGAGCTTTTCCAGCTTGGTATAGTGTAAACAGCTTGACAGCCACCATTTCTGCTGACACTTTGGGAACTGAACAAGTGGCCTCTAGAACTAAACCCAGAAATTGCTACGAGATGAGCTCATGCTCCCCAGGTAGAGTTCTAATGAACACACATTCTCTGAGCTTCGGACCTTAATAAAGAGGTATGTAACACACTTACAGACAAGATATCAGAAGGAAAAATAATGAAAGAGAATGATGACTAGCAACATTTTATTTTGCCTTTCTGCGTTTAGGGGACTAAACTAGTGCAGTGCTGGAGGTGCATGTTTTTCTCTATGTAGAGGAGATGAAGAACAGGTCTAGTGTCATAAAAGAACAAGTAATTAATCGGCTCAGAGTGTTTTATGTAAGCATTAAAGTTTTAAGTGCTTCATATTTGTAGGGCTTGTTATTCCTGGATATTCCTTCCAAACCTGTTGAGAGACATGAAGCAAATTTCTGGAAAGCCTCCCTAGATTTTCTTAACGTAGAGCAAACCTTGTTGTGTGTCTGCTTGGCTTCAGTATCCCAAACTGAAGCAACATGAAAGGTGACTGGATTCCAACAACCTCTCATGTTTGTTTAAGGTGTGGGACTAACACACCCATCTGACTTGACTTAGTTTTTATTCGTCATTCCCTACATGTTACACCCACCTCTTGCATTACATTCTCTGTATAGGCCAATATTGCTTTTAAAATTAATATTTTAAATATATATAGAATGTGTTTTCATTTTCCCTTTTCTCCAGTGACACTAATCAGACATAGATTGACGTGCCTGAATCTCTCGGGGCTAGAGAGTTATGCAAGAAAATGTCAAAACAGAGAGTTATGAGTAAGCCTAAGCCCACCCAAAAAGTGAGGACTGATATTTGTCTTCTGCTGGCTTGAGGTGAAGTGAAAGAGAGGCCACCAAAATGAATTACAACTTCATTTGGTGGGATAGGATTATTAAAAAGCAAAGACAGAACTGAGGCTGTAGCTCCAAAACGAAGGCTACAGACATGGCTACCAACAACAGAAGCAAGAACGAGGGCTGTGTTTTCTGGATGAAATGAAACAGTCAGTGTCTGAAAAAGTGAGGTCTTTGATTCAACTGCCTGAATAGAGGTATCTGTAATCTTTTACTGTACTTGACTTGGCCTTCAGCACCCGGTTTCTGTCCCTTCGTCTCCCTGTGTACTATGACCACATCCCCACTCCCTGCTGGGATGAAATGTAGCCATACACTGTTCTACCTTCCCCCATTTCTATGAAAGGGAAATGAGGACACACAGGCCATAAAGCGCGATGTGTGGACCAGGACTTCAGGTCACACATTGGAGAGTGCCAATCTCATATTTTAGATGTGATCTTGATGACCAGCTTGGTAAGTTTCAGGATAAAAATTTGTTATTTAACTTTCAAAGATTAGTAAATATCTTTATTGGAGTTGCTTTTTTTTTTTTTCATGTTTACACATTTTTACTAAGTCTTTCATTATGTGATCACGGGTTTTCTCTCCTTGCTCATAGGAGTTCTGACTCATTCGGGCGGCAAGATTGATTTAGATATAGGATTGGTTAGTGAAGATTACTGTTAGCAAAACTCTAACATTTTTTGGGTCTTTTTTATAGAAACTAAAATGTGTACAGAGTTGGAAACACAAAAAGAAAAGAGAAAATAATTTAATACTGCAGCAACTGAGAAGCTAGGTTTTGCTCACATCTGTGCACAGAATTCTGATATGTTGATGTGTGATTTTAAACCTTTTTTTTTTTTTTTTTT
>WHYT01017103.1:72550-93237 GCA_009806455.1 Tetrax tetrax
ATTTATGTTTTTTTTTTTTTTTTTTTTTTTTTTTTTTTTTTTTTTGCGTCATCTTACTTACATCTGGTGGCATATGCAGAATATATAGCTATTTGAGAAAATTAAGATCCTGAATTTTAATATTAGGGATTCAACATGTCAACTGGACAGTCTTCACCAAGTCATTTCAACTCCTCAGTGCCTCAGTCTTCCTCCCTGGGGAAACCACTCTTTCTTTTCCTTCTTTCTTCTGGGAGGTTGTGGACAGTGTTGTCCAGACTAGAAACAAGAAGTGGAAGTGTTCTACTTTCCATGTCAGCGGACATGGGGTTTCCCTGTCTGCCAGGCAGAATAATTGCATTTCTCAAGCACTTCTTGAGAACTTGGAAACTCATTGCTGTCATCCTTGTAAGACTCAGTCGCTTTCTTAACACATCCAGCACTCCATGAAATATCACCCCTGGCTGCTTAGGTGGTCCTGTTTTGCCACCTCTGTGGTGATGTGAAGTAGTTTTCCCTCATTTAATTATCTCAGTCTGGCAATTACTGTTGGTGCAGGCAATCAAGGCCTGATGAAGTCACACTTGTTGTGAGGACCAGAGTTAATAAAATGGTGCCAAGGAACATTTCTGTGCACTGGAACACAACTGCCTGTGCTCTTAGAAAGAGCACTGGTGTGATTTTAGCCCAGGTCAATTACCACTCTCCAGAACAACTCCTGGCCATGGTTCAGAAGGTGACAAAAGCCAGGGAGCAGCCAGCCAGCAGTTTGTATGCAGCAACAAGGCTTTAAAACTGAAGATACTGCCAGGGTGTCATGGCCATGATTTGCACAGCTAGTACCTAAAGGGGGCCTACAGGAAAGATGGGGAGAAACTCTTCAGCAGGGCCTGTTGTGATAGGATGAGGGGTAATGATTCTAAAATAGAAGGAGATAGAGTCAGACCAGACATCAGGAAAAAATTATTTACGCTGAGGGTGCTGGAACACTGGCCCAGGTTGCCCAGAGAGGTGGTGGATGCCCCATCCCTGGAAACATTCCTGGCATGGTTGGACGGGGCTCTGAGCAACCTCATCTGGCTGGAGATGTCCCTGCTCCATGCAGGGGGGTTGGACTGGATGGGCTTTGAAGGTCCCTTCCAACCCAAACCAGTCTGTGATTCTATGATTCTACAATGAAGGTATTAAGGGGAAAAATAGAAAAAAAAAAAAAAAAAAAAAAGCAAAACAAAAAGGAAGACAAAAATCCCTCATACTTTGTTATTATGAGCCTCTAGGTTAGCTAAACTTGCTTCTGACTTAGTGAGAAGGAACTTTGCAGATTTTGTTAAGTTACAGCTAAAATCAGGAGCCCATGTTACAATCATTGTGGTTTTATCTTCTGAGTTTCTGCTCCTTTTGAGGACTCCCTTTTATAGAACCAGTGAGAAACTATTCCTGCTAAAACATTTTCCTGACAGGAAAGGTGGGTTTTATCTAAACTGACAGCCTTTCCATAGAAAATATCATTAATGATGAAACGTTTCAATTTTCCAATGGGACTTTTTTGACTGCTCAACTATTTCAGTTCAGCTAGGGATTTAAAAACTCTTCTGGGGAGTGAGCTTTCCTAAGACAGAGATTATCCTTCTGTCAAGTATTTTTACGACAGTCAACAAGTCTCTGATGAGAAATTCTCAACCACAATGCAATGTGGGCAACAAGTAAACAGTTGACTGTATTTCTCTGCAATGAATCCCAAGAAGACAGAAACTTTAAAGGTAGATTACCCAAAGAATAAGATTTAGACTCATGCTAAAATTACAAGTTTAGGACTCTTTTGCCTGTACCTCTTAAAGCAGAATACTCCTCCTCCTCAACTAGGCATGTTTTCACTAACTCAGCTGAGGTGCTTACTCTCTGTAGTGACAATAAAGACAATCTGTGCCCAATTTAGACTTAGAGGTGTGCGTTTTAAGTGCTTGAATTTACTAGCAATGAATCCTTGTCTTCAGCTCCTTTGAAAAATCTCAAACTAAGTTCATATTTTTAATGAATCAGTCCTAATGACTAAAGCATGGGGGTTGATCAGACGCAAATAGTACCAGCAGATCCCCAGACATAGATTTCCATGAACACCTTGTATTGGTGCATTTCTTTACATGTAGCTATGATCTACATGGTATTTCTTACTACTTCAACCAGAAAGTGAATATATTGTATGTTCCCCTCTGTTCTGCAAAGATTAGAAGATGAGGGTGGTCTTAGCATTCAGTCCAAGTGTTGCTCTAGGTATTTCTAGCTTGCATCTTCTCCCGGTTGATCCTTGATGCAGCATTGAGATGGTCACAGTCACAGTAGATTATTTAAAGTCTTTGTCAGATTAATGGCTTGTTTAATTCACTCTGCTTTAAAGCACCTAGGTGTAGACAAGGTTTTACGGTATCCCACCCATGTCGGCATATTCTTCCCATAGCAGTTAAATAGCTGTATACGAAGCCAGATTTCCTTTAAATATCATCTATAATTATTTTGTATGAGTTCTCTGTTGCCTGAAGGATCCTCTCTCATTCTTCCATTATTTTTTTACACTTTCTCCTCTTTTCCTGACTTATTGTGTGTAATGGATGCAGCCCAGACCAGAACAGGAAGCCTCTTTTGCATGTCTCCAGCCAGGCTCAGCATACCCCCACATCGGACTGCGAGAGGTTGGATCCCCCACATGGGTGTATTAATAATGTTATGAACAGAAAGCTCTATATTGCTCTGACATACAATACAAAGGAACCTTGGCACATCAGGAAGTGGAAAGGCAGTTTTGGCACCAGCCTTGGTAAAAGCATGTCACATTGCTGTCTGTAGCTCAGCCTCATACCCAGACAGTGAAGACCTGAAATCATATCTGTGTTTGTCTGGCTAGAGCTTCAGGCATGCCATGTATTTAACGTGGATGAAGTTAGAGGCATGGATAACAAGCTACTGCTCAAGATGTGCTAGCCTCAATTTTTCTGCCATTTGCAAAGACTTACTGCATCAATCCTGCTGATTTCAAAGAAGAGATCTCCAGTTTACTGCAACCCAGTAGAAATTAGGTTAAAACTTTTGAACTACATGCTCAGAATTTTAGAAATGCAAAGCTGTCCGTAGTAGATACTTGCTGTCCCATGAGTCCTCAAGTATTTCATGTTCCTTAGTGAACGTTGAAACAGTCTTGTGAAGCAGGCTGACAGCATCATTTTCTGACAAAAAGCACATTTTGAAAGCGTTTGAGAGCCTAAAGACAGGAACCTGGGATGCCCATACCAATGCTTGTCTGTGCATATAAAATTCACAAAAAAATTTTGGCATTTAGGAACTATGCGAATACAGCAAGACAAGTCTTTTTTTTTTTTCTCAAAGTCACAGTAAAACTGGGTTTTGTTTAAATAACACTCATTGGCAGAATTGTTTAGTTTAAATTATGGATTTATCTATGTTTATTTGTCCATATGTATGATTCTATCTGCATGCCAAAAGTTATACCACCCTCCACTCAACAAATCTCAAACTTTTCATACTGCTTTCAGTGTTCAGAATTCCTATTTGACTGACAAGCATCTTTATTACCCACATCTACTTGAGAAAAATAGTAGTGAGGTAGTAAAAATGAGTGACAAGTTGCTAACCACTCACCATGGCCTGGAAGACTGTTTGTGGTTTAGAGATGACAAGTTAGTTTTCCTTAATCTAAACTATAATTATCCATACAATAACTAGCTTTCAAAGCTAAAGAATGGACTTTCTTTCACTTTGACTTAAAAAAAAAGTATGATCGGAAATAATACTTCACAGCAAAATTTCTGTTTGAAGAAACTTTTTTTATTTTTAAGTGTGGGATTTTTTTACTTTTTAATAAGCAACCTTTATAAGAGGCAAATGTTTGTAATTAGACTAAAAAGTTCTATTTCATTTCAGGATGTTGACTAAAAAGGGAAATTTTCAAATTTCCCACCATAAATATTTGGGGAGAAGCCATTGTTTTTTCAGCTGAGAAGTCAAAGACTAGACCCTTATTCTGATGAAGCTGTTTCATTTTTAGTGGGATGATCTTATATTAAGTCACTACACTGCCAGGATCCAGCAATCACATGAATTAGCAAGTGGACCGAACCATACAGCTGCAGTACTCCTAGTTGACCTGGACCACATGCTATCACACAGTGGTCCATAGAGAAGTAGGTAGCTACAGCCCTCTTAGTTGCTTCCTTATGTCTCTACCTGTTCAAGGAAATTGATGTCTCGGCTCATATCTTACTTGAATGTTTGGATAAGACATTAAATCTTTATAAGGCAGAGCTGAGTGTAGTGTTCTCTGCTTTGAAAAGCAGAGCAAGCATAGGCACAGTGATGAAGTATTCAGAATTTCTAGGGATAGGATTTACATGAGTGTCTGGCATTTGATACTTTTGAATATATCACAATATACCACATTTGAACCGATGTTTTGAGAAGCCCTTCTACCAAAGCTGCTGTGAAGCACAGGTGGAAGACAGCAGGGGGATAACACTGATTTATTTTTCTTTCTCTCTCAACACAACGAACAGTGCATTAGAAACTAAAAAGTACCCCTGACCCAAGCAGCTTTCCTTCTTGTCAGATCCACTCCATCCACAGGAGCAACACAGAGATGAAAACTCCCTCTGCCTGAAGTGTAGAAACAAGAAGAATTTATAACCCATCATAAATAAAGCCCTGTTCATTTTACTGGGTTACATGTGTTTTTCATCGCAGAAGATTCATCGAATGGCACATTTCATGGTGTAGTTTCTCAGTCCAAGGGAAACCACTTTTAATGTAGTGTGTTAAATAAAGTGTTTCTCTGACTCAGATTTCTCTTTCTTTCCAATTCATGCCAATTGGCATGGGCTGGGTACTAGAAGTCAGATGGGTAAAGCTTACTCACGTTGTAATAGCAACTTTTCTTAAGAGCTACTCCAAAGTTGTCAAGGCCCAGGATGAATGTTCTTCAAGATGTAGACTGTGGGGTTAATTTTCTCTTTCTTTAAATAAGAGCAATCAAGCTTTTTCTTTGCTTTTTTTTTTCTTTTTTTTTCTTTTTTTTTCCCTCACTTTGCCCCACTTTTTCTTCTTTTATTTAACTGCCTTTTGACCTTAATTAGAATCTTAGAATGGCTTGGGTTGGAAGGGACCTTTAATGATCATTTAGTCCAACCCCCCTGCCATGGGCAGGGATATCTTTTGTTAGATCAAGTTGCCCAAAGCCCCATCCAACCTAACCTTGAACACTTCCAATACTAGGGCATCCACATCTTCTTTGGGCCAAGAATTCCAGTCTTCTAACTCTGAAGGACTACTAGATTACCAATACATTCCAGTCACACAAGCTGATCTTGCCTTTAAACTGAGCAGAAACATTATGCCTAAAGCAAGCAAATCTTGAGTCCAGAAGTTGTGCTTTTATCTCTGGGCACAGATCACAGTTACAACTGGGGAGAAAAAAAGACAGACAAAGCATTCATGGAACTCATAATGATATTTCTCTGAATATATTAACCTCAATATTTCCAAACTTGTAAAAAACAAAAATTCATTCATGTTATTTTTTTAAAGACCAAATATGAATATTTTCAAAGTTGTTTTTTTGCCCTAATAAAAACAAGACTCAGTGATCAAACTCATTCACTGAGATACTCACAGAAGCTATCATTGTAAATGGGCAAGACAGATGAAAAAGTACCGTTATCTCCATTTAACGAATGCATCTTAGAAAAATTAGCATCTTGCCCACTGTCTCAGGTACTGTGAGCCTAAACTAGGAACTCAAGACTAACCTAATCCGTCTGGACTGTTATCGATCCCTAAAAAAAAAAAAAAATTCCACATTAAAAAACTTATTTCTGTAATTTAAAGCATCACCTGCAACACTTTTCCTGAATTATGTCCATATTTGTCATGCCAGTTCTATGAAATAAAAGAAAATGCAAAGCGCATATCTATGTGTTTGGCACAGTGCCGTAGCCATTGTATATTTTATTTCTTCACAGCTCACACACACACTCACCAACATGTGTACACATACATATATCCTCTATGAGAGGGGAAGATAAGGCAGAGAACGTGTTGGGTTTGGTACCATGAACCACCGGTTTGGAGCTAGCAGCTAAGAAATAAGCGAAGCAGTTTCTAAAGTTCAGTCAGCTCTGCAATTTTAAGTAGTTGTGACTACAAAAGTTTAAACAGTTTTGTAATTTTAACTATCCATTCTCAGCATTTATTATTACGTTGTAAATTATTCACAGTAGGACTCTTTCTTCCATCATATTTGTACAACACCTATCTAAAGGGGACCATACTCCAGCTTAAGGCCTTTAGATCATATTTCAACACAAATAATGAGTTATTTGAACAATGCCATTTGTTTTTTTTCCTGGGAAGATGCCACGTGTGATAAATCCCTTTGCAGTGTCAATCCTGGGCTCTTCAGAGTGAGAAACAAGAGCAAACAGTGTCCCATAAAGCAAGGCAGTGGTTGGTCTCCCCAGCCAGCATAACCCCGTGATAACAAATAAAATAAGCACGGAGTTGTTATTGTATGAGTGCTCAAGGCCCGTGTGTGGCCATGGCCACCTTGGTAAGACTTTCCACTGAGTCTGACACTGGAGGTGTGTGTGGTTTGCTTGAATAATGGAGTGTTGGTGGAGTGAGGTGGAGATTAACTAATCTTGGGTGTGTCTTCAAAGGGAATGACTGCTCAAAGGAGAGACGTACTCAAAGGAGGGGAACTGGAGCTGAGAGAAGAAGAGCAGAAAGGAAGGAGTTTCTGAAAGAGACAAGACTAAATTATCAGAATGTTCCCTTCTGGCCTCAAAACTGCATCTCTCTGGAACAGGCAGAAGCACAACGAAAGGTTATTTAAAGACATTTAGCTGATAAAAGTCCAACCTCTTGGGATTTGTTAGGTACTTCTCCCTTTATATCTTTGTTTAGTACTGTAGACATTAGAGTAATCTGGAAACCCTTGACATTTGTTGACGTTAAGACAGCATAGAGTATCCAGAGAAGGGCTACTGGAAAAAAAAAAAAGAAGAACAGATATCTTAGGGAAAAGCATAAAAATAAAGAACTCATCGGTGTTTCTTTCCCATAAATGTACATTTCTGAAAACATTTTCTGATGAAAAACTGAAATTCAAGCCTATATTTACTTTTCTGTCTTCTTAGTTCAGTCAGTTAGCACCATCCTGTTTCAGTAAAATTTGTGTGTGTTTATTTTTTTTTTAATATTTTTTTTTTCAGTTTTACCAAAGAGATATCAATATTTCATCTCATCAGAACTCTAGCTTTTCTGGCAGCATTCAGGTATTTTATTTTTATTTAAAACAGAGAAATAGTAATTTTTCTTTATTTTTTTTCCTTCTAGACTGAAAAGTAATTTTTTCATCAAAGAAAGCTTTAGCAACTATTTTATGTGAAGAATAGTTGTTTCTGAATCCAGGCCATCCATGCTTTTTCAACAAAATATTGCATAATCAGCTGACTTTAGGTCTTTTACTGCATGATTTCACAGATCTTTTAATGTTATTCATAGAGTTTAGCTCAAGTAGTGCATTATTTAAGATGCATACATTTAAGTATTAGCAAGTAGGAGTCAATGCTTAATGAGTGTCCAGGTTTTTTCCTCTATAAATAGTGGAGATCAAGGAGATCAAGAGTAGGATTCAGTTACCTAAATACAGGTATCCAGTGCTGGATTTGATGCACTAGTCTCGTAGAAATTCAAGGTACCTTGATCCACTACATTTCATCTGAGTGGACAGGTATGACATGAAACATAGGAAAGACTCAGTCCTATGAAGACACAAGTGATGGCCAAATAATTCATCCTACAGTGCTTAAAATGGCAGAATTTAGGAATATTACTCCCCCATTTTCTTCCTTTCTCCCTTTCTGCTTCACATCAACATACACAGTGGAGCCTGAAGAATAACTTAGCCGCCCAAATATTGGCATCTCCATAAGTTGAATTTCATCCCAGTCTTTCAAAACTGAGAGAAACAAGTGCTTTGTCCCAGGCTAAAGAAAAAAAAATGATCATTTATTTTGGCATTAATGTTGGGTCTCAGATTCTATATCTTAATTAGCAGCTGTGAGATAGCAATGATCTTGAGTAACAATCTGAATGCCTCAAGCATGTAGAATGTTCCTCACTCCTACTATGGTATTGAATAGGAAGAGAAAAAATTTCATCATAATCAAAAATTGTCTATGATTGGCTGAACAACAAGGCAGTTGTCCTTTGTCCATTAAAAAAAAAAATCATAGTGATGGTAGTAGGTACCTGATGACTTGAAAAAAACTAATATTTTGCCCATCTTTAAGAACGGAAGGAGAGGTGCAATGTGGTTGCCTTTTAAGGATTTTGACACAAGCTTTCTCATTTGGATAATGAAGAATTAGGAACAGGAGAAGCAGACCATTCGATACATTGAAAATTAGCTGTCAGGCAACATTCTGATGAAAAATTCATCCAGGATGATGACAAATACGTAAGAGATCTGGAGAAGAAAATTCAAATATGCAGATGAAACTAACTTGGGATGAGTGGTTGATACATAAAATGGTTGAGTTTCAGTTCACAGATACCTTGAGAAACTTAAGGACTATACCTGCAGAAATCTCATGAACTTTAATAAATGATCAAAGTGTGGTTCTGAGACAGAATAACCCCATGCATCAACAAAAGCTGGGAAGTGACTGATCAAGTAGAGGCCCTGTTGAAAGGGATCTGGAGGTCTCAGTGAATGCCAAGTTGACAACACACCAACAATGTGCTTTCATTGTGAATAAGACAAACAGTATAAAGAGCCAGATTAGAAATCTGACCAGCAAAATGGGGGAATTTGTTATCTCTTTATTTGGTGCTGATGAGGCTACATCTGAGCTATAAGGAGAGATAAAAGAAATAATAATTTTTTTTTTTTTAAAAAAGGGGCTTTTTTATTCCTATAAATAGGTGTCCAAGTGGGATCTAATTACAATTATCATTTTGAAGGGGTGTTACAAAGAAAATAGATCAAAACTTTTCTTGGTGGTGTTAGATGGAAAAACAAGGAACAACCACTAGAATAAGTAACCTGAGGCATTCAGTTTGGACTTTAGGGGAAACATTTTCTTTAGGAGAGTCATCGTTCAGCAGTAGAAAAGGTCACTTGGAGAGTCTGTGGAATCTCCATCCTCAGAGATTTTCAAGACTTGCTAGACAGAATTAAAGCCTGACCTGATCTAGCACTGGTTATCACTTGGTTGCTCCAAGGAATTGAAGAATCTTGGACTAGAGTTCTCCAGTTGTACCTTTCAATCAACATTTCTAAAATTCCATAATTCAGGAGACACAAGGAAAGTCAGTTCAATTTGCAAAGAGTAATGAAGAAATGGTTCCAGGATTTTTGAAAGAGATGAGAGATCTAGGATCTCAGCTCCTCTCTTTATCTAACTTCTATAGGTTCTCATGAAAATCCCACCCACCGAGCCTGCAGAATAATGATATTTTCCAGCTAATCCTAGCAAAGCATGTGTCTAAATTCCACCTATATCCAATGTCAATTAGATACAACATTTCCTTTGAAAATTCTCATAGACACCCATGGCTACATGTATATATAGTCTACCGTCAATCAACTGCTTACAAAATATTAACATGAAAAATAAGCAGGCTTTACAGGATGATGTGGGTTTTTTTTTCATTCAGAAAAGATTCAGAACTGTGAGTTCTTGGAGAAATAGGATTTGAGAAGAAATCAAGGAGAATAGACTTGATAGGAAAACTGTGTTTGTAGTCTCTGGAGAAGAAGAGAAGAAAAAAAAAGTGTCATAGAGCTCTAAATCAGCAGTGTTTGCTTGACTTGATGGAACACCTCAGTTATGAGAAAGCAATGTTGGTGCTTCAGGAACCAGTTAATCTTTCTTCCTTTTTCTCTCTTTCTTTAAAAAGAGAAAAAACAAGAAAGGTTGACTTTTTCTCTTTTCCTCTTTCTTTGTCTTTTTCTTGTTTCCTTGCTTTCTCTCTTTCTCTCTTGCTCTCTTTCACAGGTCTTAGATCACGAAAGCTGATGACCCGTCTGCAGCTGTTTTTCCCAACAGAGAACAACCAGATCTGTTTCAGGACCACTGTTATTTATGCAACCATCAGTCATGCAAGAAGTGTGAGGAGGAGCACACAAGACTCTATTCACGAGATGATGAGTCTAATATTTGAAATAGCTAACTACTGAGAGAGGGCAGATGTCCCTTCAGCTCTTACACCTGGTCTGACCACACCAGTAATTAATCATTGGAAGGTGAAATTGAAGGCAATTAATGCCCTCCCAGCTCGTCGTTATTGCTACTGGAAATTTGTGATACTGGGTTAGATCTTGAAGAAGACAGCAAGCCAGCTGTTTAGAAAGTAAACACCAAAAACCGTGTGACATTTCTATAAACACATGTAAAAGCAGCAAAGGAGTAAATATCACACTGAGACATGAGCCCCAGCGATGTTTATTATAGAACAACCATTTTCCCTACAGGGCTGAGCATAAGGTCAGTCTTCCCATAATAAACACTTATTATCTATAGGACTTGAAAATTCAGTTGCTAAAATATGCATGATATGCTTGTAACACTTAAAAAAAAAAAAGAGAGAAGTTATTCTAATATATGAAAACACAAACAGTCATTTGATTTGACATTAAGACCATTTGTCAAGAGGGGACGGGACTTGTCAGAGTTAACCGGAAAAAAAAAAAAAAGTCGAAATTAATAAACAAAATCTATGACAAAATCATTTTCTGTTATATTTTCTTTTCTTGAAGTGGCTCATTTTTCTTCCAAGCTGGCATAAAAATTTGTTCTCATCTTGTCAATTCCTTTCTCCGTTACCAAATACAATGGATTGTTAACAAATGGCCAGGATTTCAAAAGATCAGATGACAATAGCATTCCTGGATCTGAAGTTTTCTCTCAATTATTTCAGTTTTCATCTTAAAGTTATCTGAGAGTAGTGTAACGTGAACAGTGATTTTTTATAAAAGTACCTGTGAAGACAGTCAGAAAATTTGCTGATAAAATCTTCTTGGACATGGTCTATGGAGAAAAAACTAAAAGGGTAGAAGAGTAAAAGAAAACTTACCGTTCCATAAATAGACAAAACTACAGATTATGCTCTTGAAGAAGAAAATTAAGATGTGCAAAGAGGAAGAAAGCTGGGTAAATCATGGGATCTTTATTTCGAAGACAAACGTTGCATAGCAAGGGGAATTCAGACCAAGTTTCTGTGAATGTGCAAAGAGTCCAGACGCACAGCAAGATAATGTCATAAAGACCAAGGGAAAAAAAAAGAAGAAAAGAAAAAAAAAAGAGTTGGCATGTCAGAGCAATCTAATGTCTTAATGTAGAGAGTAACGAGTTTGTAGCTACAGGAGGAGCAGTAGCTGCCAATGCATACATCGATTTTATTAGCGCTTTTAACACTGTCTCATATGACATTCTCAGAAATAAACTAGGCAAAAATAGTATAGATTAAACTACCATGGGTTAGAGGTAAAAATTTCTGGAAAACCTACTGACAAAAGAGGTACAAATGGAAATATATATTAAGTGAGTTCTGCAAGGGAAAATTCTAATAATGAATATTGATCAGTTATGAATCAACATTATCGTTATTAATGATTAAGAGTGGATGTCCTGATTCTGGCTACAATAGAGTAAATATTCACCTGAGCTGGGAGGAGAACCAGAGCTGGTGGCCCCTATGGCAGGAGCAACCAGCTGTGATAGGTTACTAATTAGCTAACAGCTGGGGCAAGTTTACCCAAATGAGCCAAAGGGCTGTTCCATCCCATGTGACATCATGCTCAGTATATCAGTGAGGAGGGTGCTGAGAGGAGCCTTGTGCTACATGGCAAGAAGCTGGGATTTGTTGTAAGCCATTGTACTGTATTTGTTTTCCATTGCTATTTTGTTGGTTTTTTTTCTGTTATCGTTCTTAAATTTATTTTTTGTTTCATTTTAAACTGTGGGGTTTTTTGCTGCCTTTTGTTTACCAGTTCTCCCTTCTGTCCCACTGGAGGGTAGGGGGAGTGAGAGAGAGACTGCATAGTCTGGTCCCCATTGGGACCAGTGGAAGAGAAAGTACATTGGTTAAGATTTTACATAATGTTAAGTAAGAATGGATCAACACAGAATTGTTGTAATTTGTTGATTTCTTCAGAAATAGAAATAAACAGGACCTTATTCAAGAAGGACCAATACAAGGTAGCGTGGATAGGTAGGGGTAAACATCTGTACAAAAGATGAGAGGCTCAGAAAGCATTACATAGCGTTTCTGTAGAGAAGTTTCTGGATACTACGGTGGATCCTAATTAAGTGAGAACTAACTTCATTTATCTGAGGCAAAAATGGTAAAGACCTGTAAGAACAGGCTGGTAAATGTGGAGAAGCACTAGATTGCTTGGAAAGTGCTCTGGCAGCTGAGGACCATCATGGGTGATGCCTGAGAGTGAGTCAGATAAGTATTAGGAATAACTTAGGAAGAGTGTATCCTGTCCCGTTTTCCCTTTTTCATAGGTCTTCTGTGATAGCAGTTGTGAAGATATAGTCATCATTTTGACACAGGACACAAAGGATGAATTTTCACGACCCCAACTCACGCACTTCTAGTGCTGAGCACCGCTGCTTTCCCCAGGGGGACGGGAGATTTAGAGTAAAACGTTGTGCTTTATTTTCATGTGGGATCCTATGTCTCTGTAAGGGACCAAATAAAACACACAGCCCAAAGCTCATATGAATTTGTAGATATGGATAGTCTGGATCTGAATTTCATGGCTCAGGCCCTCTCTAACTGAGACTTCTAATGCTGTTATGAAAAATCCAACATTCCATCTGCTATATGCAAATCCCCCCTTATATTTTCCTTTTGAGACCCCCGAGTGCTCTTAAACCAGCTGCACTTCTTCCTGAAGAATGTTGTTTACGCTTTGCTCAATACAGTTTCAACCTGATACTTTTCTCAACGTGAGACACTCAAGTGTGAAAGCAAACAAGCTGGCAGGTTTTATTAGATTACCTTTTATTAGGAGAAGAAACCCCCACACACCAGCAACAATGATTCTTTTTACGACAGCACCATTCAAACAGGCTGTGTCTTCTTGAAGCCAAAGCTTGCTTCTGCTTATGTATTTTCCTCTCTGCCACTCAGCCTCCCAATGTGTCACCAGTTGACCTGCTGAAGTTTATCCATTGCGGTTTATGCTGCCACCAGAAGGTTGTCATACAACGTGTTGGCTGCCTACAGCATCGTGAGTTGCAACTCCTTTACACATAAAAATCTCACTAGCTGATTTCTCAAGCATCCAAAATCTTCTCCCTCTGGATTATGATAGAAGATGCTGCAAAAGAAAGAAGGGGAAACATTTGGAGAGAGGATAACCAGCTCTTTGTGTCTCCTCCTCTACATTCTCCCCTTTCCCCCAGGACAGGAGTGGTCCAGGCAGAAATCAAGTAACTCACTTCTAACTGGGCGTGGCTGCAGTGTACGTGATGCAAGCGTAAAACACATGCCAGGTGATGCTTAATTCAAATACATCTAAATGCAACAGATATTTTAGTTTGCATGTAAAATTCAATTCTGAAAGAAATGTGATAGCAAAAAAATGGGGGGGGGGAAGTACAGATCTCATGTAGAAAGGTTTAACTAAAGCTGTCTCAATTCCCTCAAGATAAAAACACTTGGAAGGTCTAGTGCAGAAGTTTTGGAAGGGAATAGGGGGTTTAGAGTACTTAGCGGAAAAGAAAATGAGACTCATCTAATAATGGTTTTGTAAAAAAGGGTCCACTATTTTCAGGAATGACTATGTCTTACATGACCTGTGTAGTACAAGCCGTACAAAAACCCCTTCCCTGACGAATGCAAATGAGGCAGCTGTTGACTACAACTTATGGATTTACAAATGGACTCTTTGGAAAACTTTGCACAGGTTGTTACTGAGAAGTGTGAAATGAAAACCCATGTCAAACTGATGTCTGCTTTGTTCACATCTTTCTTCATCTCTGCACTCAAGCACTTGGGCTTCTCTGGACTCATTGCAAGAACAAATCTGGAGCCAAACAAGGAACCTGGTCAGCTTTTGATCATGCAGATACTCCTCTTCCAAACAAAGTCAAGGTTGTTACCTGCCAAAGGAGGCAATAAGACCCTTAAGAAAGAAAATTTCCCCTCCAAGGACTTAAGAGTATTAGATGATGTGGTTTTAAAACAAACTTGTAAGAGGAAAAGAAAACTGTAAGTGGGTTTATGAAGGAAAACAGCTACAGGGAGTTATAGCACATTGTCTGTGGAGCTTAGACATATTTCCTCCAACATCGTCTCTCCGTGGAACTAGCTGAAACAAGCCAGAAGATCCATCAGCAACTAAGAGGCTTGTTTTGGTGAAAAAGTTGGCAAGACTGGAATCCAAGCTTCAGTCATTGGAAGATGAATCTCCATGCTTCGGTTTCCAGGCTTACTTACATCAAAAGTCCTCAAGTGAGACAGAATCAGAATTTTTTTTTTTTTCTCTTTAATCCAAGGCAAGCAGCAGAGTGACTGAAAGCAGATCATGGAGTAGCAGGAGAGAATAATGCAGTTGTAAGAACTTCTTTGCATGCAAATGCTGCCATCTCCCAAGACTGCTTTGTAGAAGAAATTTACAGGAATAGTTGATTCCAGAAAGCTTTTCTGAACTCCAGTTTAAACAAAATATCTTTGATGTCCAAAGAGGTCTATTTACTTCTCCCCATGGCTATCCATCATCACTACTGGAGAGAAAAAAAAAGGGAACAAACTCAGTCAAGTATTTTTGACCGTTAATTTTCTTTTTTATTTGCTTTGATTTCAGCAGTCCAATGACAGGTGAGTAGAAGAAGCCTGAATTTCTGATTACACAGAGCACTGCTGATAAGCAAGTTCTATATTTCTCTTTGCCCCTGCCAAAAAAAAAAAAAAATCACCTGTACTCATCTGTGAGCGTCAGAACCAATGAGTCATAGATTACTGAAATCATGTGTTGAAGGAAGCAGTAATTGCTATTAAAAAGCAACTTTCATTTAGTATCCTTCCAATTACTGAATCTCTTTGTGAGACTGAGACCACCATCGCTGCTAGAGGACGTGAAACAGGGAAGGAGAGAGAAGTAAGAAAGAAGAGAGGAAAATACTCCCTTAGCAGGGTAAGAGTTTACTATGGATGTTGTCCTGGGAGCAGCACTCCAATAGAAGTCTTTTTAATAGTAAATGCTGCCCCAATTGCTTCTTGTTAATTCTTCCTGCTTACAGCAATAATTATTAAAAAAAAAAAAAAAAAAAAAAAAAAAAAAAAAAGAGCCAATGGGGAAGAGAATTGAAGAAAGAAAGGCATAAAAAGAACAAGAAAAGGAATAATAGTAATAAAAAAATCCTTGTGGTGCAAAGGGGAAAAAAAAGAAAAAAGAAAAAAATAAAATCTGGCGCTAACTCTAAGCAATTTGCACCTTGTGCCCAGATCATAACTCTCTGCCTCCACTGCTTCCACACCCCATGATTTATGTTTGACAGTCCCAAAGTGGTTTGGAAATGGCACAGCACCGAGACCTTGTGGTGAGGCAAACTGATGTTTGAAAAAACAAAAATGAGTTAATTTATGGGAGCGTTCCTTTGGACTGGAATTCCAGACCAACACAGCTCTCCTCTAGTGGAAAAGTTTTGCACGCACATGCACACACACACAAAATCTCTTCTTCTTTTTCTAGTTTGGTCTCTCTCTGTCTCTTTCTTTCTTTATTCTCCTATTTTCAATTCTCTTTTTTTTTCTTCAGAACCTCTACCCAGCTGAAAGAAAATATCATTTTTTTTTTACTTTATATTTAATTTCTTAATCTATTTTCAGCTAAGAACAATATAGTGTTCTTGCTTTTTTAAAGTTCTGTTCATTCTGTGTCTTATGCTGCTTACTCCTAGGCATTTTGGAGATTTTCTTGAACAACATGTATGTACAGTGACTTAAAAGCTTAAAAATAGTAATTCCAACCAGCCAGCTTCAGATATTTTAAGGCTGTTGAATTATCAGAAGATCAGGAAGCTGTTTGTTCCTCTAATCTCCAAAGCTGGGTCTTGTGAAAGAGAAAAATATAGAGGTCCTTCAAGTTATTAGCCACACTGGAAAATCTTACATATTGTCTGATGCTAGACAATTTAATGAAGCAATTTAAATCAGGAAAACATTTTAGTAGTTGCTAACTGTCTATACTACACATGAAGGAAATAAACCAGCTGTAGAGCTTTGATTTGAGGGACTGGATTACAAGCGATGAATATTGACATAGCTCTGTTGACTACAGCGGAAGCAAAGAGGTTTGCACCCGTTCTGGATTTGGCCCTTGGCCACACAAGTGACTGTGTCAGCTTTTCTCGGATACCACCCTGTCTGGGTCATGGTGATAAATAAAAGAATTGAAAGATGGAGAAATAAGGATCTTATTAAGCGTACCATGTGCGGTGCTGCATTGTATGTTACTGCACACCAGAAGACATTGAGAGAAGGAGGAAGATTTACTAGAATAATAAATATAAATCTCATGCATTTTCCACCTCTTTCTTATGTGATGGATGTTGTTTTGACCGTATTCATGGTTTCCATTGGATACCATGAGCTTCCTAGAACTTGTGATAGGCAGTAAGAAATCTTCGTGCCTCTGTCGTAGGTTCACCGCTCCTGTGGGTTTAACACAGGAAAAAAGGGGAGGTGGAGGGAGGCAGATATAGAGCTGGTGGATTATGCTTCTGTCTGCATACTAAATACTTGTGACCCAGCCAGGAAGAATTATCTAGGTTCTCACATTTACACTGGGAGGACTGAGGAGATGTGGTGGTATCTGACCACACCACAGGAGATAGTGCTCTCCAGACTTCTCCTAGGGATCCTGGCACAAAGGCAAGTTAAACAAGCCACATGAACAGACTGACCAACAGCCTGTTCTTGGTGCTACAGGTGCAAGCCAGATGTGAAGAATGAAAGTGGGCCACAAAAGTTGTCAACTTTACCAATATCAGATAGTCCATGTTTCATCCTTCCCTTAACAGGCCCAGGTGCCTGGTTTCCACTCCTGCTCCTTGCTTCTTTCCAGCAGAAGATTCACAGTCTGTATTGCTATCTAAATTACCAAAAGATATATATGCTTTGATCATTTATATGACACCTGTGCAGATTGATTGGGCAAGTGACAGTAAAAGGTGTGCTGACTCTGCTCAGAAGACCAAGTGAAGCCTGGAAGGCTATCTGCAACCCAAGAACCATAGGTTTTGTGGGCCTGGCAGAAATCCTGGGCATTGTCTAAACACTGAAGAAGTATAAATGCTGCTTTTGCAGGCAGTTTGCTTATTTCACCACCCTGGTCTACATGTATCTACCCACCAGGCAAAGATCTTCATATCCAGTGTAGAAGTTACTTCCTTTTTCTCCTTTTCTGAGGAAAAATGAGTGATAGCAGTTAAAGTTCTTGGCATGGCATCTTTATCCAAGAAAGATGGTAAATACTTGTGTATTCCTGACTCATTCCATTTTGCAATGTCTCTCTCTATTCCTGATCAGCTGTGTTAGTGACTTTTGCTTTTCAGGCACCTCACAGGGAGACCTATCTTTGCCCCTGACTGTTCCTCATCCATGTCGCTATATCTAAGAGCATTTAACGGATACATGCAGCCATCTGCTCATCAGTGCCAGTGGACTCATCTGCGCTGCCCACCTCTGTGGCACCTCACTTCAAGATTCTCCACCAACCCTCCATCATGCCAGGGGAACAAGCAGTGTGCTGGCTACAGATGTCTTCATCTGAGAGTGAAATATATCATAGATATAACAAGCAATCTTTCCTGTGAGAACCACCCAGATGATCTTGCTTCCCCTTCATGCAGACCTCCCTCGCTGACTATATCTGGCACCAGAGCCTGTGCTCCACCATGGCCCTTTCTCCTCCTCTCCTATCAAAGAGAGGATGTTAACTGAGGCCAGAGCTGGGTGTAAAGCCTCAGAGATAGCACCACTATCACCTCTCTCTCTGGGTGAGAAGAGGCGGTATCGGCCCGTTCAGAGATAACTAGCTCTGCAGTGAGTGACAGTGCAGAGATAAACGTCCCCACACTGACTTGCTGATAACACCCCGCCTTGTCTCCAAGGGAGCACCCTGATCCATGAGCTGAAATACAGACAGTGGTGTGATCCAGGAGGGTGATTGTAGTGGACTACAGCAGTTATTTTTGAGCACATCTGAAATAGCTTCAAAACCAAAAGGGTTAATCCACTTTCGTCCACTGGCAAGACTTAAGCCCTCACTCTTGTATCACCTAATGTGGGATGCAGAAATCAGTTTAGGCTGCCAGGCCTTTAAAGTCTTAGTCATTAAGAAGGATTATGTCAACCTGATCTTGGGAGAAAGAGAATCCCACCATATGAAAGTGAACTCTGCCATGACACTTGCTCCTAGGGCCCCCTGACCTTGTCCAGTTCACCAGTAAGCATGCAGCTTTGTCATCCAGTCTAGCTTTCAGGATCCCAGGTGATACACAACTCTTTCTGAAAACTTCTCCTAACTCTCTCATACATTTAGAGATCTTAAAGTCTTCCATCCAAATTTTCCATTTCTCATCCCGTTAATTCAAATCATCCTCCTACAAGTAACGCTGAGAAACTGCTCACCCTCTTTCATGTTCCACATTCTTCCTGAATTTTCATGCTATTATTACTCTGAATTTATTGCTGTCTCCCTGTGTTGCATCTTTATGTTTTTCAGAGTTCCTTAATAATCTCACTGCCACTGCTCATCCTGGAATTCCTTCTGCTTATCACACGGGTTAGTCTATAAACTGCATACAGTCTCCATGTAGAGCACAGAACTGAACTAAGTATGTTTGGTGAGCACAGGTGATTCAAAGACTTAAGGTCAAAATCAAAGTTCATTGCCAATTCTTGGTCACCAGATGACCTAGTTTTAAACTACCTAATTCTGAAGTAACTGTGGACATTTGCAGCTCAGAACAGGCTGAAAAACCCCTATGTTGGTTTCAGAAAGTTCCCAGAGAGCTGTCCCAGGAAGAAGTTTGCTCTGAGGCAGCTACACAGATATTGCTACTCTTTTAGCAAGTACAGATTTCTCAATACTGCACACAGCCATGCCACAAAGCAGTAGTTCATTTAATTTTTCCATTTGATGAAGGCTTGAACAGCAGAGAAAACTTTTGTTGGACCATTTTTCATGCAACTATTAGGATCCCCTACGGCTTTGCTTCCAAAAATGTTTATTTTGTGGACCACCACAATGGTCTGTATGAATTACTGGTGGTCTGTGCTCTTTAATGTGGGGAGTTACTACTTTATAGTACACTACTAATAACTTTTAATACTATTTTAATTTAATATTTCTGTTTTTACCAAAAATAATATTATTAACTCAAAAAATGACAAATTCAGTGAAAGGACATAATCACTATGAACCTTTATTTTATTATACTAACATAAAAATATTACAGGTTTTAGGTAAAAAAGCCCCATAAAGTATTTTCTGTTCAAAATAATTTTTGAAGCTCTCAAATCTTTCGATTTACTTAAAATCTAACCTCTAGGCAGTTAGAAAAATGATTGTCAGTAGCAAAGGAAAAAAAATATATTTATATCACTTTTGTAAAACAAACAAAATTTAAAATAGGTATAAGAATTTTAGTAGAAAAGATATGAGGAAAAAGTTCATTACGAAAAGGGAATTAGCTTTCAACACTCTAAAGCAGTAATAAGGTGCTAAGATTGAAATTGCTCACATCAGTTTTGCCATTTTTTACTAGATCTGCTTGCTCATTTGGTATGATGAGGTATCTTCCACACTTTGGATACTCAGCAATCATATTTTAATTGACTAGTTGTCTTCTACAATTAATGTATAGGAAGAGAAAGAGGGCACGTAAGAGGAAAGCCAATTCACTGCACCTACCCAGGCTCCTGCTCTGAATCATCCCAGTCTAAGCTCCACACGTTTGTTGACAACAGGAAATCTTGGCAATTGAGTCAGCTGAGACAGGAACTGAAGTTTTGCTGATGTGAGTATCCACTTATTTCAAATTTTAGTCCACATTTTAGCCAGTGTGAAACACTAATTTAAAAAAAAACGCCTTTTTACTGCAAATATTAAGAAGTGACAGATTTCATCTATTCATTAAGATAAATGTCTGAATTTGTCCCATATATCAGTACATTGACGCCAATGAAATTACCACTAGGGATGAACTTTGGTGTAAGTGTGTGTGCATGTATGTCTCCATTTAAATGAGGCGTATATACGTGTGTGTAGGTGTGTGTCTCTCTCTCGTTGCATAAATAGACACATGCACACATATACAGTGTTTTAAAGCTCAGGCAGAGCAGAAACATTGGCTTCCTAAGGCATTTTCTGTGTTTTCTGGCAGCCAGCTATACCCAGGTTAACCTGATCTTTACCACATAATTTCAGTCCAGGGAATGTGATTATAAAACTTTCCCATCCATGCAGCTCTTTAACCCAAACTCATGATACTGAAGGATGGATGGATTCCATTCTCAGTGTGTATGTGTGTGATGAATTCAATGGATTGGAGGATGTTAGAACCACTGTACGACGTTTTTACTACTTCTGGGGTTTTTTTCTTTTCTTTTTTTTT
>WHYT01017103.1:93257-111941 GCA_009806455.1 Tetrax tetrax
AGCTTAAAAAAAAAAAAAAAAAAAAAAAAAAAAAGATGATGAAAAAGAAAAAAACTCATTAAAGCCCTTCTTTTTAACGGTATTTTGCGGCATCTGAAACATAGCAATATAAGCAAGTAATTCTGAAAAATAAAATCAGCATTCATGGAAGAAAATATACAAGTGGATTATTTAAATAGAGCTATGCATTTGTCCCTCCAGGCTTAAAGGTCTGAGTGAAAACCACAAAAAATCCAAAGACAGTCAAACACCAATTTTCCTCTAGAGCAGGGCTTCCTAATCTCTTTCTAAGCAGACCTCACATGAGAAAATTGACAAAGTATTGCAACTCCCTTTGGCCTTTGGATCCAATAAAAAGCCAGCAGAAGCTCTCATATGAAGGGTGTACACCATGTCCTACCTACAAAGCACCTCTCCAACCAGCACAGTCTGTCTGCACACAAATGTTCTGGAGCTCAAGCATAGCATCATTTGATGTCCTCTGAAATTATTTCATGAAATTCAGGTGACTTCAGCTACTGTGAGAGTAGCTTGCATCAAATAATTAAATAAATACATAACTCCTTTGCTTTTCATTTTTACTTTAAGGCATAAATGCAAGACAGAGCCCGGAAGAGCTGTGCGCCAACTTTTCTTCCTATATTTTATAATATTAGCAATGAACTCCACCCCCTCTCCTTTCTTTGGAGTATGAGGTTTCTCTAAAATATAGACGAAGCAGTAGTTTCACCTAAAATAATCAGCAGTTGCATTGCCATGGTTGCTAGCTTTACCACAACACTCATAGAACATCCCAGTAGAAGAAACATTGTAATGAAGCCTGATGTCCACCATGCTTGTTGCTAGGTTGTCCATCAGACAAGAAGTCAATGCAAATTCTGATCTTAATTTCCAAATGCACATAATGAGACTTTTAGCTGAGACTTCAGTATACAGGAGTAATCTCAAAATTTTCTTTCTCTGAAGTTGTTCAGCCATATTACATGCACCACATATCTTTCTGAGTTTTTCCTGGCGTTATCTACTCTTTGATTAAAAAATAACACCCAAATTGGAGGTGACCAATACTGGCAAATAGTGTGTCAAACTAGATTAATACATGGGCTGTACGGGTAGCCACTCCATGTTATTATTTCAGTTTTTTAAAACAGTGTAAATTCCTCTCTGATCAATTTCAAAACTTGAAAAGTTATGCTGTGTATTTAAATACATATTTTTCCCGAGTAATTCTTAGAACTGACTGGGAAATTGCATCCAAATAGTTTTTCTCCTAAAAGGCAAAAATCCCTAAAAAGTAACTCTCCACTGTTAAGTTTTGACAGATTTTGAGAATGGAAAAGTGAGTTCTTAAAACATTAAAAAAATTTCTGGACAAATATTTTGACATTTGAAATTAAAGATGTCCAAAGTCAGCAGCCCTGGTTCTCGTGAAATTCCCTTAGCCATTCCCACAGAAGATCAAAGAGAATATGTGGGGGAAATTGCCCTTTCCTTATATTTATTTTTAGGCATCTCCTATGGGTCTCTTCCTAAAGAGCTTTTTGGTCTGAGATGGTATGTCTACATACACTTTCCTGTTGAAATAAGTTGCTTCAAGATTACTTTGGCCAGATTTGGGGACATTTAAAAAAATCTCAGAAATAACCACAGGATGGCTGAACAATCTGTCTCACCTCTCTAGTGATCACTTTTTGAAAGTGTGATTAAGTTTTTTTAGGTGAAGTGTATTTTTTTTTTTCCTAACTAACGTTCAGGAGTGTAAATGTCCCCAGAGGCACTAACCACTCCATATTATTCATCATAAAAGCAGAATTGGCTTGAGAGAACAGTTAATGAGCTCTGGGCTTCACTAATTGATCTCAAGACCTCAAGGGACCACAGAGGACGAGTGGAGTCATTATTTCAGATGTACGAAATGACACCTGGTATCGCTATCTTTATTCAGGTGCCTCCTAAACTAACTGTGTCCGATATCGTACTCCAAGCTGAGATGAATTACATATGCAGATCTTCCAGAATAACCAAACAAAAGCGTACCAAACCAAAGGAAACCAAGAAACATACCACAAGAATAACATCTTGAGTCACTGTCTTGAATCACTATAACATCCTAACATCGCTCTTCAAGCTTAGACTCAGTTTCCACTTCACATTGAATTTTGCGTTGGAGTTTCATTTTTCTCTCTGTTTTATTTTTCCTCTTTTTATTTGTTTTGAATGTGAATGCACATATCGACAGAGAATTACTGTAAACAATACCAAGAAATATTCCCAGAAGGTGGGTAGAGGGACACACAGGGAAAGCAACGATCTGTAGAGCGCTTCAAGGATCTCACCAACATCTGGCCCATCTATCTTTGGCTTCCCAGCCCAGATCACCATTTTGAAGCATCTTGATACATATCCAGCATTGTAAATCTGAGCTTTGCTCAGTACACTTGCGCTGTTGATTCAGCTGCAGCGGGTATCCGGTCATTTGGGACGAGGAGTTAGAGGCAGATGGCCATAATGCTAGCCAAATCGCTCCCTCCTGTGCTGTTGGCTACAGAAACTGGCATGCTTCAACCGTACTAGCCCAGTAGGCCATCTGGATTCAGGCAGACCTTCAACTCTTTTTCTGGCATGTCTAAGCATTGTAAAACTTAGCTTGTTGGCAGTCATGGGAGTTTCTGGGTTTTTTTTTTACACAGATATCCCAAGGAACCATGAGCTGATGTTTCATTTGCCGCCTAGGGTTTCTTCGCATCCGTTTCAAGACCTTGCAATGTAGACAGTGCTGTGAAGCTGGTTCTCCTGTAGAAAACAAAGCCTGGGAGGGAAAATCGAAAGTTTCATGTCGCAGCCAATTTTTCAAAGCATGCATAGCATTCTGACCCTAGAGGTGGGGCTGTCCTTCCTTAGTGATGCTTTGGGCTTTATTTCAGGTGACAGAGACCTCGCAGACTTCCGCACCTGAAAATAGTGACTGGGAGCCCTTCAAGGTAGGTTCTACAGGGAAGGACTCAAAAGTGCATGCAATGGAGATGATGTGAATTGAGGAATACAAGATAGGGAGGAAAGGCTGTGTATCACAAACCTCCATATTAAACTTACAATCTTAACGTTGCAGTGAAGCTCCTGAATAATTTTGTGGATCTAGTCCATTGCGTTTAGTGAAAAAGAAGCAAAGATTGGGCAGTGAATAATCTGGTGAAATGCTAAGTGCTAAAATCAATGCAGGAGGTTAACTAAAATTAAGCAAAAGAAAAGAAGAAAAAGGAAAATTCAGATAGTAATCTACATGGAGGGCAGGGAGAAAAAGATATCTTCCCTGATAGCTGGCCCATGGTAAAATTTTAAGAAAAGCAACTTATATTCAAATTCTATAAAGTATAACACACTACTTACATTACCAAGGTCATTGGACTAGAAAACCATATAGATCTTTCTGTATTTTTCTTTTTTTTTCTTTCCTTTTTTCTTTTTTTTTTTTTTTTTTTAACAAGGCTACACTGATATCCTTGCCCCAGACTTGGATAAGAGAATGTTTTATTCGGTTATGAAATTAAATACTCTAAAGCTCCTGAGATGTCAGCCATTAGAGCACAGCATGACTAAATACTATTCACCTAACATAACATTATCCATCAAGAATCCAACACACACACGCACAAATGGCCCACACCCAGTGCACCCAGCCAATACCTAATCTGTTGAAAATTAAGCTGGTAATGTATGTTAAAACATTTGTGGGAAGTTTGGATCCCTAGATATTTTGCTACAGTCTACGAGCCTTTCAATTAATTCATTACTCATTTTCCCCACTTGCTTATTCATAACCAGAGGCTATTGTCTTGTGTTTCTGACATCACAGTGCGTTGCCGTAGGAACAGTGATGATGTCACAAGGGTAGAATTAGCACCTATTAATATGAATAGGCACACAGAAGAGATGAATAATGAGTTCAGGGCCTGATTTAGACACAAATTACTAAGAAATTTTTGGACAGGAAAAATACTTGAAAGGTAAATGGGGCTTATATTTAAATATTATGTTTTCATTGCATTTGGACAGTGAACAAAAGTTGATATTTGAGTAATAAAATTACAAATACTAGGGTAAGAACAGCTGTAGGATCGTGAAAGCTTTTTTCCATGCAAATGAGCCAAAAAGTATGACTTTATTTTGAATGATAATGGGTAAGAATGTGTGCCCTAGAATCCAACAAGGCACAGGGCTCATTAACATCCAAGTACTTGAAGTTCTCAAAGTCTGACAGACCATAGTTGGACTGGGTATTGCATTGTATCAAGCTGCACTTTACTCTGTTTTCTACTGAGATGTCTTTCCCCTCGCTTTTTGTTTCCTGGTCAACATTTTTATTTTCTGCCTTGTTCAATCTCAAACCCTTTTCTTCTGGATTAGACTAAATTATCAGCATAACTAAGCACCCACCTGCTAACCAGTATGAACAGAATCATAGAACCATAGAATGGTTTGGATTGGAAGAGAACTTTGAAGGCCATCCAGTCCAAACCCCCTGCAGTGACCAGAGACATCTCCAACCAGATCAGGTTGCTCAGAGCCCCGGCCAACCTGGCCTGGAATGTTTCCAGGGATGGGGCATCCACCACCTCACTGGGTAACCTGCTCCAGTGTTTCACCATCATTGCAAAAAAAATTCTTCCTTATGTCTGGTCTAAATCTACCCAATTCCTCATCCACTAAACATCCACTGAATAAAACAGTTGCTGAAATATTGACTTTTATGAAAAGAGGAGAGCATATGTATTCTGGTCTAGAGTAAACCATAAATGCAAATACTGTATTTTTCTTATTCCTGTTTTCTTTTCCTTCCTGAGGAAAAAAAAATAAAGTAGTACCATGGGGTTCATTATGTCAAATTAGCTTTTAACTGTGTAGCTTGTGTGCATATCATCAGCTTTGGACATCTTGCTCTTTTGTATCCTAGTTGGGGACTAGGAGAACCTTTCCACAGGTTACACTGGTACATGGGTAGGAGACAAGGAAGAGTGGGGAAAGGGTGTTTCTTTCCTCTGACATCTAATTGATGCAAAGGAGTCCTGGACGTTTTTTGCTTACCCAAATCCCTCTTACAAACAGGTGTTATTCCCACCTCACTTCTCTTGGCTTCCCGTTTCTTGGATATGTTCGTCATTTTCTGAGGCCAGATTCATCTCACCTAATTTGGACACCAAACTGAAGTTTTTGAATGAGGATTACAGTCACCTGCAGCTCATCTCCTAGAAGTTATGAGGGGAAAGCAGACACCTCCAGAGGCTGGTTCTGACGATGCAAGGTTGGTTGTGCGTGGACAATTAAGGCTCATGAATCTCAGCCCTGACAGCTGCAATGCTTTGGGTTTAGTACAGGGTATTTGATGAAATGTGACAGCCCGTCTTATCCAAGGAGAGGCACTTGAGCATCAAACCACCACCTCTGACCTGCAGTCCCACGAAGCGCTGAGACAACTTCTTCACTGTGCAATCACTTTTCCACTTGTGGCAGCCTTCTTGCTGGCACCCTTCCTCCCCTCCCTCCTCAATTTATGGTAATTTTTGTTATTTTTGTGATATTTTTCTACTGATAACAACAAGATTTTTATTATATTTTTTTTTCTTTAACAAAATCATGATAATACAGTTTTCCATTTTTAAAGCTTTCAAAGCTTTTTCTTTCCCCTTTTATTTATTTATTTTAAATGAAACTTTAGCATTATTTTACATCAAAAAGAAAAAAAACAAAGGAAGACACCCTGTCTCAAGCACCTTCACTTGCTGAGTGTTTTTCCAGAGGCAGCAAGGCCTTCCACTCCATCTCTTGGCAGGTGATACGTAAAGCCAAACCTTACAGCTAGGAGGGTGAAAGCCAAGTCTTGAGGATGCTGTCAGTGTGGAGGGATGTGCAGCAACTGTCGGCTCTGTGCCCGGCCCCGTGGATCCCAGGCAGGTGGTGAACGTTGTGTTTTCGCTCCCTGCTCTTGACATGAGGATCAAGCTGCCCATCCGCTTCCGCCATGGACTCTGATATTGGCTCCCGTGGACTCAGTGTGGAGCCACGCTGGCTTCACCAGCGGAGATAGAGGTGACCCGATGTGTCCTCAGCTTGTCACTCTCCAACCCAACAGTCCTGAGGAGAAGCAGCTGTCTCTGTGACAGGAATCACAGCTCCCCAAATTACCTTCCCTGCCTTCCCCTAGATGCTTATAGATATATATATGTTCAATGCACCTCTTTTCCCATATAGAAAAATATCTAAAATACATACCTTGATCTTCCCAGGGTGCTGGAAGGCTGAGCATATGTCACAGTGCTTCACACATAAGACAAAGATTTTTAAAAATATCTTATCAGCTTATAAAAATATATAGGTAGTGTCGTAAATACTCACACATGCTCACACATGATCCGTGCAGATAAACTAGCACAGACATTTAAAAGACAGCCACTGCTTTGATCACCTTGTACTTTAAATAGGGAAAGGCAGCATCAGTTTTATCCTCTTTTACAGACGAGATGAACTGAGGATCAGAGAGATTAAGGGTCAGATTTGCAAAAGGGTCTCAGCTGCCATGGGCGAATTAAGCTAAAGTACCTGCTTTTGGTAATCCTTCCCAGCATCTCTTTGAGCTGCTGGATTCCTAAACCAGCCAGACTCACTCGAGGTCACTGGAGTAGATACTGATTGTCCTTCAGAGATGCTTTCATGACTAGACCGACCTTCAAGAAATGTTAGTTAAGCTCTGTGACCACTTACAGGTAGGACACATGAAAAATTATGTTTGAATAATGTGAAACACCGGACTATGAAAGGTTCTGTTTGCTACAGGAGCACATGCAACACATCTGGCACACATTCGTAGCCATCCAACAGTGACAGAGCATGCGTACACCAAAGAAAACAGGAGCAGTCTAAGGTCCTGGCCTGATCCCAGCCAGGCTCTACTGATTCTCATGTTTTTATGGAAGGCTTCCCACCTCTATGCTGGGAACACTATTGCTCTTCCACGCCGGGTGACTCACTCCAAGTGTGAGGAGCCAAAGCTCCCCACCTCTCAATTCCTCATTTATCACATCCCTTCTGTCCTTGCTGTCTGCAACTGCACAGGCATCGTCACTACAGATCAATCTGGGAAGACAGCCTTGCTCCACAGAAGACAGAAATGGTGAAACCAACAATATTTTTGCTTATGTTTCCATGTATCTACATCTGATCTTGTATTTAACACCAGACTAGATGGTCATGACAAATCCCTCTGGCTCTAAAATCTGCTCATTTCACTGAATGCACTATATGGAAAGTATTCATTCTCCTTTGCTTATATAAATACACAGGTATAGATAAATATGGACACATACATACATATGAAAGTATGCACAGCCACAGCCTGCACACACACATATGCATTTCATAACCCTTCACCTACATATCTATAAATCTCGAACCTCTTCTGTTTAAATTTTCCCTAGAGTTAAGCTACAGATTATTAATGATAAGACATGAACTAATGCTCATAACATCCCCATGTATTCAAGGCGGGATTTCATTTCAGCTGATGTTAGCCTATGAAAAGTAAAATTTTAAGCCTAGCCTAGTTTTCTGGGCTTCTTCATAGACAACAACAAAAAAGACATGCACATCCAGAGGGCAATTTGGCTGATCTGTTTCCGTATTTGTTGGCCAGATATAGATGTCAAGTGCGAAGTGGGGCTGTTAGAGGGGCGAGTCAAGTGATTTGAGAGTGGCTAGGGTGGAATTTAAACACTGGTTTGGAGACCTAGCGCCAGCTGTTTTCAGTGCTGGTGTGCTCACGTGAGTATGCGCATTCCCATTGTAGTCATTGGAGACATTTTCATGCGGTCAGGTAGATCCTAAGGACATCTACCAGCTTATAATCCAAATTTTGTCCTCAGACACTCAGCAACTAAACTGACTACAGGCAAAATGTTTTTCTCCAAATATACATATGAAATGGAAACTATGGGATATCCAAGACATCTGCACAGGGCTCACAAACACGACACAGGACTTCTGGGAGACCTGCATTTTTCTGAAGTGGAGATGGAGGACCTATGGAGTACACTAAAGTATCTCTACATTAAATGCCTAGTATTGAGCCAGCTTCAGATCTTCAAGAACTGTAACTGAAGGAGATGGTTAGATAGAGAGGTCATACAGACATGTGGAGCTCAGCTTGGATCACAAGTCTAGTGTCACATGAGGTCCCATTGGGATATCACCTTTCTGGTAAAGCACAGATCTACTGTAGGCTTTATGTCAGATCTAAATGCTCCATATACACACTACAGGTATTTTAGAGGCAGCTTAGATGGCACAGAACCACAATATCCTTAGCAGGGCAGGTCTGAGCATGGCAACCTTTATGCTGAAATTATTCAAGTCCATAATCCTTAAAGCCTAAAATGGACCTAACTTTAAAATGTTCTTCTATCTGGGTGGATGATGCCAAGAACAAATCAAAATGAAGATTCTCAAGGATAGCTCGATTGAAGGAGCATTCTCAGTATGCCTTTCTTAATATTAGCTCCTGAGAACTGTTAGAAGTTTACCCTTCAGTAAGGAAATAACTGTCTCTTCCACTTTACCAGCAGGGAAGTTGAGTATGGATGGCTGAAGGAATGAGTTGCAAGCATACAGAAAGCCTATAGCTACTCATAGCATGAGGCTGGAAGAGACCTCCAAAGGGTACCTGGTCCACCTTCCACTCAAAGTAGGACCAACAAATCTTTATCTCTTATTGTGGGTTTAGAGAGCTGTTCACAATAAATAAAGCATTCTCCTTCTGCATTTAAGGTTAGTTTTCAGTTATCGTAACTATCCCACAAATAATGGTATATCCTCCTGGAATATATCTTTTTTTTTTTTTTTTCCTTGCAGTTGCAGTATTTAGCATGACTCCTGAGTCAATGAGGCAAATACTCTGTCTATTAA
This sequence comes from Tetrax tetrax, assembly GCA_009806455.1. Taxonomy (NCBI): domain Eukaryota; kingdom Metazoa; phylum Chordata; class Aves; order Otidiformes; family Otididae; genus Tetrax; species Tetrax tetrax. Next base: position 102,210 of record WHYT01017103.1, read on the forward strand.
AGAAGGGAACTTACATCTATTTCTGAACAAAGTTCTTCCCTGGCTTTAAGGGTTGAATGGTAATAGCAGTTAAGATGAGTTTTAAGGTTGCCCTCAAGGCTTTAGTATTAAAAGTCCTACATCATTAATCCCGAAATTTGTTCCTTGACTTATGAGCTCCCTCTTCTTTCTGGTGGTTGTAAATGAAGTAGCTAGAGAGAGGAAAACAAACCATCTGCAGATACTTCCCTAGAAGGTCTCTTCTTTCCAGTAATAAGGCAGTGTGAATACTTTTGGACCAGTTCAGACAAGATAACTGTGAATTGAGGCAATTTAGGGCAGCCTCAGAAGAACGTGTTGAAGCTTTGATGGCTTCTCTGGATCACTGAAGACGATGAGATTGTTTCTTTTCACGACAACGGTCTTTGGCCAGGTCCTCATCCTGCGATCATTCTTACTGTATTCAGAGTCTACTTTTGTGCTTGCATGCTTAGAATAAATGCTACAGTTTTTGCAAGTAGTTTCTTCCAAACAAATAATCAGAAGTGTAAATTAATACATATTGTCACTAGTCTGTGAGAAATGCCAATTGTAATGAGAAACAGCTAATATTAGAAGAAAAAGAGAAGTAAAAGAGTTAAACAGTTGCAAGATTTAGTGTCTGTGTCTCCCTTAGACGTTCACTGTCCATTGGGAAGATAACTCTTGCTTTCTAACAAACAGTTGTTATTTACAGTTTTGACTGAGTAGTAGGATTACTAAATAGTTATTGTTTAGCAAAAGTTGTTATTACCATATATGGAAAATGTTGAAGCATATATAAAAGTATAACTTTTTAATTTCCTTAATTAATTAATATTTTCATAGATCTTTAAGATCAGAAAGTTGAAAGCTCCTTCTACTTGCAGAATAGCGCGACTGATATTTGTGAGAAGAGCAAACATCTCACTGTTTCCTTTGCTGGGACTGTTCATGAGGTGGAATGACAGACCTAGCGCTCCCCAGTCACAAGGTACAAGTACAACTCCAGCGTTTCCTTCCATGGACAGAGGAATTCCACAGTCATTATGTTTTTGGTGCAGGAGCTGAGGTCATGGGTGTGATTCAGCGACTATGAATTTTGCAGTACAGGGCAGGGCTCTCAAGAGGTTGAACTGATGACTGGGCAGCAGCCTATAGCAGTTGGAAAAATGCACATTTTTCTGCCTGGCCTGCTGGCAGGAAGAATCCAATACAGGAGAATCAAGGCTGAGCAAAGATGTGATGCAATGGGCGGGCAGTCATGGCAAGTGTGGATGTTTCAACCAGAGCATGAAGTTCACCTGGGGTTCATTGCAGCTGTCAGCTGCTGCTGAGGTTTGATCTAAAACCCGCTGACCTCAATACAAAGCTTTCCATTGCTTTCCATTTGGCAGGCTTTGAATCAGTCCCATGGTGCTAAAGTTTTTAAATGACAAAAAAAATTAGCATTTCTCACCTGTGGTTTGCCCTGTTTTTGTAACCTGCAAGCACTGAGATTAGCTGTGTCTTTCTGCTTTGCACAGTGGCTTCAAATCTCAGTTCAGACATCTTTCTGTCCTGTAACCAAAATTAATTTCAACAGTAAAATAGGCAAGTATTGAGTAAATTTGTATCTTCTCAGAGCTCATTCTCTTGGGGAAAAAAATCACATGAAACTATCCATGTCACAGCGACACTGATGAGCCCAAGTGACAGCTCAAGACATCCATGACCTTTCAGCTTTTCAATTTGGGATTTTTAGACTTAATCCTAATCTGAACGTGATAACTGTGCTGGTTATAGGTTCCCTTTCTTTGCAGAAAGGTGTCTTAATGTAAGTCAGAATCAGGCTTTATACTCACAACTGGATGAAACAGCAAGTGATTCAAATATATTTGGCTCCATTTTTATTGGAATTATGATCAAATAATTAGCTTTTGTCATTGGAGGCTAAAACAAGGATGAAATTTGAGTTCAATTTCAATAAGGGTGAAATCTTCTGAATAGTTCTTATCATTTGGCTCCTAACAGTAAAATCACACTCTGTGTGATTAGCTGTTCAAGAGCTCAGGATGAAGCCACCTGAGAAATTTTAAAAATCTTAGACAATCTGGCCTAGAGTTCACAAAAGATCTGTTAATATGAAATATATCACTCCTAAAAGTGCTCTGGTCCAAAAGTGTCCTTTGCAAAAAGTATTGTTTGGCTTGAGGGAATCTGTGTTCATAAAAGTTTATGACAAGGGCTATAGAAAGAGAAGAGTTCTCTGGCACACACAGGTTTTCCTACCAGCCTTGGCTCAGATTCTACATAAACCATGCTGATTCAAGTTTGCCGTCATCTTCACCATAAATTAGACTGGATCATGCTATAGGAATGGTGGGATAATGAATCTGTATCTAGGCGTATATGGACCCCTGTCTAAAGATAACGTCTAGCTAGAGGAACTCATTGCAATAGAAATTAAACAATCGTCTAACTTATTACAGACTGAAGAAGAATCCACACCTCTGTTGATCAGGCATAGACATAACGTCCTTTACTACCTTGAGCAGTCAAAATCTTTCATGTAAGACTTAAAAATCACTGTTCTTCCAATTTAGTCTTCCATCAGCAATTATTCTGTCTTCTACAGTGCAGTCTGACTCTAAGTCAAACTTCTATATTCTCACGTTAGAAACATTTTTTCCATTGCCAGAGAAACTTCTGAGAATATAAAAAAAATGCTTTTTTTTTTTTTTTAATAGGGGGACAAAACTTGAGGTCTATTGAAAGTTTTTTTTTTTTGTTTTCTTCTCAGAAAACCTGAGAAAGAGTGGCCCAAATGGTTGGTTGTTCTCCTGAACTATGAGAGATATCCAAATTTAAAGCATTCTTTAGCCACCCTGAGTTCTCCAAGGTTGTCACTTATTCCAGTGCCTTCTCATTTTCATGAAAACATTATATCTGCTGAAAAAATGCACTGAAAAAATAGGTGCAATACCATTAAGAGGCTTTGTTTCTTTTTTTTTTTTTTTTATTTTTTTTTTTTGGTAATGCATTATTTGCCCGTAAAGTATCATTTAAATGGAGAAGTGGGAAGCCTAGCCACTTCTAGATGCAATTGGATAACAAGGGTAGCAGAATCAACATCACGTCTCTTCTCTCTACCAGTTACCAGACACACCACAATCAGATTTGTGCACAGAAAGGCCAAAGAGGCTGTGCTATGGTTCATCTTTAGAATCACTCAGATCCCTGACTTTGCACAACAGCTTCATTAACCTGATCCATCCCATGACCTGGCCTCCAAAGTGTTTCATGGTGACATGCCTGACAGTTACCTTGAGCGTCCACCACCACACACACACGCGCAGAAAAACATATTCCTGCATAAAGGCAATGAGTTTGCAAATTATAAAAACAAACTTTAAGTCTGACTTAAAACCTTACACTCGCTGAGGCTCCATGCTATGTAGTAATAATATTTACAAGGCACACAGACTCCGTCAGCCAAGCTGCCTCGCTCCGTTACCCGCCACACCGACGTACATTCTGCACAGTTGGACGCGTGATGTTACCGTGTAGCCCAGGTCCTTGATTTATAGTGTCTGGTAACGTCTCCCTTGTGCTGAAATTGAAATGTCTGTGATTTTTGGACATTGAAGGAACATTGGGTTTGCTTTGATCTGTAAATAAAGAGATGGCAATAAATCCTTAAACTTTTATTAAAAATGAAAATCCCTTCTCATCTCCTCTCTCTTTTTATTCTGGTATCTACCACCTTCAGAGTTTTTCAGCTTTAATTGAGCCAAAACCTTGATTTTTCAGATGATGAAAAATAATTTAAGTGCTCACTAAGGTGACTAGGTAAGAATCAACACGAGGTTATCCACAGGTGAAAAGCACCAAAGTAAAAACAAACCAGAGGATTGGATTCACTTAATCTGGCTTTTATTGACTAAGACTAGACTTAGGCACTTGTATAGTCTAGAGTCAGTGAAGAGGATCAAGACCTTTAGAGAAGATATCATCTTATCCTGAGCTAGGTAGTTAAGAAGGAGGAGGTGAACTCCATGCTTTCAAGGTGCTTATCTTTTTCCATTTACCATGAAGCAATGTGAATGAATCATTGGCTTAGACTAGACATCAAATTTGGAGATATCTAAATGGAGACTTTCCCACCCAAGGCCTTGCATACCACTTAAAATTTCTAATAATGTCCTTAAGGGTGCATAGAAGTCCTTTGATATGACACGTGCATACACCTCCACTCTTCTTCCTGAAATGAATCTTATTTAGCAAGGAAGAGCACAGCCTCATAAAAGTATGAAATAACTCCACCTTTAAAGACCTTCATGAAAAAACAATAATAAATTTCCCGTGAACTGCCTCCTGCTGAGTTTGGCCTCTGATGAACTGTCAGACTTTCCTATTTGCAAATTTTGTGAACATAGAATATAGACACTAAATCTTGATTACTGCATGCGAAAACATCCCCCATTCTCATTCAAAAGACTTCAGAAGACCTCAGCTTGTACGAAAGATCTGAGCTCCAGTCTCAGATACTTGTCAGCTAAAGTTAAAACTGTCCTACTTTATGCTTTCTCACCTAGCTTCAGAAATCCTTTCTCCCTTACATCATTTTCTGTCTCTGCAACTTCCGTTGACTTGAAAAGCCATTTATACAAACATGGAAAAATCTCCCTCCGTTCACTTTCTTTGGAAGTTTTCTCACTTTCCTCCAACATCAAGTATTACTCAAGGAAAGTATGTATTAGAGGAAAAAAAAGTAATAGACAGAAATTTAGTGATAGGATGGTGAAGTAAAACTTCCTAAGAGGCTCTCTCAATAGAACTTATCTAGTATAGCAGGGTTTTTAACTCGCTTGCCTCTCATTTCAAACTAATTTTATTTTTCAATGATGGAATTCTTTTATGCCTCCTGTATTTTTTATGTCCTAGGTTTTTTGGGGGAGTATTTTTGTTATTTTATATTTCCATAGCACTACATATATTATTTATTGCAATATGGCTTTATGGACCCCAAGTGCACTGTAATGATGATGGGGAAAACAATTTTCAAGGGTAATAGCCCCGGTTATAACTGCTAAGGAATATTCAAGAAGGGCTTTTAGGAGCTCCATCCAGCCTGGAACACAGTGGTACAGCTTATCTGAAAGGCTGCTGTGATACATCTTTTTTATTGGTGATATTCTGAAACACTTCAAAAATGCATGTTAATTCCCAGTCTAGTGCTTCATGACAAAGCTCTGTCCAGGAAAGGATTATGGTCCAATCCAAAGAGTCATGCAAAGACTCCCACAGGCTGCAGCAGGCTTTCAAGCTGTCTCCAGTGCCTCCTCTCAATTTAATGTATAAGGAGGCAGCAGTTCTTAAAATTATGTGAGGAGGAAGGCTCAGTGCGGATTTTGTCAGGAAGTTTTTTCCAAATTATCTAGGGCTCAACTAACCCTTCGGGCTCAGCTTGAGGTAAGGCACGCTGGATAATCATGGTACACAACCATGGTCCTTCCAAGATTTATTTTCTGAGTTTGAGGGAACAGTAAAAATCTGCAACTCATGAAAGTTAGTGCCTCATTTCCTCCCTTAGGCTTCATCAAGAAAACTTTGCAGGTGAGTGAAGAGGAGAGAACAAACATCTACCACACCTGTTTGTCACTTGCTTGTATTCAAGCAACATATAGTCAGTTCTCCAAATCTGATGAAGATTTGGATAAGTTCGGTGCATCTTTGCTTCCAGGTATGTTTCAAGAAAGCAAGGGCACAGGCTGCCCGTGGGAAGAATTTGGAACCTTCTCCATCTGCTTCAGAAGGATCCTGGAAGACTTTTCCCATTCCTGCCTGCATTGGGGAATTCACTGTTGTGAATGAACCACTTTTACCAAATTGCTTATAATTCAAGTAGATAAGAGATAAATGGAGCAGCAGGGACAGAGGCCTGCCCCAGGTCACATACCAGGGGCAGATTCATCATCCCGGTCCCTGTGGGCAGGGTTCCACATAATCCAGGGAGATTAACTCTGATTACAAAGGACTAGGAGAAGTTGAAGATTCATGCTGTGGAAACACTGCTGCTTTGGACGATTCAGACTAAGAGCACATCTGTCTTAGGTAAAAGTGTTTCACAACTGTGTGATACAGAAAAAGCTAAATACAGCTAAAAAATGTGCTTTTTCTGGTACTGCTGACTGTGCCCAGGAGACAGGGATGGAAAAAGTGGGACTGGATACAAGAGAAGAGATGAGTTGTTCAACTTCATGTACACCACCTTCAGCTGATTGTGGATTTCAGCATGTGTATACCTCCAAAGTTTTCTACTAAGCACCCCATCAAAAAGTCATTCATACTGAACTTCAGGTGCATCTCCAAGAGATGATAGATCTTCTAGATCTTCTCAACAAAAGAGTTCCAACATTTTTTTACATGTTCTGTACTTTCCACAATACCTATATGTTTACACAACATTTATGCCATACTTAAACGTAATTTATTATATGTTTGCTATTAGAATGGATATGTAATGTCCACATTATCTTTGCAAACAATCCATTTTGCTAAGCTCTTCCAAGAGAACAGCACCATTTTGTCTTAAACATCTCCTCCAGCTCACTTTCCCCCCCTCCTCAGGAGATAGGCCTGAGGAAGATATCTGCAACTGGCTATGGTTTGTGACATGGAAAAGTCTGGATGGCATTCATAAAAATGTAGGTACCAAGTCAAACTACCAATTCCTCACTCGGAAGGATGTTGTGGGACAAAGACATTATTCAGATGCTGAGCACTTTTAAGGGAAAACCCTGGAGATGTTGCACAGTGGTTGTAATCTGAATTACTTGACACCTTCCAATTAAAAAAAAAAAAAAAAAAGATACATTAGTAACAGTGTATCTTTGATAGGGTCAGGAAGAGATGCTGGGGTCAGAGAAGTCAGTGCTCGTTTTTCTCTTCAGATCAATGCTGCCAAAATGGGTGGGTTCCTCGCCTGATACAGGTTGATGTGTCCTTACTGAAGGTAAAAGGTCAGCTTCTGTTTGGTGTTAATTAGCACAACAAAATTGCAATCAGCAAGGTGAAATCTGAAAAAAAAAATCACCATCTTTCTAGTAAATTAACACAGCAGTTTATTTTCAGCAGTTTATTTTCAGCAGTTGAAAATAATCACAGTCAGGTCTGTTGGGTCTCGCTTGGAATGCATGGGGCAATACTCAAAACTAATTCGCACATCTCCCTTAATGAAGCCTGCTTATCACAGGTTTGTAGAGGGCTGTAACTCCACTCTACTGTGTGGATGCTGCTTGACAGAGCTCTCCTGGAAGCCCTGTGCTGTATTGCCTATTGCTGCCCCAGTCACAAAATCCCGTGAAATTCTTATCTGCACATGCAAAGAAAGCTTCAGGATCCAGGGGCACTGGTTGATCAGTGGATGCAGATCAAGACAATGAAGCCACTTCAGCTTTGATCACATAAGGAACAGATTGCACAGAGAGGATACCTAATCTCATTCAAAACCTAACTAAGCACAGCTCTGAGCACCCTGATCATAGTTAGCCCTATTTTGGGCTAGGGACCAAACGAAATCTCCATAGGTTCTTCCAAAAAAACTATCTTATGGTTCTACTTCTTTGTTTGGCCAAGAGAGTTTTTCTGGATCTGCGATAGCCAGATCTCTGCTGTGTGTTTGTGTGGCTCTGTCTGACACTGTTAATCACTCTGGAACCAGCCAGGGGAAGTCCAAAGGTCCAATCTTTAACTGGAATAAGCTGCTGTGGCTTTACTGACTTCAGCAGAGCTTTGCTAGTCTGCAGCAGCTGGAGATATGGCCCCTGTCAACAGGATTTTTCATAGCGATCTGGTACTTAATGCTAGCAGTTTGAAAGCAGAGCGTGTGCACTTTGGGTAGTTTGGTCAAAAAGATGATATATATATTTTTAATATACATTTTAAGCATGCTGGTAATTTCTTTGCTTTTCTTTAAAAACAAGGCAGAAATAATTAATGGTAAGTGGAAATCCATTTTGCCGTGTAATAGTAATATACAGTATATTATTACTATCCTGCTATTCCATGGGGAAAGTAAATGCCAATAAAAAGGATTATAAAGCAACATGCATTTTCAATTAGGGCTTACAGTGCTGCTCAAAGCAAGCCTTGCCAAACATCTAGCTGATGGGACATAGCTCACAGTAAGTTCTGGCCATGCAATGAGCAGGGTGGGGAGGGATGAAGGGACTTCTCTGTCACCTTGCAGCTGGCCTGGCCAAGCATGTGGTGAGGCATCCTCCTGACCATCCACGTAAGGAGCCAGGAACCAAGAGGGGCTGGGACTCCTCTATCTCATGGTTAAGGGAAAGCAGGGATGGGAAGAAAGGCTGGTGGGGTGAGATGGATCGCTTCCTACAGAGTGAAGAGGCAAACAAGGGCCATCTGTGTCGTGTTAAATCTGCTGGCCCGGGCCAGAGACTGTGCAATTAGGAGAAAACCGTTCTTCAAGCAGGCTGGAGCTATTTGAAAATAAACCAATGCACACATGTGCACACTCGTAGTCATTGCATCTCATCACTTATAGCTACACAAACACAGTTTACACACGCTATGCACACGTATTATTAAGCTATACACAGCAGTGTATATGTACATATACAACATACATATGTTTATATACATATACATTATATACACATACAATATATACTAATATGTGTGTGTCTCCTTTCTTCTCAGTCCAGACACAGAACCTTTAATTATGTGGAGAATTCAAGAAATCTATAAAGTTTATATATATATATATATATATATGTATGTATTTACGTGATTCCAGGCACAGAATGAACAAAACAGGAAAAGGGAATTGTGATAAGAGGTGAGACAATAAGGAAGAGAGAGCAGTGCTTACAAATAGATGGGCAGTTGAAGATGTTTTCTCTAAGAAATTATCTGTTTGTCTCCTAATACACCCACTTTCCAATTAAATAATAGTAAATCTCACTCCTTTTCCTCTAGGAATGGTCAACCATTCTCACTGCTATCTGGGACAGGACTTGACAGCTTACATCAGGAATGGGCGTGAAGTTGCCCAGATGTGTCTGCTGAAGGAACCATTTTCCTGGTGATGACAGAAGTTTGGCAAGATGCCTGATAAAAATCTGAGGAGGACTTTTTTTTCTTCTCCTTTCAAAACAAAAAATGGAGAAAAGGGAAACCTGTAAGCATCAACCACACATATATGAGAAATCTCCCTTTTTTTGTTTTTTTTTTTTTCTTTTCTGGGTAGAAATACTGAAGTCTTCAAAAAAGACAGGAAATCTTAACACTGCCCTCCCCAGAGCCTCATCCATCAATCAGGTTTTTCCTTTGGCCTCAGAATATTCACTTTCTCTCCTTTTCTTCCTCAACTTGTTGTATCTTGTACAGGAACCCAAGGCCATGTTTAATATGTTTGGTTTTTACACTGGCAACATAAAGGTCAACATTTAAGTTAGGTTACGTAATCAGATCAGTCCCCTGTGACTAACCACAGAGCAAAATAATTCCCATTTAATTGTCCTTTTCTCCCACCCCCATCCTTCTGAACAGCAAAGTCCTATTATTTCTTCCTTTCCTCTGCCTTGGAATTACTTCAGGGCTGATCTCAGGTTTATATGAATCTCGGATCAAATTTACAAAAACACTTCAGCAAGACTTCTGTCATAAAAGACAGGAAGGAAGAAGACAGAAGACTCTCTTTTTTTTTTTTTTTTTTTTTTTAATAAT